>JAVJAP010000113.1:0-96122 GCA_034770075.1 Aralia elata
TAAAATGCAATTTGCACTTCAAGAGGTCGGAGTAAAGTGTTACCTGGATTTTGTTTTTTCAATTTTTTTTTAATTGGGAGGTTTTTAACTTTTATTTCTCTCCAATTAATTTTATTTATTTATTTTCTCTCCTCTTTTCTTTTCTTTTTTCTTATTTATTTTTTATCGTTTTCATTCTATTTCTATGTGTTCTTTTGTTCTTTTTTTACATTCTCATCGCTTTTCATTTGGTTGCAGTCTAGCTCTAATTTAGTTTTGAGATCAAGATGGCGTTATTCAGTTGAGTTGAGTCATTTGTGGTTGTAAAGGCTAATAAGTTAATATAATTGAAAAGCATACTGTAAAAATTATTTTTAGTTTTCTTTTACCATGACATGCAAATTGTTATTTAGAAAATTATTAATATGTTCTTATCCACTTATATTAAATCTAAATTTTTTATAAATTATATTAAATATACAGCAAGTAACGAAAAGCATTAATTAATAAAGCTTTAGATTTGAGAAATAAGACAAAGCAAGAATGCAAAGGGGCTTACTGTTGTCCAAAGAATATGAGAAAACAGTTTAAAGATTTTTTTAAGAACCTCAAATGTATTTTTTTATATGGTTTTTTCATTATTAAAAGAAATCTGGTGAACATGAACATGAACATGTCATGTCTTTTAATTTTACCCTACTCCCCCCTCACCTCAATTCAATTTCATTAATTTTGGTAACTAAATGTTATTGGGAAATTAAAATTTTCTATTTAATTACATTTTAAATTAAAGTTCACAATCCTATATAGTATAATATAATATAATATTATTCATATATATAAATATTATATATATTTATTATAGTATATATAATTGTTTTGAAGAACAGTCAAAGACTAAACCTAAATTTTTAAATTAAGATTCTTGAATCAATCGGATACAACTAAAAGGATTGATACTAAAATGAATTTCGTCCATCTAAAAGTAGGAACTTGGGGAGCTCCGTACATTGTGCTAAGCTTCGGCAAGACCCCGTGTGCTACTCTATATATAGATCGCCTGACGACTAAAAACAACTTCCTCAAAATCACTAGCTAGCAAGAGACAATCCTCAATAATATCATTTAGATATGAACTATCAATTCTTCTATCAGATAACGATCAATAACTCTACTATTGTCACTCTCCACAATAATAATATTTAATCCTATTGTAAGATTAGAATTAGATTCTTGTTTGTAATTGACTAGCATTTTGCATATAAGCTACCAGCAAGAATCTAATCTACACTAAAGAGACCATCTCCCAAGTTTTTTTTATGTTTCCGTTTAATTATTCTTATTTTCTCATTTTATAGAGTATTATTTCTTGTAATTTGGATTTTTTTCAATCTATGGAGCATTTCTTCTTCAAGTTTGAGATTTTTTCATTCTATGAAGTTTTTTTTCATGATCTCTCTGTGGAGGAGGTTTGATTGGCTTTAATCAGTGAAGACAAATCTATTCAGATTTAGATGTGAGGTTATCACAACGGTCTCGTTTTCGTTGCTCGTGTTAAAGAATTACGCAAATTTGTATATTTTTGTCTATTTTTTATAAATATATATCTCGAGTTTCGAGTTTTAATTTGGACGAGAGAATATATCACCTCAACTCTAGTATTTTTGTAATTTGATTCACTTATCAATGAGAATTATTCCGACTTATTCTAAGGCTTTGTCAAAAAAGAAAAGATTTCCTTGGTTAACATTCCTTTTCAGCTTGAAGATGCAGTCACGGAGTTGAAATAATTAGTTCACACCTACAACAATACAGTAGCATAATTCAAAAGAAAGGGACTTTCATACTTCAAAATTGTAATCAATGGTGTTTCTTTTCTACTAAAGTAGCTTATGTTTCACATTACATTATCTGATGCTACTTGATTAGTGGCTGCTGTATGGACCTGTTACAAAATAACACAAAACTTTGAGTAATTAAACAATTTGCACCCTTACACCCTCTGCATTAGTGCGGAGGGTGCAAATTATTTGGATACTCAAAATTTAGGGTTCTTTTAGTCAAAAATAAAGTTTGGGGTGAAATCGAGTTTAAGTCTAAACTATAGGGTCAATTTTAAAATTTAGTCGAAAAAGAAAAACATTCCCTTATGAAAATAATGAAAAGCAAAAGCCAGTTCCAGTTTGAGCATTCAGTTTTGTATCAGAATGGTGACAACAAATATTAAATTAATGGAAAAAACAGAGAGATTAGTAGTATTATTCTAATTAAACTTGGTTTCGTTACGGCCCAAATACTTTGCAATTTCTACAAATACTCTCCTTTGTCTTTTTTATATGTGGTTCTTAGTAATCTATCCTCTATATAAACAAGAAGTTCTTCACCTTGCAACTCTCACATAAATCATACCATCTTTCCTTTTCGTCAATATTCCAAACAAACAAACCTTACCATATTTCTAGAAACAATGAAAAATGGCACTTATCCTTTTCCTAGCTTTCTCTCTTTTCCTCCAAGGAACTTTTGGTAATTAACATAAACCCACAAGATTTCCACTTTCTCCTAAATATTTATCTCTTCTTTTTTCTTCGCTATTTCTTCTCCGGGTTTAGGAAAAGAAATATGTGACTTGTCGTAGTCAAGTTTGGTTATAGGTCACACTCATTTATTAATGACATTTTTGCCTTTTTAGAATTTTCATTAATAGCATTTTAGATATTTCACTATTTTATTATCAAATGCTACAGTAGTCAAGTTTGATCGTGGCATATGTCACATATTTTCTTTTTCGGCATTAGGGAAAGGAATATGTGGTTTGTCATAACCAACCTTAACTATAGATCACACTCATTCATTAATGACATTTTCGTCTTTTACGCATTTTTATTAATAGCATTTTAGATATTTTAGTCTATCCGTTCTTTTTTACTTGTCGTTTTAGGAGAAGAATTTTGGTCCTTTATATTTGTTGCTTGTAGATTTTAATAAAAAATTAAATACTTAGTTTTCCATATTATCCCTTATAACTAAACACTAATTTATTTTTCACTCATCTTTCCAATGAATTTTAGAAGGGTTAATATTGAAATTTTATACTCAATTTAGTCAACCAGGCAAATCATTAATTGTATTTCTTAATTTATGTGCATAACCTTAAACGTCAAATAAAAAAAGAACAGAGAGAGTACTATTTTAGTATCAAATACTACTACGGCATATGCCACATATTCCCTTATCCGTTCATATTTAATGAATCTTTTGATATCAAATGTAGGTGAAATTATATGTGAGGAATTGCCTGTTGGAATGTGCTCCTTTTTTCCGTCGCGTCTTCTGGAAAGCGAATGCTTGTTAGAGACAAATATGTTAAGAGATGGTAGCATGGAATTCCAATGCAAGACCTCAGAGGTGATCGTTAAAAATTTTGCTGAATTAATTGAGACTGATGAGTGCGTTAGCGCCTGTGGAGGTCGATAGAAAAGTCTGTTGGGATCTCCTCGGATTCCCTAATGGAGCCTAAGTTCACCGCAAAGCTTTGCACACCAGAATGTTACCAAAACTGCCCCAATATTGTGGATCTCTACTACAATTTAGCTTTGGGAGAAGGTGATTTATTAGCATTTATTTAGCTTAGAATACAAAAGCTGATACCCTTTTCTTTTTAATTAATTTGTCTTCATTGCATAAATTAATTTGCAAACTTTTCTAGATTATGATACTCAAGTACATTTTTTGGTATATGGTACTCTTTTCATTCCATAAAAGAGTCTAATTTTGACATTTTGAAATCATTTTGCAAAATCTTTAAATTTCCAGAACAATAATTTTTGTAATTTGTAACACTTTAGAAATATTTATCATTATATTTATTACCCTTCTGTTTCAAAATAAATGTCTAGTTTTGACCTTTTTTAGTCAAATTTATCATTTTTGACAAAATATAGGTGAAGGATTGTAACCATTAGAAATTACATACAATTTACTGCAAACCCCAACTTTTATATATGTTTAATTATTAATTCTAAAAGTAGTCAGCTTGACAAAAAAAGTCAAAATTGCACAGTTATTTTGGAACCGAGGGGTATAATCAAAACTCTCTATCAGTTTTAAATTTTATGATGAATTGACCTTAAAAAGTTACTTATGTAGTAGTAGTGCCATATTTCTACAGGAGTGTTTCTGCCAGATTTGTGCAAGTTACAAAGAACAATGCCACGCCGAGCAATGAGTCAACTTCTTAGTTCAGGTGCAGCTTCTGCTCCGATTTCTGCTGCAGCTGCTGCCCCCGTCTCTGCTGCAGAAGGTCCCGTCTCTGGCGAGATGGAATCTATTGCTTTTGCTCCTACTTCCATGTAATCTAGTTATTGTATTTATAGTGAAATTGGTTGTTTCATCCATTCCGTTACAAGTATAGAATATAAGTACAACTTATTGTAAGGGCTATGTACTACTTTATATGTAAATGCATATAGAAATAGTTGTCTTTATGAATATTAAAACAAACTATTGTGTCTTTAACTTTATCAGTTCTTGCACATTAAACAAGCCACCTTCAAAATGTTGCAACTGCTACAACAGCTCTTTTTTTTTAATCAATAAATATGATCAGTTTCAATCTCTAGCTTCGGTCCCTCCAGTACATCTTTTATCCGATTCCCCGATACATATTTAGCGACAATTGTTATATCAAGGCTACATTTATTTGCACAGAAAATAGTTAGTTATGCACATGTTAGGATGTGATTTATTGGGACCGGGGAAACGGTGGGACCCGTGTCACGTAGCTCATTGGTTGATTGGCAATTTGCTGTAATTAAGATTTTAGAAAGGTCAAAGTCCATATTGACTTGTGATTCCTTAACCTATTTGATTTCATATTTTTAAGGAACAAAGATCCTATCCAATTAATGCGAGTTACATTTGTAAGGAAACTCTAATTGTGATTCCTATTCCTACTTGGCTTGTGACATGTTTTAGCAGGATGGTATGGGCAACTATAAATATCATTGTGTATCAAGGTCAAGGTACACACAATTATTGCTCATATACACTAGAATAATTTTAAACATCCATTATTGACGTTTCTGGCCTGTACTATTTCTCACACCGGAACTATCTCCCGACGGTCCAAGTCGTCAAGCTTTTGATGTGTTCACTGTTTGTTCACTGTGGAAGTTTGTAGTTCGTTGTTTGGTGATTTGACGAGTAGTCAGATTTTGGCGTTAACATTGGCGCTAGAATGAGGGTCTTGTTATAGTGTCATCTTTTAAATCACTAGTTTACTTTTAGATCAAAGATATAACGGATAAGGAGAAGATAGTTCCGGACCAGGAAAGGTCCTCAGTCGCCCCGTCGACCTATTAGGTCCGTAAGTCGGTCAAGGATAGGTTCGAGCCTAACAATCTCAAATCAATTTTGGCGAAAGATCACCCGACACCGGTCCAACGACAACTGTTTCCCACATCAAGTCAACGAATCCCCAATCTTCATAAGCAAGGGACGAACAACCAATCCTAAACCCACACTCGGGAAGAGTGGAGTCAAGGGCGCGAAGGACATGATAAACGAGAATTAATTCGGCTACGTAAAATTCAACAAGCAAAGGAAGCTCTGGAAGTCTTACGCCTTCAACAGGAGGAATGAGATGCTCAATTGGCAGAGTTGGAAGGAGAAGGGGAGATTTCTTCGACTCAACATGGGGGTCGAGAATCTATGCCACAAAGCCAATCCTGAGCTCATCGATCGGGAGACTCCTCGAAGCGACTGTAGTGCCCCCAAATCCGGGTACTTGAAACCCGTACTTGGTGCTCCACGATACCATTTATTCAAACTGCTTGATATATTAAATTATTAAAAAGGTTACATCAAAGTTTGTTATCCTAGGTACGAAGACCTTTAAGTACTTTGATTACATGATAAATAAAATATTATCATACTACAATTTCTAATTATTACAAGTAACGATCACCGACTACTTATTCAGCTTCCCTTTGCCTTTGTCCTTGCCGGTCCCTTCTACTCGCTCGGGTTTAACTAAAAATATTTAATTTCAAAGTAAGAATAAGCATTCAATTGCTCAGCAAGTAATAACAGTTAACAAACATCGTATGAAAGGATTAAATGTTTTATGTGGATATTCTTCTACAACGAGTAGATAGTTGTGAAGAAACTGAAACAATTCCGAATAACATATCAAATCATTTATATTTTCGAAACAACATATATATTATAGATGCTTAGTGGTCAAAAGGACCATGAACTTTGTTTCCAAGTTTATAATAAGGTTTGTACATAAATTCATTTATAAACCGACATACTTACAGGCACGGTGAGTGATCAGCCTGTTATGTCTTGCGTTGATCAACACTACATGTGGGAACGACATTCGGGTTCATCATAATCGCCTTTGGCACATAAAAATTTCCCAAATAAGAGAAGTTCATACTCAAACTTGAATTCCAAACCACAACAATTTGGATGAAAAGCTCTACCTAATCTCAATAATATTTCAAGACTTAAATTGAAAAGTAAAGAAATAATAGTCTAGCTGTATCAAATGGCTTAGACTTGCTGTTTAGACTGTTTAGATATTTCGAAACTTTTAAAACATACGTTATAGCAATTGGACCAATTTTACGCAACCGATAAAAGAGTTGCATAAATTTTAGAACTAATACATATGGATATTTATAAAAGAATTTTTAAACGAATATAGTAATTGTACATTAAGGACTAATGTACAAGGATAAGATATTTGCAACAAACTGAGATACTTGCACAATAGAAAAGTAGTGCACAAAGTTGGGATACTTGCAGTAATAGAGAAAGTTTGCATACAAACGTTGAATTGTATAAGTTAGGAAACTTGTACAAGCATTAAAATATAAATTATTTGCTCAAACCTAATCAAGTTAGGGATACTTTCTTGTACAGAATTTAGAAAGTTACAGGTAAGATTCTTGCAACAATAATTGAATTGCACAAGTTAGGGAACTTATACAAGCATACAAACACGGATAACTTGTATAATTTAAAAATATTACACAAGAAGGATATAAGTTCAAGAGACTTGCGTAATCATAGGCCTTTTGCATAAAGTAAATGCGTAGGTTAGGATACTTGCCTTGCGTATAGTTTAACAATTATAATTTAGCTTAACATCACTCCATAAGCTTTACACAGTTACAATCACATATATACACCCATTAGCTATACATCCATGCCATATATCACGTACTCATGTATGTATATTAGATAACCATATAGACCACACTTGATATTTTTCATTTAACTAATATTTTTCATTTAACTAATATCTTTCATTTTTGTCTTAAAGTCTTTATGTATTCATTTAAAATATTTTGCGTGTCGTCACCATTTTACGTCAAAAATGCTTTGACGTGGATTTTAATATATCAAAACGTTATCTTTTCAGTTTACAAGCCATTTACGCCATTTTACGAGCATTTCTTATCCTTATACGAAACTTTGAAATCATACGACATATTCGATTTCATTTGCGTATTCATAGTTAATCCTTTGTTTAAATTTTGCTTGAAACTTTTATTTGATTAAATAATTTTAGACTCCAAACAAAATGTTTCAAAATAAATTTTAAGATATAGAATCATTATCCCTTTAGTTTGTACATCGCTCTTGATATACTATATGATTGCTTTCTAGTCCGTATACTTGAAGTCTTATAACGCATTCTTAGTTTTCTTTTCTGTATTAAAACGAATTTACATATTCTTTAGTTCTTATATCTTGTTATGCTTTTACAATGATTTATTTTTATAACTAAACTATGAGTATCGCATCGCGTTATCAAAACAGGCCACAACTACGCATAGCCTCATTGTGGTTACTGCTACTGTCGCTGCTCTGCTGCCATTGCTAGGCAACAACCCCCATTCCCCTTCCTCTTATTTCGTGTATTTTTATCTCCCAATCTACTAATTCATTCATGACGTATTTTTGGTATGATATAGGTGGTATACCCACCTATTTAAATAAAATACAAGTTACAACAAACAAATAAACCAGGCAAATTAAACCGCGTACCAAAACTATCCGGCTGGCCCTGCGCTGCGCAACGTAGCATAGCGCTGGGTGCTGGCTGCTGGCTGCTGCTGCCTGCAGCAGGCTCGGCCAGCCTAGCAATTTTCCCCAACCTCTTTTTGCTATTTTGTAGCTTTTAATTCATGAGTTCGTTTGCCCCCAATTTTGGATATGCTATAGACACCATAGCAGACTATTTAAAAAAAATATGAACTACTCATTTCGGGTCCTTTTGACAGTCCATAATAGGTCTCAAAAATGACTTGTTATACTAATTTTCAACCTTTCGTTTTGTCTCAAAAATGTTTCCTTTCTTAATTCGATTCGCCCATACCCTTTAACTAGTTATATATAACATTTATGTATAAAACTTGTGTGACGCTCCCAAAATCGGTCCACACAACCCATTTTGAGTCGCCAAAAATACATACTACAAATACAAATTTTCTCATTTACAACTATTATACTGTCGTGCAAAATACGATAACACACATACTGTGAGTTCAATACAAATATCGTACCATATATGGTACAACAGTATCCAAACCCAAATTATTACAATGCCGTAAAAAGACAGCAACACACGTTTTAAGTCTTCAGTACAATTATTATTATACTATGTTATAACTTGATGAGGACAACTACTAAGTCGGACCATTACTCCACTCTCCGGCTAGTCCCAACTACACTTTCCTTTCCTTAGAAGAACAACGAGACAAAACTGAAAAGGGTGAACTCAAATAGCCCAGTAAAGAATATCATGACTAAGATAATGAAGAATAAATTATCTTTAGCCTTCAACAGTAATAAATCAGAGATTTTTTAAAAATATTATAAGTGTTTCAACAATAACAACTGCAGCGGAACAAATAATCCATTAGAAAAGTCAAGTAAATTATAATATCCACCATCTTCTATAAGTTAAAAGTTCACCACAATATTTTATCCCTGTAACACCAATCAACAGTTCCAGTTTATGAACATCCAAATCAACAGTTTATCTTTGCACTATGGGCCAAAGATATTTATTTGTAATACCAATGGTCATGATCATGCCAAACATTAGTCCATGTTTGCACTACGGGTCAAAGAGAACTTTTACCACAAGCCTTTGTTTATAACACCAAAGGTCAAAATTATACCAGTACACAGTTCTTGGTCATAATCATGCCAATCACCATTTCATCTTTGCACTACGGGCCAAAGAGAACTTTTCACCACAATTTAAGTCTCAATTAGCAAATGACTGGATGTTGCTTTCTATGAAGTTTATCAACTTGAACAATACCAGTATTCTTACTGATCTTAAAAAAAACTCAAGATAATCTAGCACACTTAAAGAGAACTTACACAAAGAAATTTAGAGAGTGGAAGGAAGTATAAGCAAGTAAGGAAATTATGATTTTCCTTATGTTAAACCCCCTATTTATAGTAAAATGTAATCAATATCTACCACACATCAATTATCACACACTTTTTATATCATCCATCCATTTTTTTCTTCAATCTATATCATCCATCTATTTTTTCAAAAAGATTAATCCATTATCAAAAATTATTAATATAATATATCCATTTTCTGTATTATTGTGTTAAATGTATTAATATCATATATATCATATACTCGCAATACTGGCAAGCATATCATTCTCAGGAAAGAGGGTCCTTCCGTAAAAATGGCGCGTAATTAAATAACCCATTTCCTTGACAGAACTTCTAGACATTGTCAATAATGCTAACTAATAATATCCTTTCAATAATATGAATTACTGTGCCATGACAATTATGGATTTAATAATGTGAAATACTGTGCAGTTGTTATTGTGATGATTATTAAGTCAATAATAAAATACAACGATATTATCAATATAACAATCATTAAACTAATAATATAAAATATTGTGCAATACTGTTTGCTACTGTGGAATACCGTGTGCTACTGTGGAGTATCGTGTGGTACTGTGGAATAACGCGTGTTACTGTTCAATAGTTAACGGTAAAAGTCTTGCCGCCAATTTAAAAAGTTACCGCTTTTTATATCCGACAATTATTCCGTTGTGGGGCCCACCAATGTTTGGTTATTTCGGCGCCGTCGTACTTTACCGAATATAATATTCCCCGACAGAAGGAATATTCCCCGACATACTATATAATTGCACATATTATCCTTAACTTATCATTATATCAATTTAACACTTATCAGTTTTAGAATAATAATAAGAAGATAAGTTAAAATCTTATTCATAAAAAGTTGGAGTCTTACAACCTTCCCTCTTTATGAAATTTCGTCCCCGAAATTGACGTACCTGGTATCTTGACTAGCATTTAGAAGAGGTAAGGATACTTAGCCCTCATCTCAGATTCTAGTTCCCAAGTCATTTCCTCTGTATCTTGGTTTCTCCATAAAACTTTGACTTGAGGTATGACTTTTGAGCGTAAAATCTGTTCCTTTTTATCTAGGATCTTAATAGGTACCTCTTTATACGTTAAATCCTCCGCAATTATGTCTGGCTCCAACTCAGTGATGTGATTTGAATCCTTCACATACTTACATAGCATGGATATGTGAAAAATGTTATGAATGCGAGACATATTTGGCGGTAGAGCAAATCTATAGGCCACAACTCCTACACGGTCGAGAATTTCAAAAGGGCCAATAAATCGAGGGTTAACCTTTCCTCTCTTTCTGAATCTCATAACTCCTTTCCATGGCGGAACACGTAAAAATACATGGTCCCAACATTGAATCTCTCATCCCTTCGATGAAGATCAGCATAACTCTTTTGTCATTCTTGTGCCGCTTGTATACGTTGTAGAATCCTTTGGATATTTTCTGTTATCATGCGCACCAACTCGGGTCCCAATAATTTTACTTCTCATTCCAGCATATTGGAGAGCGACACTTTCGTCCATACAAAGCCTCGAACGAGGCCATGCCTATACTTGGTTGATAACTGTTGTTGTAAGAGAATTCGGCCAATGACAAATATTTGTCCCAATTTCCTTTGAAGTCTAGTACGCAAAGTCTTAATAGATCCTCGAGAGTTTGAATTATCCTTTCCGATTGTCCGTCCGTTTGAGGATGATATAGAGAACTGAATCGTAATTCAGTGCCCATAGCTTTCTACAAGCTAACCCAAAATCGTGAAGTAAATATAGGGTCTCGATCGGAAATTATGGATATTGGCATGCCATGCAGTCTCACAATCTCGCTTATATACATACTAACAAGACGCTCAAGGGAATAGTTTTCTCGTATGGGCAAGAAATGAGCAGATTTGGTCAATCTATCCACAATGACCCAAATTGCGTCCAAGCCTTGAGAAACTTTGGAAAGACTTATCACGAAATCTATATTAATGTGCCCCCACTTCCATTCTGGAACTTCGAGTGGTTGTAATGGACCCTTAGGTACTTGATGCTCTGCTTTGACACGTTGATAAGTTAAACACCTTGAGATAAACTCTGCGATCTCTATTTTCATGTTGTTCCACCAAAATGTATATCGAAGGTCACGATATATTTTGGTACTTCCAAGGTGAATTGCAAACGGTGTGTTGTGTGCCTCCATCATGATTTTATGCTTCAAATTAGGATCATTAGGGACACAGAGTCGAGAATTAACTCGAAGTATCTCTTTCTCATCGATTTTCACTTTTGAAATAGCACCTTCTTGCACCTTCTTCCTCATCTTTATCAATTCTGGGTCGATAGTTTGAGCAGCTTTAATTTTATCAATTAAAACTAGTTCAACTCGTATATGCGCAATCTGCATAAAGGTCCCCGGTGTCTTTATCTCTATCTCCATCTTTTGTAAGTCGTGCAAAATGCGTCCTTGTGTTGTTAGTATCGCATTCGTACTCACATATAATCTTCTACTCAATGCGTCGGCTACCACGTTCGCCTTTCCAAGATGGTATTGGATTGTATGGTCGTAATTCTTCAACAGCTCAAGCCAACATCGCTGCCGCATGTTGAGTTCCTTTTGGGTGAAGAAATATTTGAGGCTTTTGTGATATGTAAAGATCTCCACCTTCTCTCCATACAAGTAGTGTCTCTAGATCTTCAATGCGAAAATGACTACTACCAACTTTAGATCATGAGTAGGGTAATTCTTCTCATAATCTTTGAGTTATCGAGAGGCATAAGCTATAACTTTTCCTTGTTGCATAAGGATGCAACCAAGACCTTTGCCTGAAGCATCGTTGTAGATAACAAATCCTCCCGATCCTAATGGTATGGTCAAAACAGGAGCCAAAACAAGTCTACTCTTGAGTTCTTGGAAGCTCTTCTCGCATTCCTCATTCCATTCGAATTTTGTACTTTTCTGAGTCAACTGAGTTAACGGAGTGGCAATTCGAGAAAATCCTTCTACGAATCTCTGATAATAACTAGCTAGACCTAGAAAGCTTCGTACTTCGATGACTGTCTTTGGTTGTTCTCAGTTTAATTCGCAGGATCAACCGATATTCCTTGATTAGAAATCACATGTCCAAGGAATGTTACTTCCTCGAGCCAGAACTCACATTTCTTCAGCTTGACGTACAATTTATTCTCACACAACTTTTGGAGTATTAATCTCAAGTGTTGTTCATGATCCTCGCGACTCTTAGAGTATATGAGGATGTTATCAATAAAGACAACCACAAAATAATCCAAATATTCTTTGAATATCCGGTTCATCATATCCATGAAAGTTGTAGGAGCATTGGTCAATCCAAAAGGCATGTCTAAGAACTCGTAGTGCCCGTAGCGAGTTCTGAAAGTAGTCTTAGGATTATCATCAGCTTTAACCTTCAACTGATAATACCCAGAGCGAAGATCAATTTTTGAAAAGTATTGAGCACCTTGTAATTGATCAAACATGTCATCAATTCGAATAACGGGTACTTATTTTTGATGGTGACATGGTTCAACTCTCGATAGTCAATGCAACGTCTCATACTTCCGTCTTTCTTCTTCACAAATAGAATAGGAGCACTCCAAGACGATATACTCGAACGTATGAAACCAACATCTAACAATTCCTGAAGTTGGACTTTTAACTCTTGGAGTTCAATGGAAGCCATTCGGTATGGGGCTTTGAAATAAGTTTGGTGGTTCTAAGTCAATACAAAATTCGATTTCCCTGTTTGGGGATAAGTCGGGAAGTTCTTCAGGGAAAACGTCAGGAAATTCATTAACAATAGGAATATCATTCAAATTTGACGCATTTTGGTTTAAGTCAGTGACATGGGCTAAGAAAGTTTGACATCCGTTTTTCAATAAACGAATGGCTTTATGACTAGAAATGATAGTTATTGATTTCAATGGTTTGGTTGCTTGAATTCTCATAACATGTTGATTAGGAATATGAAAACTAACGATTTTATGAAAGCAATCAATTTTAGCATGATGAGTAGTCAACCAATCAATTCCTAAAATCACATCAAATTTATGCATTGCCAAAGAGATGAAATCAACGGGTAAGGTGAGGCTGTTGACTTGGACCAAACAGGATTTATAGACAATAGATGTAATGGTTATTTCTCCTAATGGTGTTTCAACTGATAAGTCAAAATCTAATTTTCCAGGAGTCAAGTTTAAACGTTGAGCACATGCAAGTGAAATAAAAGAGTGGGTAACTCTAGTATCTAACAAGGCATAGACTTCACAAGAGTTAATAAGTAGTTTACCCGTGATAACTTCGTGCGGGTTCCACGCTTTTTGAGACGTCACGACAAAAGCTCTTCCCTATACCACATGCTTTGACTTGTCCATAATGGCCTTTGGTGTCACCATCACAGCTGGGCTTGATTTTGCTACAAGACAACTTCGAGCTATGTGACCTTTCTTTCCACAACTGTAACACACTTTGGGTGACTGCGTACAGTTTGGGCTGATGTGTCCCTCTTGTCCGCACTTGTAACATTTGACTAGTGGTCGTTCTCCTCCCCTTGAGACTGGTGTTGACGCTGGTGTTGGTGCCGATGCCTTTCCATAGTTATTGTTAAACCTTCTCTTCCTGAAGTTGTTGCCACTTGACTCACTTCTCCTATTATCTGGGCCATGATTTCCACCGAAGTGGTTACCATTTCTGGTGTGGTGATTCCCTCCTCGCTAATTATCATTGTTGCAATTATTGTTTCCACCATTACAATTATTATCTTAATTCCTCTCTGGTTGCAATGTTTCTTTCTTCTGTTCCACTAATTAAGCCTTATCCATGATATCTGAATATAGATGAAACTTATGAGAAATTAGATGTTGACGAATTTCAGATTTCAAACCTCATAAAAACATTTACGTCATTCGTTCCTCAGTGCCCACCAAATGGGACGCAAATCTAGACAACTCGATAAACTTGGCCTCGTACTGCGAAACGATCATGTTGTTCTACTCCAGTTTGATGAATTTCATCTCCTTCATATGGCGAATACTCTCCGAGAAATATTTTTCGTTAAACAATTCTTGGAACTCGACCCAAGACATCTCAAGTGCCAAGTGACGAGTACGTTTTATAGATTCCCACCAATGATCCGCTTCGCCACGCAACATAAAGGTAGCTAAAGGAACCTTTTGTTCGTCAGTGCAACGCAGTACATCAAATATCTTTGTCAATTGTTTGAGCCATGCCTCTGCCTTGAGTGGATCCAGCTTTCCGAGAAATTTAGGTGGTCTCAACTCCTTGAACTGCTTGGCAGTGACCATTCGTAAGTTACCCGCGTTTCTCCTGGTATTATTATTAGTAGTTTCTCTCGCCTGGTTCTGCAAGAATTGCATGAAATTCCGAACAAAACTCATCATTCATCATGTTATTAGCATCATGATTATCTAAGTTCGTATCAGTATTATTTGTAGCTTCCTGATTCTGAGCCACAATTGTCTCATAGTTCATCTCTTGATTTTCAGATGTCATTCTGAAATGTGATCACAAAGAAAAGATTAGTTAAAGAAATTGACATACCACTTCTTGTCCCTACAACCAAACCGATTAATTAAATAACAAAATAGCTTAGATAGGACACACTAGTGACTAATTCTATTCGTCTCTCTTCTCCTAGTTCTACCCCTAGATCTCCATCAGAGATCATGTCTCTAAGCTCGGATACCAACTGTGACGCCCTTAAAATTGGTGCACACAACCCATTTTGAGTTGTCAAAAATCCATACTACAAATACAAATTTTTTTCATTTACAACTATTATACTATCGTGCAAAATACGATAACACAAATACTGTGAGTTCAATACAAATATCGTATCGTATATGGTACAACAGTATCCAAACTCAAATTATTACAATGCCGTAAAAAGATAGCAACACGTGTTTTAAGTTTTTAGTACAATTATTATTACACTATGTTATAACTTGATGAGTACAACCACTAACTCGGACCATTACTCCACTCTCCCGCTAGTTCCAGCTACACTTTCCTTTCCTGAGAAGAACAATTCGACAAAATTGAAAAGGGTGAGCTCAAATAGCCAGTAAAGAATATCATGACTAATATAATGAAGAATAAATTATCTTTAGCCTTTAACAGTAATAAATCAGAGATTTAAAGATATTATAAGTGTTTCAATAACAACAACTGCAGCGGAACAAATAATCTATTAGAAAAATCAAGTAGATTATAATATCCACCATCTTTTATAAGTTAAAGGTTCACCATCAATATTTTATCCCTGTAACACCAATCAACAGTTCTTGTTTATGAACATCCAAATCAACAGTTTATCTTTGCACTACGGGCCAAAGATATTCATTTGTAATACCAATCAACAGTTCTTGTAAATCAATAGTTTATCTTTGCACCACGGGCCAAAGATATTAATTTGCAATACCAATGGTCACGATCATGCCCAACACCAGTCCATCTTTGCACTACGGGCCAAAGAGAACTTTAACCACAAACTTTTGTTTGTAACACCAAAGGTCAAGATTATACCAGTACAAGATTATACCAGTACACAGTTCCTGGTCATAATCATGCCAATCACCGGTTCATCTTTGCACTACGAGCTAAAGAGAACTTTTCACCACAATTTAAGTCTCAATTAGCAAGTGACTGGATGTCGCTTTCTATGAAGTTTATCAACTTGAACAATACCAATATTCTTACTGATCTTCACAAAAAAATTCAAGATAGTCTAGCACACTTAGAGAGAACTTACACAAAGAAATTTAGAGAGTGGAAGGAAGTATAAGCAAGTTAGGAAGTTATGATTTTCTTTATGTTAAACCCCCTATTTATAGTAAAATGTATCAATATCTACCGCACATCAATTATCACACACTTTTTATATCATCCATCCATTTTTTTCTTCAATCTATATCATCCATCCATTTTTTCAAAAAGATTAATCCATTATCGAAAAGATAAATCCATTATCAAAAATTATTAATATAATATATCCATTTTCTGTATTATTGTGTTAAATACATTAATATCACATATATCATATACTCGCAATTATGGCAACCAGATCATTCTCAAGAAAGAGAGGGTCTTCCGTAAAAATGACGCGCAATTAAATAACCCCTTTCCTCGACAGAATTTCTAAACATTGCCAATAGTGGTAACTAATAATATCCTTTCAATAATATGAATTATTGTGCTGTGACAATTATAGATTTAATAATATGAAATATTGTGCAGTTGTTACTGTGATAATTATTAAGTCAATAATAAAATACTATGTTATTATCACTGTAGTAATTATTGAACTAATAATATAAAATATTGTGCAATACTGTGTACTACTGTGGAATACCGTGTGCTACTGTGGAGTACCGCGTGCTACTGTGGAATAACGTGTGTTACTGTTCTTTCATTACCGGTTATTTCAATAGTTAACGGTAAAAGTCTTGCCGCCAATTTAAAAAGTTGCCTTTTTTTATATCCGACAGTTATTCCGTTGTGGGGCCAACCAATGTTTGGTTATTTCGGCGTCGTCGTACTTTACCGAATATAATATTCCCTGACAGAAGGAATATTCCCCGACATACTGTATAATTGCACATATTATCCTTAACTTATCATTATAGCAATTTAACACCTAACAGTTTTAGAATAATAATAAGAAGATAAGTTAAAATCTTATTCATAAAAAGTTGGGGTCGTATAATTGAGTCTTAACTTCGCTTAGTTTTGGGTTTTTAAACAAAATGGCTTTCTAAGGACATTTAGCGAGCATAACGTGCGCTATTATTTTGGATAGATTTCTTAAACATTCGTTTATGTTTTAAACCAAAATCTCCTTCCTTATTACTTCGCACAACAACAACTATGCTCTTTGTTTCTAATTCAACAATTGCCAATTGTTTTCACAACTAATTCACATATTAACTAACTAATTTATACCAATTTAACAAAACATAACAAAAGTGAATATATTACCACTTGAGAGCTCTATGTCAATGAAATTCTTGATTGTAAATTCCTATGATCTTGCTCCAAGCCTCCTTTAATCTTAATTGTGGCTAAATTTCAGTTTGTATTATCCATTCTTCATTACAATTGAGTCATTTGTAACTTGGTAGCTTGGGAAGAGAGAAAATGGATGAAACGGTTAGAATTAGGAAGCGGTGACCGGGTAGAGCTTGACAGGAAGAGATATGGCTCGGTTTGGCCAGCAAGAAGAAAAAGGAAGGCTGACTTCTGGCTTTGTTTTATAAAATTGTTATACTTGCTTCTCACAATTTTTGCTTGGCCCTCACTCCCTAATCTTGGCTTTCACGTTTGATAGGCTTGGCTGAATCACAAGGCTAGTGCTCTGATAGTTAGCCAGCTCCTGCTCTTTTCTAATTTACAAACTTATTTACGTATAAGACTAAAGTACATTCAGTACTTATCGCGCAATTTATTATGTATACTATATATACATAATACATATTAAATATTATAATGTACTATAGATTCAAAAATCCCTTTCCATATAAATGGAAATTATACATAAAAATAAAATATTTAATGTAATAATTTCTCTATATTAAATGTATAATTAAATAATCATCTTATCCTCTCCATAAATTATTTTCTAACAATTTATTTACATTACAAATATATAATTTAATATATTCCATACTTTGTAAAAATATTTAATTTACATCTATTTGGTTTAATGTTAAATATTATATTATTATTCAAGCTACAAGTAACTATTGTAACATAAATATAATTATCCTTATTAAATAAATAAATTTATTTATTTATTTAATTAAAAATAAACATTGTAATCCACAAATTTTAATTAGTGAATTACCTTTCTCATTTCATCCTGTAGCCAATTCAAGGTAACTTATTTATTAAATATAATTCTTCAAATAAATTTATATTTTCCACATTTATTATATACATCTAATCCATCACGAAAAATTACAGCACATAAAAATTAATGCAGTCAAACACACTTAACATATATTAAAAAAAGAAATTTATTTATTATTTTTCTTATTTTAATAATATCTGAATATCCGGATTATCACAGCGACAAACTCAACGAAGGGCATATTCCAATAAACTGAAGGAGGGGTGTGACTGGGTTGAACGACGACAGCGGGTTGACTTCCTGGACTATGTTCGGGACCGTTGTAGAAGAACTCTTTCGAAAGACATACCCGAACCCATAATGTAGAAATTCACAGAGTTGGAGCAGAAGATAGCGGTTACTAAGACAAACCAATTGCCAATCGACCCGAAGTCCCCATTTACCTCAATGATAGACAAGGTTCGAGTCGATTTGTCAAAGAAGATGCCTCCCTTGGAGACGTATGATGGCCTGAGTGACCCATATGACCATACTCACACCTTTGACTGTCTTATGTGTTACTATGGTCATTCCGATGCAGCTCGATGCCAAGATATTTATTACCACATTGAAGAAGGGGACTCGATTATGGATGACATCATTACCACCTAATTCTATTAGATCTTGGCAAGAGTTGTGTAACAAATTCTGCGATCGGTTTGGTGGTAATAGAAGAAGGGGAAAGTTGACGGTGTCGCTTATATAGATAAAGCAGCGTTCTAACGAAAGATTGAGCCAGTATGTTATGAGGTTTCGGGAGGTGGTCGGAACGGTGACAGATCTTAACATGTCATAAGTGCTCAGATTCTTTAGTACGGGGTAAGATGTGGAACATTCGCAAAAATTAATGAAATATATTATGTTCAATCCCCTGAAAGACTTATCGGAGGCCTATGATCGGGCAGAGAACTTTATAGCCATCGACGATGTAATGGGGATTGATCATACAAGGATTCTGAATGAGATTAAGGATAAACCTTTTTTTGAACCTTGTCCGGTACGTGATCGTAAGCCGAAGGGGGGATAAAAACTTGTTTTGCCAGTATCATCAGAGTGCAGGATATTCAACCAAGGTGTGTTGGAAGTTAAAGGATTAGATCAAAAAAAACATTCAAAATGGGGAGTTGATACATTATGTGGTTGGATAGGAGAGGTCGACACCATAATTAAAGGATAGTTGAAATCAGGAGTTAGATCGTGAACCCGATTGAGATGTACACCCTCGACGGGTTGTGGATATGATATCAAGATGATCGGTTGGCAAATTAACTTGGAAGAAGCGACAGGGTGCTACAGATTCTGTTCTGACGGTATCTAATTAGCCGATGAAAGGAGAACGCCCTTATCCAAACACAATAATTTTCTTTTCTAATGAAGATTACCCACCCGATACGGTGGAGCCGCTTGAAGGAGCATTGGTTATCACGGCACAGGTGGGACTAGTTAATATGAGAAGAATTATGATAGACAATGGTCCTTCGGTGGATATCCTCTACAATCATGCATATCAGAGGATGGATTTGGAGGGGCGAAAGATGGAGATCGAGCAAGAGTCTCTGTTGTATGGATTTAACAACGACCTGGTTCATGTGATCGGCACCATTGAGCTACTGGTAATCTTCGGCACAACCCCTCAACAAGTTCAGGTGAGCGTTAATTTTTTTGTGGTACAAGTTGATTCTGCTTATAATGTCATTTTGGGTTAGACAACGTTGGTTGTGTTGCATGTGGTCACTTTTATTTCCCATTTCAAGATCAAATTCTCCACACCATATGGGGTCGGCGAGGTTAAAAGAGATCTAAATATTGCGCGAAAGTGTTATCGACATACCCATACATCATCAACGATTGGGGTTAGTAAGCAGAAACAAATAATAGTGATCGAGGTAGAACCCTTTATAGAAGGTGCAACCGAACCCCTGGCTATGCTAGCCAAAGAAATGAAGGATAAGGAGCTTATCCTAGGAAATATAGAGAAGGTAGTGAAGATTGGGACCGAGCTTGACGAGCCGATCCGATCTAGCTTGATTGAGTTGCTCAGAACGTATGCCGATATTTTCTCATGGACGACTAGTGATATGTCAGGGATTGATGAGTTAGTCACCGTCCATCGGCTTAGTGTGGACCCAGATCGAAAGCCTGTTCGGCAAAAACGAAGGATTTTTGCTTCGAAAAGGCAAAAGATAATAGACGAAGAGATTATTAAGTTGCTTGACACCGATATTATCTTCGAGATTAACTACCCTATGTGGTTGGCTAATGTGCTCTTAGCCAGCAAGTAGAACGGTAAATGGAGGGTGTGCATAGATTATGTTGATTTAAACAAGGCGTGCCTAAAGGACTTCTATCCACTTTCACATATAGACCAGCTGATTGATGCAACATCAGGTTGCGCTCTCTTGAGTTTCCTCGATGTTTTTCAGGATATAATCAAATTTTGATGTACAAGGAGGATATCTTGAAGACATCCTTTATCACCCATCAGGCAATCTATGCCTACAAGAAGATGCCATTCGGATTGGTTAACGCAAGGGCGACGTATTAACGTATGATGAATAAGGTGTTTCAATAGCATATCAGGAAAAATTTGGAGGTGTACGTGGATGATATGATCATCAAAAGCACGATGGTTCAGAATCACTTGAACGATTTGGAAGAATGATTTCAGACCATCTGAGACTATAATATGCATATGAATTTAGCTAAGTGTACTTTCGGTTTTGGGTTAGAAAAGTTCCTTGAATATTTAGTGAGTAAAAGGGGGATTGAGCCCAACCTAGAAAAGATAAGGGTGTTGTTAGATATGAAGTCCCCGCAAACCTCTAAAGATGTTCAGTGGTTGATGGGACGGATAGCGGCACTTCGACGATTCATGTCCCAATCAGCGGAACGTTGCTTGCCCTTTTTCGACACTTTGAAGGGGCGAAGAATGAAAAGACATTACTAAGTGTACCTTCGGTCGTATAGCAGAGCTACTAGTATCGTAGAGCTAAGTCATTCTACGATCTGAGGATTTTACTCTACGTTTATATACTGAAATCCATAACAACCAAACTCATAAAGTTAATTTATACCGTGTAATATAAAATCTTATGGAGAGGATTTTATTCTAATTTTTCTAAAGACTTTTAATTCTTATTTTGTTATCATCAAAACAGTAGTATAATTTAAACTTTTCAGGTCAGTTCCGGGGAAGTTTTGTATTTTGTGATGATTTTTTATTTATTGACTTTTGAGATCTATTCACTTTGGGCTCAGAGTCCATTTAGCTCTCTCTCAAGCTGAGATACACCTTTAACCAAGTTTTTTATTTGGGCATGTCTGTCCTGGATCTTATCCTCAAAGTTTTTGATGGTTTTCTTTAGCTCGCCATTTTTTTCTTTGAGCTCGATCCTGTCTTCTAGTAGCTTTTGTAATTCAGTAGATAAGCACACCTAGAGGGGGGTGAATAGGTGAAATTGATATTTAATGACATTCAGTGATAAATTTTAAAAATGACTTTCTGTTGGAAATTCAGACAGCGATACCCTGTCTGAATTGGTGTCTGAATTAGTGTATGTTCCTCGTGATGGTATGAACAGACAGTTATACCCTGTCTGAATTGGCGTCTGAATTAGTACAAAACAGTACCCAACAGCAGAGTATTATGCAAATTACTTTTAAACAGAATTCAAGCTTCAAGGATCAACCAACACAAATAATCAAACCATAAACACAATGATTTTTACGTGGTTCGGCCCTTAAACTCTAATCTAGAGGCCTACTCCACGTCCAATACCAATTGGTATTGGAGACTCTCTTTATTAAACTTTAATGCAATACAGTACAAAATAACTTCCCTATTCTTCTAGCTTTCTTCTGTGATGGACACTCCTGTCCCAATGCACTACTGCACTCCTTCTCACTACTGAGACCTTTGTTCCACAGCAACCTTGAAAACTATCTAAGAACACAACCTATCAACAATTAGATAGAACACGCCACACACGGCTTACACTTTGGACAATGATTTCGATTACAAAATATCACTCTTCCAGCAGAGAATATAAGAACAATACACTGATTGCTGGAAGATAACTTAGAAAGCTAATGAACTTCTTTCTATGTCTGATTAGAGCTGTTCTAAGTAAATCTGAATAGCCAAGAGGAAGAATGATTTTATAGAGCTGCTTCCAACGGCTATGAATGAGACTGTTCCCATAAAATCCTCTATCAATATGGCACGGATCAGCAGACTAATGAAAGAGAGAATATTCTCCTAGATTTTAGAAATCAAGTATGGGAGAATTTAATATCTGAGGAAACATGTCAGAGAAGACTGTTAGCATACATGGGTTTAAATCAAATATATAATCCACTTACTTGAGAATACCCAACTTCCTTGAATGCTGACAACAGACCAACAGAACCCAGCTGAATAAAACTTATTTCTTGATGGACTCAACCAGCTGGGATAATGCACTATATTATAGGCGTGCACATCATTCTTTTTATATCCATCAGACCAATATGGGAGACCACATATTTTATTCCCATGCACCAGAAAATTATGGGAGAGCACATTTTATATTGATATGCATTAGGCAATTATGGGTTTGCACATATTATATTCACATGCATTACTATAATCCTTATGACCATGCAGGCAACCGAATAGAATATAGCAAATAAAAGAACCATGCACACTGCACAAGATAATAATTAATACTTATTTTGTTATCATTCAAAACACCAAATAACCAAACACTAACATTCTCCCCCTTTTTGATGATGACAAAATGAGTGGTCTTTTAATCAATATACTCCCCCTAAGTATATGGCTCCCCCTAAATTTATGCATATTATTAGGATAAAATAAACATTGAGAGGACGAATATGCAAAACATGTGAATCTCCATTCAGGACAATTTTCAAAATATTAGTGACATTTAAAGTATCAATCAGCCAGATTAAAGTATCAACAGTTAACAATTCCTAAACCCATCAATTAGGCCAAAAAAATATCAAACACTGTCAAGACTCTGTCAGTTCCAAATTACTCTCCCCCTTTGGCATCATCAAAAAGAGTAGCTAGGTCTCTTTAACAGTCTCATATAAAGCATCTTCAACCTTCTTATCAAGAGCCTTCAAGTTGTCGTCCAAGGAATCATGACGAGCCATCAGGGAATCAACTTTCTCAGTCACAGTGGTTACCCTATCAGACAAGTTAGATACTGAGGTAGACAAGGAGTTGACGGAAGTGAGAATGGAATCAAGCGTATTGGTCAACGTGTGAACAATCTGAGAGAGATCAGAGTTTTGGGAACTGGGAGGAATGGAAGTTGGAGAATGAGGAGCAGACCCTGTTGGGCCAAAATCGGGAATGGCAGAATCATCCACATCCCAAGATAGTACACCATCAACACTTACTTTGACTTTAGAGCTTTTAAAATTAGATTCATCAATCACCTCAGTTATTTGAAAAACTTCTTCATTTTCAAAAGAAATGTCAAAGTGAGCAAACACTTTGGTTAACAACCCCCCATATGGAAAACATTTGGATTTGGTTTTTATGTAACTTTCCATATGATTAATCATTAATAGAGCACAATTGAATTTTGTTTCAGACATTATGAGTGCTGAAAGAATTAAATCTTGGTAAGTCATGTTCGACCTGCCACCAGTTCTAGGGGCCAAGTTAGAACGAATGAGCTTATGCAACACACTGTTGATAGGAGATGTCTCAATAACAGTAGGCAGGGAAACAAATTCAGCTGTGGGACAATCTTTGACAATACAAAGTTGGTCAAGAATTATAAGTTTGCAAATTCCAATGGACCATTAAGAGTAAACGGAGAGAGACCAGAACAGGGAATGTTTAAAATCTGACCCAACAAAGCAGAATCCATAGAAAATGGTGTATCTTGTACAAAAGATTGAATTCTATCTCCCGATATAGACATGTTTCCATAAAATTGTTTGATTAACATGGGGTATGCAGATTTAGGGGGGAACAACATCACATACAACTCAAGATGGTCAAACAACCCAGTAAACCCAATATTTGCGAATAACACCGGATCTACAGATTTTCCAAACACAATAGATTTGTTCATCATAGTATTTTAAAAGCGGGAAGCAAATTTGGGAGATCGAAACGAAATGGATTTAGAAATGGGTGGAGGGGAATCAGGGAGATTCACTGTGACAGGGGTTGTACCCTTTGATGGCTTCCCGTGACGCTTCATTGCTTTGGAGGAGGAACCCAGATCGGTGGCAAGCTTCTGGAAGTTCCTATGGAGCCGACGTGTTTCGCGAGGTCCCATTGTAGCTTGTTGTGGAGCCGGCGATGCCGCTGCTACCGGCGCTTCCTGTCGACGCTGAAACGGTTGCCGACCGGTGTTGATGGTGTGGCCGCCGCGAGTTTTTGCCATTTAGTTGAAACCCTAGCGTTACTTGAAGGAAGAGTTGGGAGGAAGAAGGGAAACGGGGTTGGATTTGGGGATGTCTGCGAAGAGAGACAGAGAGAGAGATAAAAAGAGGGAGGAATATGAAGGATTTTAGATTGGGGAAGGAAAACCCTTTAAGTGATAATTCCCGCGAAAACAAAGTGAAGCAAAAACCAAAGATACCCTTGTACTTTAAAACGGATAAAAAATATGCCCACATAATATAAATATTAGTAGCATTAAAATAGGCTGGGTAATAATGAGTATATATATTTATCTATATATATATATATTTAGTAACAAATAGACATACCCAGTTCTCTTCTTAAGGTGCAAAATCGCTCTTCACTTAAAGGTTTTGTAAAAATGTCAGCCAATTGATGTTCAGTAGGGACAAATACTAACTTTATTAATCCTTTAGCAACATTATCTCTCAGAAAATGATGTCTAACCTCAATATGTTTAGTACGAGAATGAAGCACAGGATTTTTAGAGATATCTATTGCATTAGTATTGTCACAAAAAATAGGCACATTTTCACAAATCTCATTAAAATCATGTAAAGTTTGTATCATCCACAAAATTTGTGAACAACAACTACTTGCAGCCAAATATTCACCTTCTGTAGTGGACAAGGCAACGGATGTTTGTTTCTTGCTGTGCCAAGCCACAAGGCTTTGTCCTAAAAATTCACAAGCACCACTTGTGCTTTTTCTATCAACTTGGCACCCTGCATAATCTGCATCTGAGTATCCAATGAGTTCAAAGCTTGGAGATACAGGATAAAATAAGCCAAGATTCATAGTGCCAGATAAATATTTAAAAATTCGTTTAACAACTTTAAGATGAGATTCTTTTGGTTGAGCTTGAAATCTAGCACATAAGCATACACAATACATAATATCAGGTCTTGATGCTGTTAAATAAAGTAAACAACCAATCATGCCTCGATACATTGTTACCTCAACATCTTTACCTGTAGCATCAGTAGTTAACTTGACAGAGGTGCTCATTGGGGTTGCCTTTGGTTTGGTATTTTCAAAACCAAATCTCTTTAACAGTTCCTTTATATATTTCGATTGGTGAATGTAAATACCTTCATTTGTTTATTTGATTTGAAGCCCCAAGAAGTAGTTTAACTCACCCATAAGGCTCATATCAAATTCATTATGCATACATTTTGAAAACCACTCACACAGAGAATTATTAGTAGCTCCAAAAATTATATCATCAACATAAATTTGAACAATTAAAGAATCCTTATTTTTGGATTTGATAAACAGAGTAGAGTCAATTTTTCCACGATTAAAACCATTGTCTAATAAAAATTTGCTTAGCCTCTCATACCAAGCTCTTGGAGCTTGTTTTAGTCCATACAAGGCCTTTTTCAATTTAAACACATAATGAGGATATTTTTCATGTTCAAATCCGGGTGGTTGCTTGACATATACTTCTTCATTTAAAAAACCATTCAAAAAGGCACTTTTCACATCCATTTGATATAATTTGAACTGTTTATAGCATGCATAGGCTAATAAAATTCTTATTGCTTCTAATCTAGCAACAGGAGCAAAAGTTTCTTCATAATCTATACCTTCATGTTGGTTATAGCCTTGAGCTACCAGTCTAGCTTTATTTCTTGTGATTATGCCATTTTCATCAAGTTTGTTTTTGAAAATTCATTTTGTACCAATGATAGATGCATTTCTAGGAGGTTTAACAAGATCCCATACCTGACATCTTTCGAATTGATTTAATTCTTCCTGCATGGAAATGGACCAATTTTCATCTTCAATTGCTTCCTTAGCATTCCTAGGTTCTATCTGAGAAAGAAATGCTGAGAATGCACAGTAATTCTTTGCTTTCCTTTTTGTGTTCATCCATGTGTTGGGATCACCTATGATCAAATCAGGAGGATGATTTCTCACAGTTCTAGATGATCTAGGAAGTCTGACCGAGGTTATTTGCTCATCAGGTTCAGGCTCCAGTATATCAAATTCTGCATCTGACTGGTCATTTGTTTTTTCTTCTAATTCAGACGGTTGAGACTGTCTGGGTTTAGGTGTCTGCATGACAGAGTTTTCTACAGATTCAGACGGCTCAGGCTGTCTGATATCTCTTGAATGTTTTCCTGATGCGCTTGATTTTTCTTCTGATTCAGACGGCTTAGGTTGTCTGGATTGAGCTGTTTGAATATCATGGTTCACATTTTCTTCTCCTGCAGGATCCTCATCTTTTGACAGATCATGGTTAAATTCATCAAATATTACATGCACAGACTCTTCAACCTTTGACTTGTCAAGATTGTAAACCCTATATGCCTTACTATGTACTGAGTAGCCAAGAAAAATAGCTTCGGTTGACTTTGCATCAAATTTTCCAAGATTACCATGAGTATTTAAAACAAAACATTTAGCACCAAACACTTTAAAATAATTAATATTAGGAATCCTTTTGTTTAGTAACTCATATGGTGTTTTCAAAAGAATGGGTCTAATCAATACTCTATTTAAGATGTAACATGCAGTACTTACAGCTTCTGCCCAAAATCTTTTAGGCAGTTTACTTTCTTGAAGTAATGTTCGCGCAGTTTCTTGGAGAGTACGATTTTTGCGTTCTACTACTCCATTTTCTTGTGGTATTCTTGGGGCAGAGAACTCATGTGTAACACCTGTCTCGTTACAAAATGGTATAAAGTCCTTTCCAAATTCACCACCATGGTCACTCCTTATACCAATTAGTTTGAGATTGTGTTTTGTTTCAACATTCTTTATGAGCTTTTCAAATTCTGCAAAGGCTTGATCTTTAGTTTTCAAAAATATAACCCATGTATATCTTGAAAAATCATCAACAATAACAAAAGCATAATGATTATTTCCTAGGCTAGCATATCTCTCAGGACCAAATAAATCAAGATGCAATAATTGAAGAGGTAAAGAAGTTGATACCTGATTTTTGCTTGTAAAAGAGTTTCTTGCTTGTTTACCTAATTGACAAGCATTGCATATACCTGTCTTTTCATACTTTAGCTTTGGTAGGCCTTTAACAAGGTTCTTTGCAGCTAACTTGTTAATCAGCTCCATATGCACATGCCCTAATCTTCTATGCCATAATATAGTTTGATCTTGAACTGCAGCTAAACAGATATCTTGATTTTGATTCTCAAAATTAATTGTATAAATGTTTCCTTCCCTGTTGGCTATTAGAGGCACATTTTGAGAAGCATGAATAATTGCACATTTATCTTTATCAAAGATTACTTTATGACCACTATCCATAAGCTGACTTACACTAATTAGATTATATTTTAAGCCCTCAACATGATGAACATTATCAATAGAGATTTTACCATTACCAACTTTACCTTTACCGATGATTTGGCATGTGGTATCATCTCCAAAAGTAACTGACCCACCTTTCTTTGTATCAAGTGAAGTAAATTTTGTTCTATCACCTGTCATGTGTCTAGAACACCCACTGTCTAGTACCCATTTATGTGATGGTACTTTAGCTTTTAAACATACCTGCAAAACAACATAGTAGCTTATTGTTTTGGTACCCAAATCTGTTTGGGTCCGAATTTGTTAGTATCAATCAACTCTCCTTTCTTTACCCACACTTGTTTTATTTTTGTCTTGTTGCAATTAGTATCAAAATGTCCTTTTGAACCACATTTTTTGCAAGTGACAAATGGTGAGCAATAAAGAAGCCTGTTTCTTTGTTTGTTTCTTATTCTAGTTTTATTAGAAGTGCTTGTTATATTTTTGACAGGATTGTATCCAATTCCTTGTTTGTCAAGGCTTGACCTTTGAGCTCCTAGCATTATTTTTAAATTTTCTTCACCTTGAACAAATTTTGCAAGATCTCTTTTTAACGACTTTATTTCTTCCTCATTGTTATTATGCATGTTTACTATTTTTCCATCATTAAAAGCATCAATACAAGCATCCCTCATTTTTAAGCTTTCTTTTAAATTATCATTTTCCTTTTTAAGACTATTGTTTTCTTCATTTAATATGTTTGCACGATTGTATAAGATTTTATTATAATTTTCTAAATATCCAATTTTCGCATTTAACTGAGATACTTCATATGATGTGCAGTCTTTAACTATCTCTTGTTTCTCCTCAATTAAAATCTCTACTTCTTTCATTAAATCATTTATCCAACTTTTCAAGTGAGCATTTTTCTCTTTTATGCGAATATTTTCATTTTTTAAAACAAGATAATCTGAAACAGTAATATTGCCAAGTTCGGACCTTACCTCGGATGTTTCTTCATCGCTTAATCCAGTGAAGCAGAGATGAGCGGTTTCATCATCTTGATCTTCATGATTTGATTCATCATCGCTCCATGTCATTAAAGCTTTTCCTTTTGGGTAGTTTGCTTTGTTCTTCCTTTTTAGCTGAAAACAATTTCTCTTGAAGTGACCCGGCCTTCCACATTCAAAACAATTTTCTTCTTGTGGCTTTTGCTTGAAGTCTTTCCTGTTGTTGAAGGATTTTGCTGGAAATTTTGATTGATTCTTCTTTCGGATCAGCTCCCTCAGTTTTCTGGTCATTAAAGCTATTTCTTCATCCGAATCTTCGTCATCACTCTCCATGCAACTTTCAGCTTGCAACGCCAGAGTCTTCTTCTTTGGTGCCTCATCTTCTTCATCATACAATTTCAGTTGGTTTTCAAACTCTTCAAGTTCTCCGAACAATGAGAGGGTTTCCATTGTACTGATTGAGGTTGAGTCTTGAAGTGTAGTAACCTTTGGAGCAAAACGCTTGGGCATGACTCTAAGAATTTTTCGATTGATTTCCTTTTGATCGATCTTTCGTCCGAGCATACTTAGAGAGTTCATTAATGTGAGGAACCTTCCCTGGGCATCTTTGATTGATTCATTTTTCTCCAATTTGAAGAGTTCATATTCATGCATTAGCATGCTCAGCTTGACCTCCTTTACTTTAGTAGTACCTTCGTGACCCATAATGGTTGTGTCCCATATTTCTTTAGCAGTTGAGCAAGCAGAGACCTTATCTATTTCTGACTGAATCATGCCACTCAACAGTGTATTCATGGCCTTGGAATCATAAGATACCATATAGGATTCGCTTGCATCCATTTCCATAAGTGTCTTGGGTCGGCCATCATCGTGTCTTGGAATGACAGGACCATTTTCAACGACCCACCATTCCCATGGGTCTCGTTTCAGATAGATCATCATTCTGAACTTCCAGAAGCTGAAATTCTCACTTCCGAGTAGTAAAGGTGGTCTGCTTGTGGACTGACCTTGTTGAAAGCTTGGGTGTGCCATAGGATCTTTCCCTACGACCTGCAAAGATCAATATTAGTAGAGCCTCGCTTTGATACCAAATGTAATTCAGTAGATAAGCACACCTAGAGGGGGGTGAATAGGTGAAATTGATACTTAATGACATTCAGTGATAAATTTTAAAAATGACTTTCTGCAGGAAATTCAGACAGCGATACCCTGTCTGAATTGGTGTCTGAATTAGTGTATGTTCCTCATGATGGTATGAACAGACAGTTATACCCTGTCTGAATTGGCGTCTGAATTAGTACAAAACAGTACCCAACAGCAGAGTATTATGCAGATTACTTTTAAACAGAATTCAAGCTTCAAGGATCAACCAACACAAATAATCAAACCATAAACACAATGATTTTTACGTGGTTCGGCCCTTAAACTCTAATCTAGAGGCCTACTCCACGTCCAATACCAATTGGTATTGGAGACTCTCTTTATTAAACTTTAATGCAATACAGTACAAAATAACTTCCCTATTCTTCTAGCTTTCTTCTGTGATGGACACTCCTGTCCCAATGCACTACTGCACTCCTTCTCACTACTGAGACCTTTGTTCCACAGCAACCTTGAAAACTATCTAAGAACACAACCTATCAACAATTAGATAGAACACGCCACACACGGCTTACACTTTGGACAATGATTTCGATTACAAAATATCACTCTTCCAGCAGAGAATATAAGAACAATACACTGATTGCTGGAAGATAACTTAGAAAGCTAATGAACTTCTTTCTATGTCTGATTAGAGCTGTTCTAAGTAAATCTGAATAGCCAAGAGGAAGAATGATTTTATAGAGCTGCTTCCAACGGCTATGAATGAGACTGTTCCCATGAAATCCTCTATCAATATGGCACGGATCAGCAGACTAATGAAAGAGAGAATATTCTCCTAGATTTTAAAAATCAAGTATGGGAGAATTTAATATCTGAGGAAACATGTCAGAGAAGACTGTTAGCATATATGGGTTTAAATCAAATATATAATCCACTTACTTGAGAATACCCAACTTCCTTGAATGCTGACAACAGACCAACAGAACCCAGCTGAATAAAACTTATTTCTTGATGGACTCAACCAGCTGGGATAATGCACTATATTATAGGCGTGCACATCATTCTTTTTATATTCATCAGACCAATATGGGAGACCACATATTTTATTCCCATGCACCAGAAAATTATGGGAGAGCACATTTTATATTGATATGCATTAGGCAATTATGGGTTTGCACATATTATATTCACATGCATTACTATAATCCTTATGACCATGCAGGCAACCGAATAGAATATAGCAAATAAAAGAACCATGCACACTGCACAAGATAATAATTAATACTCATTTTGTTATCATTCAAAACACCAAATAACCAAACACTAACAGCTTTTGCCTCTGCTCAGTGAGTTCTAAGTTCTACCACCGTAGGGTTTTCATTTGGTACTCTAGCTCTTGCATTTTGATGGAGGAAAAGGTGTTGTTATCTTTTGCTTGTTTCAGATCGGATCGGAGTGTTTCAGTTCTTTCTATTGGGAATTTGCTAAATCGAGCATGTGGAGGACTCGTCCTTAGGCAGCAAGAGCCTACGATAGGGAAATGTGTTAAAATTGCTGAAAAACAAATATGAAAGAGAGAAAGAGTATATTTTATTAAGTATCGTGTTTAGCCTTCCTCCGTGAACAACACTCGTGACTATAAGTTGTTGTGGGGACAGTCCTTCAAATTTTTTGTTATCGACAGGGAGAATGAAAGAGTCATATAGCTCGATAGGGTAATCGTTATGGATATCTTCAAGCCAGGGAGTGGCCGACTCAGAAATATTCCAAATTGGGTTTTAGATATGAGTGGAATATGGGGGAATGAATGAGGAAGGTAAGTTTCATTGGGATTCGGTAAGTTTTGGAGGTTGGGTTCAATCGGTTGTTTGATGCGTGGTTTCTTAAGAAGTGGGGGTTTGGGAATTGATCTTGTGGGTTCTTTTCGTTTTTCGGTAATGGGATCATTCCTTGTGTTGTCTCTGGAATGGGGGGAGGAGTGTATTTAGGGACAATATCTTTAGGAGGGTCAGTGGTTGAAATTAGGGACTTGACTATATTTTTTGATGAAGCCTTGACTAGCCTTCGCTTTTTTGTTTTGGCCATCACCCTCTTCTCTTCATCGCTAAGCTCTAATGTGCCCTTCGGGGGTGGTGCGAAATCGGGCATAGGGATTGTCGTTAAAGGAATCACGTATATTGGCTTTTCTGATTGCTCGATACTTTCGGGGTTAGTATTAGCAGTTGGCTCGACAAAAACTTTATGAGGTATGATGTCTAGAGAGGATTCGAAGGTAGTTCTGATTTGAGGGATCAGTTGCGGCTTGAAGATAGTCACTAAAGTAAGAAGTAACAATAAATAACTTAAAAATGGAATTTTAGTAACATAAGGGAAAGTACAAGAATATATCAGCTTACGTTCATGTTTGAAGAGCCATGATTAGTCGGATAGCAAATCTAGAGACTAGAATGTCTTCGGCATTTTGGCGTAAAATACATTGAATTCTTCTTCCCATTCTTGAGGAACTTGGTCGAATCCGAAGGGGGGTTTTGGAGGGTTCTCCCTAGTTTGGAAGTAGATGGGTGTTGTGGCCTTTGATATAAACCCAGTATGAATGCTACCCTTTGTTGCTTGAAGGGGTTCTCATCCAGACACGTTGACCTGCTTGATTATTCAATTGGCAGTATTCGGGTTCCTTTGATTGACCTAAAGTAAACATCGCAAAGAAGTCCAAGGATGGCTCTACTCCACACTCATGACAAAAGACTATGAAACAGATTAGATGAATATAGGAATTCAGCACCAGTTGTGCGAACCCGATATCCACAAAGCATAAAAAGGAGGATATGAATTCGTTAAACGAAATTTAACTCTGTACCTTAATGCGTATATAGGGATTGCAACTCATTCACCCTTCGGCCGCCAGTACATCCTCTCCGATAGTTTTGGGGCCTAAAGCTCGTGCTAATTGGGGATCTGGTATTGGGAACAGAGGTTGGGAAGAAGATGCTCGGATACAGTGGCTTTTATGTTAATATGAGCATATGTCTTACCAGATTTGTAATGATTCTGAATCCTTGATTTTCGCTTCACTCATTTTGGTAGAAGGGGGATCCTTAGTGGTTGGAAAAACGAGGGTGTCTTGAGTGGTGGTTTGAAGGGGTTGTACGTCGGTGGAAAGGGGTTAAGGTGGTTGATTTTGTTTGTCGTTGGGGATGTTTTGGTGGTAGTTAGAGGAGGTTGCACGGTGGATTGGGTTGTGGATCGTGTGCCGAGGACAAGGTTTTGCTGCTCTTCAGTGGCAGCGGTCGAAAGTTTCCCATTGGTAGGGCTTCGCGCCATTTTTGTTGAAGTTGAGAAACGTTTGGTGTTGATGGGGAGTTAGGAGGAAGGAGGATTAGAGATGGTGTAGATATTTTTGAGGCAAGAACAGTGAATTACGAATATGTTTAGGAGGACTTGGGAACTGGTGTTATTATGATGTGCACGTTTCCCAATCTACAGCGTAGCTAGTGATGCGTGGTGATGGTGGTTTAACTCCCTATTCTGACACGTGGGCTTCTTTTTATATAGGGAATTGAAGGTCAATCATTTAAACATTTTTAGAGATAATATTAAAAGGATAAGTTTTGTTTTCTACTCCCCGATTACAAAATCTTTATAACAGGGGGAGGGAGGCAATGTTAAGATGTTATTTATTGAGTCTAAGGGGAATGACGGGATCCGTGCCACATGGCTCATTGGTTGATTGGCGGTTTGGTGTAATTAAAGTTTTAGAAGGGTCAAAATTCATAGTGACTTGTGATTCCTTAACATAGCTATTTGATTTCATATTTTTAAGGAATAAAAATCCTATCTAATTAATGAGATTTGCAGTTGTAAGACATCTCTAACATGATTCCTATTCTTAATTGGCTTCGGTTGTGTTTTAGCATGATGTTGTGGGCAACTATAAATATTATTGTATATCAAGGTCAAGGTACACATAATTATTGCTCATATACACTAGAACAATTTTAAACCTCTACTGTTAATGTTTCTAGTCTATATTGATTCTCACACCGGAGTTATCCTCCAGCGGCTCAAGTCGTCAAGCTTTTAGTGTGTTCACTGTTTGTTCACTGTGCAGGGTTGTAGCTCGTTGTTTGGTGATTTAGCGAGCGACTAGATTTTGGCGTTCATAGCACAGAATCGATGGCATCCAAGCATCACAAGCGTCATAATATGAGATAATATTTCAAATATAGTGTTCTATAAATTATTCTTTATCATCTAAAAGACTTTTATTTCTAAAATTTACAAACTTTAAGGATATATTTTTCTTCCATATCCCCATATTTAATGAAGGTTTAGTTTAGTGATGACTTGGTAGTGAAATCATGCCGTTAAAATTGAGGATATTATAATATTTTATACCATTATTAATAAATAAATAAAAAAGTACTCTTTTGGTAGAATAATTTTTCTTTTTGCAAATGGGGCTTTTTGTAAAACGAAAGAGTAAAAAGTTTAGAACCATGACACTCAAATGTGCAACAGGAATTAAAATTATTAGGAAACTGAAATGTGCGCCAAAAGCATAACAAGAGTTAGTTTCACATAATTTGGAGGCACGTGGTTCATTTTAATTTGTGAAACTGATATGAGTACGCGGTATGTTATATATGTTAAAACTCGGTACAGTTGGTAGCTTTATAAGGGTGCTTATAGTTAGAAATTCTCTTACAATTTAAATGCAATAAATCTAAATTTTATGAACAGTTTTAGTTAAATCAACAAGTTGATTGTTTTGTAAATAATATAGTACAATGTGATGTTGAGGATTCAATACTAAATTAAAATATTAATATTTGTGTAACTATAAATAAAATCGTAAAACAACAGTAAAATAATATATCAAATTTAGAGTATTGGTACGTAAGAACATGACGTTTAAGTACACAAGTATCAATATACGGTTAGTTAAGTTAAATATTTGCCTCCGCCAAGACTACGCCAAGCCAAGAAAGTGTTCAGCCCAGGTAGTAACTAGTAACAGTATTATTTTATTTATTTTTTATCCCGAAAAAAAAATTATTAAAACCAAAACTAGCAAATCCAAAAGATTCGGATGAATCCAGTATAATACAAGCCACAAATCCAACATTCAAGGAGAAAACCTTAAAAAAAAAAACAAGAAAAGGTAGCTTACCTTTTGGTCTCAGGCATTTAAATTCTGTTCAAACCTGCCAAGTGCTAAATACTGTCATAATCTTAAAAACAAAATTAATGTTAAAATTAGGAACCAAAAGTAGGAGAATTCAATTTACAAGTCAAAACCTCTTAAACACTATTATACTATCCATTGTCATTTTATACTAATTTTCAACAAATTTATTCTCTATATAAATACCACCTTCTCTAATCATTATTTCACATCAAACACTCATTCATCAACTTTCAAAAATCACAAAGCTTTTTTTTTTCCTCTTTAAAATGGCATTGATCATTTTCCTTGTTTTTTCTCTCTTTCTCCATGGAGCTCTTGGTAACCCCACTACACTTTTTTCCTCTAGTTTTATACTCCCTCCGTCCCAAAATATACGATTAAGTTTAACTTTTCAAAGTCAACTTAAGATATTTTCAAATTCAAATTTGACGTGATTTATTTAACTTTTTGATCATCACTAAGTTCTTTTTTACTTTGTAGGTGAGATTGTATGCGACGAATTGCCTACAGAGATGTGCTCTTTTTCTATCGCGTCTTCTGGCAAGCGATGCTTGCTAGAGACATACGCGACGAATGATGGAAACATGAAATTCCAGTGCAAAACCTCAGAGGCGGTTGTGAAAAATATGGCTGAATGGATTGAGAGTGATGAGTGTGTGAGTTCATGTGGGGTTGACAGGAAGTCTGTTGGGATTTCCTCTGATTTCCTACTGGAGCCTCATTCCACTGCCAAGCTTTGCTCATCAGCCTGCTACCAAAACTGTCCCAATATTGTAGACCTCTACTACCATTTAGCTTTAGGAGAAGGTACTTTAGTAGCCTTCAGCTTAATCATACAAAGTTGATGGATTCTGATTCCATACAGTTCAAAATTGGTAATCCATTTGGGCAGCCTATATATGCAACTAGTTTCTATAGACTGTCCATTTTGAACCGCTTATAATCAGGATCCAAAGTTGATACATAACTATTTACTATTTTAAATTCCTTTTTAGTAATCCCTCTGTTCCACAAAAAGAGTCTCAGTTGCCCAAAAAAAAAAAATTTGTTCCAATAAAAGAGTCACGTATCTTTGATGATAGGATAAAATGACACTCAAGTTCACCATCAAAGTTCATTATCAATTCATCACTATTTGACTAAACACTCGAGGAATTTCAGGGTAAACACGAAACGATAATATATCTTTAAAATTTGTAAATTTTACAAATGAGACTTTTTTTGTGGTAGATAGGGGTACATAGGAGTAACATTTTATTTTCTTAGAAGTGTTCAACTTTTTTCTAATGAGTATACACTTTCATGTCTATAGGAGTGTTTTTACCAGATTTGTGCAAGGTACAAAGAACCATGCCCAGACGTGCAATGAGTCAGCTTCTAAGTTCTGGTGCAGCTTCTGATTCAATTTCTGTTGCAGCCGCTGGTCCAATCTCCACAGCAGAAGGTCCAAGCTCTGCTGCAGAAGGTCCAAGCTCTAGCTCTTTTGCTAGTGCTCCAGCTTTCATGTAATCAAGCCTTCTTGTTATGTTTCTACTCTTATATTATAAGAGAAATTTAATATGTAACAGAGTATTGCCTATTACTATTGTATGTAAATATGAAACATGTCATGTAAAATAGTTTGATGAAACATGTTCTACACAATGAATTTAATTATAAGAAGAATCTTTATCTTGGTAAGCTATTGAATGAAATATATGTTGTCTGTCCACTTAAAATCGTCTTTTCTATTAACAAAAATGAAAAACCTATCATTTCTAGTGAATTCTATCTCAGTTCATTTCGAATTTCAAAAAATTAAGTCGAAGTGTGTTATATTCAAACTTCAATATTCAAAGGTTAAAAAAAACAAAAAATGCATTACTTTTCACTAGTTTTTAGCTTTGTTTTTAACAGCGACTCAACTCAATATCGATTACAATTCTTGCATAGGGTTTGTTTGGAAAACTTTTAGAATCTATTAGCCAAGGATGAGACAAAATGGTTTAGGGGCTTGTTCATTTACAGGGCAACTGCCTGTTGTGGCAGTAGCAGTGTTATGTAAACATAACTGAAAAGTGCATTTGAGATTGAAACTGCTTTTGAAAAATTAAAATCCTGTTAGATTAAGAGCATTTCTAAAAACCTCTTCAACCACTTTGGAATACTCAAATAGGTGAGCCACATTAGAAAAATTATCTTCAACAGTCTCTCCAACCTTAGTCATCAAATCTGCAACATCATTCAACCTCATTCTCTCTCTTCAGAACTGGTAAGTTGACATTGCCTCTTCAAAACATTTATTTTGTTTTGGGAAAATCAAAATCATATGAAAAAGGCTAAAAATATTTATTTTGTTTGATGGGTTTGATGTACAACTCATTTTAAAATTTAATATCATTCCTTTTTATTTATTTATTTATTATATTGGATAAAATATTATTTTGATTACCCTTTAGATAATCACGTTAATTATGACCATCTGGTTTATCCAATATGAGCCTCTGGATAATTACGTGAATTAAAAATTTATCCAATGACCTTGGATAATCACGCGAATTAAAAATTTATCCAATATTTAGTTTAAATTAAATATTAATTTTTAAATACTCCCTCCGTCCTAGGATAAAATTCCTTATTACTATTTTAGGTAGTCCCAAGTTAAATGTCTACTTACCTTAAATAATCTATTTTTTACAATAATTTGCCCATAATACCCTTAGTATTAATTGTCATATTTCTATTCTCTATGCATATTTATGGAGTATCACTAGTCATGTGCAAAAAACTATGCAATTAAATGAGAATTTAAATATGGACAATTTTGTCATTTTATCCTCTTTCTTAATATGCGCAAAAAATCAACCAAGACTTTTATCTTGGGACGGAGGGAGTATAATTTATTTTCCAGAATGTTATCTTTTTAAAAAATGAATGTTATTAATTATTTCAAATGTTATCAATTATTATTGTTTTAAGTCAAATACTATATTAATTGAATTGAAGAGATTGATGAGACACAAAATATTAAAGTAGCAAATAATACTCTTCAAATTACCACGTAGCTCAACAAACTTCAATTTAAAGAGTTTTTTTTTTGCTACTAGTGTTGGAGATGCTTTAACAAGCTTATGTAGCTGAAAGGGCAATTGTTGTTCGGCAAGGCTGAAATGTTACAAAATGACCAAAACATGCATGAATACGTATGCAATGTTAATATACGAGGTTTACTTAAAAACTCATACACAAGATTATTGTACATGGTAGCTCTCTCCATCCGGTGATACATGGTCCCCAAAATAAGGAACAAAAAAATTTACATTTTTACAACAATAGTACATAGAATAGTAAGATACAGTTTTACCTGCTTAAAAAATTAACTGACTGTAGACAAAAATAAAGAGGGTGATGACTTGATAGCATAAATTTCATAAGTACCGAGTCACTTTGTCAACATAATAATATATAAGATTCCGTCGCCATCAGCTACATTAAGGTTTAACAAAATCGCTTAAAATAGCAGGGGGTTGAAAATAAAATTCTTCATTGTTTGCTGTTCATGGTTTTGAGAGCTTGCTCATTTCTGAAATCAAGAACAGCTTGGTCAAAGGTGCTCCTAACATGCTGGCACATCAGCATTAGATCCTGGCATGAATCCTTCAACACTTCACTCGCTTGGTCTCCTACAAAATTTCAAAGCAAGACACAAATATAGAAATTGAGTGGAAGCATGATCAGATGAATTATAACGAGCGCACTTTGGGAAAATTCTACTTTCCTTTTGAAGTTCCTAGGAGAAAATTAAATATTGGAGAGTGGCGAATTTAAGTAAATATTTTAAAATAATGTGAATCTTAAAACGCCGTCTAACACTAGAGCATAGCCAAATATCAGCCCAAGTGCTAGACTTGATAACATTTCCTCCACTCTGGCAGGATAAGGAAGGCAGAATGAGTGTTGCAGGGGCTATGTAAGATTTAACAAATTATAAGTACATAAGGTCAGAATCAAGTTTAATTAGACTGGAGGCAAAGATTGCGAATAACACCGAAAATACTCCTGCCCACCACGGCACAACCTAATGTCGTATTCCTCAATTAATGTATGGACATACTGCGTACAACTGACAAGCATGCAAGCACACACAACATTTGCATGATAGTTGTCCATGGACAGAGTGAATACCCCTCAAATCTCAATATCAGTTTAGATAAATTGTTACAACAGTAAGTGAAGACTAATGGCCCTTTTAGATAAATCAGGCCCAGGATGTGTCCATCTGTCATGTCTACAATGTAGACACTATTGCTACGTTTGGATTGGAAGAATGGAATTACTGAAGAATGATTCATTCCGTTCTTGACTAGAATAAGTCATTCCATACCCTGACCTAAGAAATAAAATTCACAAATTTCGCAAGAATGGGAATGGTTCATTCCATTCCAATAAACAACCAAAAACACTTTTTTCATTCCATAGGATTATAGGAATGAGACATTCCATTCCCACATTGATTCTTGCAATCCAAGCATAGCATAAATGAAATCCGTGGACATAGAAACTAAACAGAATCACCGAGGAAAATATCATTACAACTGCAAAAGAATCTAGAAATGCAACTAAAGATAGAGGACGTAAGCTTTACCAGTGGTCTGGACTCTTATATTTACACGAGCATCTGAAGGATGAGGAATACTGTACCCGCAGAATGTCACTCTTGGCCTGCAAGATATAGGAAAAGTATACGTCCTTCAACACTAGCAGTCGAAAAAATTTAGAAACTAAACATTCCATTTCATAGCAAGACAAGCAATACCACTAAGAATAAAACTGGAAGAGAAACATGAAGGAGGATTACTTAAAGAAACCTAAACTTCATTCACCATGAACTTCAGTTCCGAACTACTCGTGCTATTCCAGAACAATGTAGAAATTATCATTTCAGATTTTAAATATACAAAAATGATTTGATGGATATATCATATCTGTTCTTTCAGTATGAGATGAAATTATGAGCTTTAACATACACATTATACAGGGAAAAAAAATCAGAAGAAATACCATTTAAGCAAAATGGATCTCATAGGAAAAACTAATGTACCAAAAAGATTATGAATAGAATTCTTCATTTTCCCTTGAAGTATTGGAATCAGATTTTTTTTCCCGTAAAACTAAATTATGTTCATCAAATATAGGTAGCAGAAAATCAATAAAATTATACAAATATAATTAAGTCAACAAAAGAAGAACAAATATAATGGCAATTTAGCTAGGTTCACACATAAATCAAAATCAACAAAATTAAAATCAAAATAATGAATAATAAAATAAACAAGTAATACATAATTTTAAAATGGAATAATTTATAGGCTGAATGGCACTTATCACCCTCCAAGTTGCCACCCACTTTCAATGTCGTCCCTAAAGTACATTTTTCGTCAATTGGACCCTTAAAGTGATATTTTTTGACGTTTCCGTTCCTTTTAGCATATTTTACCCAAACCCGACCCATTTTTACCAAATTTGACCCAATCCGACCCATTTTGACCCGACCCAATTTCACTAATTATTATTTTTATAAAAAAAACTAAAATAATATTTTATTTTAAAATATTAAAAATAATTATAAAAATAATATTTTATTTTAAAATCTTAAAAATTATTAGTATTTTAAATATTTTTAAAAATAATTCTTATTTTCAGGAAAAAATATAGATTCATAAAATATAGATTCAAAAAAATAAAACTTTATTTTAAAAAAAAGTAGATTTTTTTTTTCATTTTATATGTAAAATACAAAAAACAGTAAAAGATAAATAAAAAATTTGATTCAATTTTTCTAAAAAAAAAAGAAATTAAAAAGTTTTAAAAATTATTTTTTTTCCAGGAAAAAAAATTAGAAAATTTATCATTTTTTAAAAAAATTAGCAAAGTTTTATAAAATATAGATTCAAAAAAATTAAACAAAAAAATTAAAATTTATTTTCAGAAAAAATAGAAATTTTTAATTTTTTTACAAATCATAAAATATAGATTCAAAAAAAGTAAATAAATTTTTTTTATTTTCATAAAACAAAACTAGAAATATTTATTTTTTAAAAGATGTGTAAATTTTCATAAAAATAATTAAGAATTAAAAAAATTTAAACTTTAATTTTTTTTTGAATCTATATTTTATGAAATTTTATTCATTTTTGAAAAAAATAAAAGTTTTTAATTTTTTTTCTTCTGAAAATAATAATTATTTTTAAAACTTTTTAAAAATAATATTTCATTTTTAAATATAAAAATAATTATTATTTTAAAATTATTCTAAAAATAATATTTTATTTTAAAATATTAAAAATAATTATTTTTAAATAAATATTTTGAATCTATATTTTATGAAACTTTACTCATTTTATGAAAAAATAAAAGTTTTTAATATTTTTTCTTGAAAATAATAATTATTTCTAAAAATATTTAAAATAATAAGTATTTTTAATATTTTAGAATAAAATATTATTTTTAAAATAATAATTAATTTTAAAATAATAATAATTTTTAAAAATAATAATTTTTAATATTTTAAAATAAAATATTATTTTTAAAAGAATTTTTAACTAATAATTATTTTTAAAATAATTTTAAAACTTTTTAGTTTTTTTTTTTTTTAAATAATTGATGAAATTGGGTTGGGTCAAACTGGGTCGGTTTCGGTCAAAATGGGTCGGGTGGGGTAAAATAGGATAAAAGGAACGGAAAGGCCAAAAAATGCCACTTTAAGGGTCCAATTGACAAAAAATGTACTTTAAGGACGACATTGAAAGTGAGTGGTAACTTGGAGGGTCATAAGTGCCATTCAGCCTAATTTATAAGTACTGACTCTTGATTGAGAGTAAATCGGAGAGAATAAGCGAGTGTATGATCTTCATCCGTCAAAGAAAATGTAGACGCCTATTGATCCTGAACCGACCCGTGTTCCATCCTCTTTACGCCAATTTTTTAGAGAAAACCCGAGAAAAAGGGATAGAAATTGCGAGAGGCAAAAACCCTAGAAAACCCCCAATTCCTATTTTGTAGGAGCGATAGTGTAATGTCCGGGAAATTTTAAACATTGTATCAAATTTATTTTTATAAATAAATTCATTTTATATAATTTTATAAATTTAATTTGGATCCATGTAAGTAGTATTATTCAAATTTATAAATTAATCCTATCATTTAAGTACAAGAAAATTGTAAAGAAAATTAATAAATAATTTTATTCTACCATTATCGGATTCGAAAGAGAAATTTTTGAAACAAATGTTCAAATAATTAATTTATTGAAGTAGTTATTCAAGTTAAATATTAGAATATAATATTATTAATTCATATTTGGGTCACCTTCATTTGGATTGGCCATTGGTTTTACTTATTTTAAATTGGACCCAAATCCCCTTTTATTTCCGGATTGGGCCAAACCCATGTTATTGAGCCCAATCCCTAAAACAAGTTGGTGTAGGCAAATCGGGTCGACCCATTCCATTTAGTTCCAGTCGGGTTGTATCCGTGTGGATAACTGGTAAACGCAAGTGAGAGGGGTTCATACCGATGAAATCAAAATTGGGGAAAACCTCCAAACTTTCCAGCCAAGACCTAGCCCAACGAGACTCAGTCCTTCGATCCAATCGGACGGGACAATCGCAGCTGACGGGAGAGAGTGTCGCCAGGCGTGCGCCGGCGACGACACGGAGTAACCAGCAGTCGTAGCGAGGGGAAGTCACAAGCGACCGAGCCACAAGCGGCAAGGACCGGAGGTCCCGGAATTTCAGCGACACAACCGGCGACTGACGGAGTGAAGCGCGCGGCTCGAGAATTTGCCGGCAAGTCCAGTCGGCTGATGGGAATCAGTCACAGCTCATCCCCTCTCCTTACCAAAGGTCAATAACCAGTCGTTTGGGGTTTTACCCAAATGATTTGGGTAATTTTCTTCCTATAAATTGGACCCCCACCCCCATACCCTAGCTGCCGATTTCCTTTGATTGAGAGAATTCCCAATTAGAAGTTAGGGTTCCAAGTTAGAAATTGGGAGTTTAATCAGAGAGGGGGAAAACAGGGGTAACCAATTGGGGATTTCGATTTCAGCTCGCTGTGGATGTCCAACTTGATTTCGTATTTCGGTAGGAGGAGAAGAGTCGCAACGCGATCGAGTTCAAGGTATAAAATGGGTTATTCAATCACTGTGATAATTTTGTTTAAGTTTGTGTATGAAATTTTTCCCTTCTCCAGACTCGAATTGGGTTGTGGACTGTATGTATGGTATTGAATATGTCTCTGTATTGGGATTTGGTTTTGGGTATTGCTTTGGTTTGAAAACCCAGAACATTGTATTAAAATTTTTGGATTTAAAATCTGGTAATAAATTGTTAATAACCTTGTTGGTTTTGATTCGGAGAAAACTGGTATTATGTTGTTCTTGTTTAGGTCAACAAGTATGTTAATGTACTGAGTTGGGTTATTTGATTTAGGAATCTGGGTTGCTGTTTCATTTTCTCCTCTGTATTGTAGTATCTGTTTCGCCGAATTGGGCAGTTTGTTTCTTGTGTTGGGATAAATTGATTTAGGCTTGTGTGGGTTCTAGCAGCCGAGTGAAATTAGTGTTTATATGCGTTACTGGAATTGACAAGTATGATATTGTAACACACTGATGGATTTGTAAGTTCCCTTCTGTGTGGTTATAATATATAAGGTGTTATGATGTTTTCATTGGGTTGGGTTGCAAATAATTTGCAGGAAACATGGTACATCACTAGTGGCTGGTTAATACAACAATTAACTAACTGTACTATCACCGACCCAAATATAGGTTATTAATTTGAAGTTAATAGTGCATTGCAAACTAATTAGTATTATGTTAATAAATAAAATTAACAAAAATAATTATTTATTATCACTAATAAAGATAATAAATATTCTAATTATTATTTAATTAATATTAAATAATAAAGTTAATTAAATAATTATTTATTATCCATAAATAATAAATATTTAATTATTATTTAATAATAATAATAATTAAATATGAATAAAGTTAATAAAATAATTATTTATTATTTATTAATAAATAATAAATAAAGATAATAAAATATTTAATTATTATTTAATAATAATAATAATTAAATATGAATAAAGTTAATAAAATAATTATTTATTATTTATTAATAAATAATAAATAAAGATAATAAATATTTAATTATTATTTAATAATAATAATAATTAAATATGAATAAAGTTAATAAAATAATTATTTATTATTTATTAATAAATAATAAATAAAGATAATAAATATTTAATTATTATTTAATAATAATAATAATTAAATATGAATAAAGTTAATAAAATAATTATTTATTATTTATTAATAAATAATAAATAAAGATAATAAATATTTAATTATTATTTAATAATAATAATAATTAAATATGAATAAAGTTAATAAAATAATTATTTATTATTTAATAAATAAAGATAATAAATATTTAATTATTATTTAATAATAATAATAATTAAATATGAATAAAGTTAATAAAATAATTATTTATTATTTATTAATAAATAGTAAATAAAGGTACTAAGTATTTAATTATTATAATAATAATTATGTATGAGTAAAGTTATGGAATAATAAGGATGAGAATTACTTAATCGTTGCTGAAATAATGATTAAGCATAAGAGGGATTAATAAGCTGATTTTTATTTTGGTCCTTACTAAATAATGAGGATAAACACTTAAAGATTATTTTATTGTAATTAAATAAGTAACCAACTATTAGTTAGTTGTCATTAAACCATGATGAATTTATTATTCTAATAGTAAATAAAGATTATTGACCCGTATTTAGGGGCAATAAGGGTAATAATCTGAACCTTCGAGAATAGTAATCATGATTAGCTAACAATTATTTTTTTTATATAGCTAAAGATCATCAATAAATTTCTGTTTAGCTAATGTTAATTAGTAATTAAATATAGATGATGAATTTTACCTGTTGAGTAAAAGGTATAGTAAGAGGTGCCAATATACAACTGTTAATTGATAAATCGACTTTACCCGATGATAGGTCACTCGAGATCTATTAATTAAAGCTAAGATTTAAATTGTAGTTGAGCAAATAGGCAAGTTCCTAACCCTAAACTTCTTTCATTTTTGCAAGTTCTTCTCACTCAATTTTTGGCATTAAGCAAGCTTTTAAACCTTATGCATTGTTTTAATTCGTGCAAAAAGGTATATATTGTTGCAAGTTATTCTTTAAGCTTGAATCTTATTTCCGAGCACGCTTTAAGTGGTCTAATTACTTTTAAAATTATTCCACATCTGTATATTTATTGACATTCGCACTCGCGCATTTGAAATTCGTATATTTAAATTCAGGAATTTATAAACCATTCATGGTTAAATCTGAACCCTTGTTCGGTCAGACAATTATGTGAGAATTTATAAAAGCTATCCGAACCAATCAATGGTAAGGATTCTTAGACTGTATGAACACCCCTTTATTTATAGGGGAGTACCCCACGTACCGTATATAAGGTACAAATAGCAGAATTAAGTGTTATGCATATACATAGGGTACGCGAGGCTGATCCCCTCAAGTACGTTATTCTGTAGCCAGTAACCAGAGGGTCAACCAGCTATTGACTCCTCTGGAAGTTATCGTTCAAAGTCTATTTGACTATCAATTGTTCTAAAAGCATTTAATATTCTTGCTTCTGATTATTCTATTGTTGAAATCCCTTTAATATCCCTTCATCATGATATATCTTTATTGTTGCACTTTAAACTTGCTGGGCAAATTCGTTGCTCATTCTTGCTATATCATGACTTCATTGCAGCTAAACCCGAGACGTCAGGGAAGATCAAAGGGAAAGAAAAGATGAAATGATAGACTTCTCGTAGCAGACTTTAGATTCATGTGTTAGTTAATTACTGTTAATGTAATTTAAACCCTGATAGCTATTTAGGGTATGGATTGTGTAAATGTTTAAGGTTAATCGTATTCTGGGACTAGTAACACCTTGTAATGAACAACGTATGTTTATTTTATTCCGCATTTTAGATACCATATGTTGTTATAGGTGGATGTTTATGTTGAATCGTGATGACCGGATCCGGGTATTTGGAAACCCGAATTTGGGGGCGTCACAGATAGGGAGGAAGAAAATATAAGAAAGCAGGGAAAATTAGGCGAAACTCATTATTTGGCTTTTGTACTCTGTGTATGTTTAAAGTTCATCCTTATTCTATTATAATAAGTTAATTTGGTCCCTTTACTTCATTTTATTTTTCATTTTGATTGAGTCCCATTCATTATCAAGGTCTTAAACATTATATGTTTTTCATTTTTTTCATTTTTTATTGTGTGAAATTTTACATATTTTTACATGGTCTTTGCATCCGTATGATTATATTATTATGTGAAGATCAAAACCACTTCATATTTGAAATGACCTTCGATACTTCATAATATCTCCTTTTTATATTATTTGATCATTGTTGACTTTTTAAAATCAATTTAAGAGATTTTTAAACTCAAAATTAACATATATTATTTTAATTTTAATCAATACAATGATGAATATTATAAACTATTTAAAAAGTATTACTTGTTGTAAGTTCTATTGTTTCATAATTTTTAATGAGTCATTTTAATTTTGAATTTGAAATTGTTTCAAGTTAACTTTTAAAAGTCAATAATTATCATATAATTTGAATCGGAAGAAGTATTATATACATGACTTAGGATGGTTGTGGTCTTCACACTTATCTAGTTGTAGCCCAAGCATTTTAATAAGGATAATTTTATTTTTCTCACCAATTTCATTATTGATATAATGGGCAAAAATAATGTTTATACCACTGTAGTTATTAAGTTTTTTGCAATAGTCCACTAAACTTTTAAAAACCGCAATTACCCGATTGAACTAATTAAAATTGTGAAATTATATCATTCTGTCAAATTATTTGAATAGAAGTTATCTTTTTTTCAATGTGGTAGCTTAAAAAATTAAAAAATTAACAACAATTACGTGAAAAAAAGATAAAATAAAAAACTTGAAAAGGGGGAATTTTTTTAATTAAAAGATTAATAGTTTCCAACTCATTTTTTTTATATTGTTTCCTTGCTATGTCTTTTGTTTCTTTCTCTCTCATCTCCATCTCCTTCGTGACTGTCATGGCTGCCATGAGTTGCTTCTTATTTCTTCAACAAAAATTCAACAATACATACAACAAATGTTTGATTCTATTATAATGCTATTGATGAAGGATATGCCACAAACCCAACTTTAATTTTGCCTTCATATCCATCAAGTTAGTTAAAAAAACTACAAACTTAGTTTGAAATTTCATCTATCATGACTAAAATCACAAAAGTTTTCAGATCTGGGTTTGTATTTTGAGAACAAAAAGTTTCAGATCTGAAAGAAGATAGATAATGGGTTAGCTATTTAATTAACTCATAACTTATTGGGTGGAAGATGGATGATAGATTGAAAAAAATAATATTTGAAATTTCATTTGCCATAGCTAAAATCACAAAAGCTTAAGATTTTGGTTTGTATTTTGATTACCAAAAGCATCATATCTAGAAAAAGATGGATGATATTTTTATTTTATTTTAGTTTTTAGTTTTTTTAGTTCATTTACTTGAACTTTTCTATTGGGTTATATATTCATCTAGTTTGAATAATTTGAATTATGGTGATGAGCTCCAACCGCTTACGCTTATTTTGACTCTATATATGTGGGCACCTGAACTTAGAATGATTCTATATTATCACTTAGGAGCCTTTAGAGCTAGGATAAGTAGGGTAGCAGCTAAGATTAACTAAAAGGACTCTCCTCAACCCTCAACCTAGACATACAACTGAAACATCTTAGCGATTCCCATAGTAACGACGAGCGAAATAGGAGCAACCTAAACTGTGAAAACGGGGTTGTGGGAGAGCCACAGAACATTCAAGGGAAATACCCATGGTTAAATGTTTACACATAAAGGAATATAAATGATATTCAGGAAGAGTCAGACTTCGTTTCAAGCAGCAATCTTTGAAAGAAAAGATACTTGTTGTCGATTCAATGTGGGATAGAATCACCAGATAGCATGAAAACAGCCTTTTTGAAAGCATACCTAAGGAACGGGCATCCATCCAATCTTCACTTATAGACATCCAATGGCCTTATTTCCGTTCGTTAACTACTTCTAACGAGCTCACGATCTATCGCTTCTTAGCCTATCTCGGTAATGGCCCTACCCCCTTTCTCTTCCTTGGGCTTTGCCAAAATTCCTTGTAACGCTCTAAAAGGGAGGCTTAGATTCCATAGAGTTCAACCAACATTGGGCTTTAGTTAAGCCTACGTCTATTTTAGAATAGGATCTTTTATGTTGCTCAACTCATAGAGAGTTCTGTCACTTGGCCTGAACCCATTTCTTTTATTATGTTTATATGGATAGTTCGAATAAGATTTCATTTTTGAACAAAAATCCATTTTTTGATTTATTTCGTCTATTCTATGACTGGAACAGAGGAAGGCAAGCTATGTGGTTCTACACCAAATGGCTCCTAAATGTGTTTTTCACATCATTTTTCTTTTTATTCCAGCTGGCCACATAGGAAAAAGAGAGCTTGATTTAGACGGTCGTTTAATTAATTGGACAGAGTTGGTATATTGCAATTTTTTTTTAAAGTTCATTTGGTTAATTACAGTTTTTTTAGTTCAGTGACCTATTGCACAAAGTGTACCAACTACAATGGGGTAAATGTTATTTTTGCCTAATATAATAATGTTGTTCGACTTTTTTTCTACACGCGCGCGCGCACACACGCACACACACACACACACACACATATATATATATAGTACATTTCTTAAGCTCACCCTTATCCGGCTCACCTCAAGCTCACCCTCCTTTAGCGACGGACCAGGCGACGATTTGATCATACAATCATCGTCTATACTTTTAGCGACGGACAATATATAGCGTCGCTAAAAGTATAGACGACGGTTGTATGACCAAGCCGTCGTCGGATCCGTCGCTAAAGGGGGGTAAACTTAAGGTGAGCCGGATAAGGGTGAGCTTAAGATCCGGACCGTATATATATATATATATTAATTTTCTCATATTCAAATATATTTAGCTGTGAGAATACTAAACCATATGATGTTCTTACGAAGTACAAAGAAAATATTTTCTCAAATTAGGAAAAAAACACAAACATAATTTACACCAATTACAAATCAATATCACAATCAATCCTTAGGTGCAACAAAACTCAACAGCCCCCATAGATAATTAAGACAAAAATACAAGAATAAGAGTTTGTTTTTTCATAGTGGAATAAGGCACAAGGAAAACTTTACAATTTCAATTTCTTTTCCTTTTGGCATCTAATGAGGAACCATCCTTAAGCGTCTCCCGGGCATCTTTGTCCATTCCCAGGCTATATAGGGCAGCTGCTTGAAGATAGAAGGCAGTACCCCATTCAGGGGATGCTACTTGGGCTTGCATAGCATCTCCAAGTGCTTCTTGGGGCTTGTCATTCATCAAGTAACACAAGCAGCGTCTGGCGAACACGGTAGGCAAGACCAAGGTTCCAATCTCAACGAACTATACAATGCAGAAGAACTTAATATGATGAGAAAATAGAGGCGAATCATATATAACTCAAAAAATTCAAAAAAATGGACATGGCACTTGTGTATAATATAGATACATGGTATAAAATTTTCAAGTCATTTCAATGGCTCACACTAAGATATGACAATTTTCAGTAATAAATCTCGTTGGACTTTAAAAGAAGAACACAATTGAAAAAATTGATAGTTAAGGGTTAAAATTAGAATCTTATGGAACTTGGAGGGAAACTTTTGCAATAAACCCTAAATACTACTATCACACAAGTGACTAGCATTCTTAAACTTATTTCTGGTTATGAGAATTGTTAGATTTTTAACAAAAATACGAAATTCGAAGGTTGGTCTTAACCTATTTTTAGTTTTTTACATCACATTTTGCTACAACAAAACCATATTCCATTTTTTTTTTTCATTTGTTGAAAAGAGATCAATCATACATCTATTTATCATAATAGCAATTCCCCCCTAGTTTATAAATATCTAATGGCAAAGAGTATGCAAATCCTGCTTGTTAATAAATGCATACCTGTGTGTAATAATGAATGGCTGTGGTGAAATCTTTAGCTCGAAAAGCACTATCCCCGCGCTTTCTATAGTTTATGATTTCCTGCATTTGGTTTGTCCACATTTGGAATGAAAGCTGCAAAGGAAAATGATAGTTAACAGCAAGAATAAAGTACCAAATAAATCTAGTTACTTGTTTTAGTTAACCAGGACTTCGATGAGAGCAATAATTGACACGTCTCAAAAAATTGGATTATAAACATTTGAATTCTGTAGGGAACGTGATGAACAATCTGGGACATAACATTTCAAATGCATTATTATACCAAGGCTACGCTTATTTGCAAAAATGATGGATGAGATATGATTATTTGTACTAACTTCACACCATTATGGACTATTCTATCTCATGATTAGTCCGTTAGTGAATCTCATGGACTATTTGTTATCATTTCTAAGGTCATTTGATACCTCAAAGAAGATTATATAATACCACCTTCCACTTAGGATTATAATCCATCATCAAATTACCTTAGAAATAACAAAACATAGTCCATGATATTAAATAATAGACTAATCATGAGGTAAAATAGTCCACAGTGGCAATAAATTAGAACAGATAATTCTATCTCGCCCATAATTTTTACAAACAGATGTAGCGGTTAGCACAAATGAATAGGTAAGAACACAACGATGATATGACAACTAACGTATCCTTTAGTATCACTTTGGGATTTGCCTTATAAGAACCTCTCTGCGAACGAATTTGAACATCTAAGATTCTATCTTTATTTCTTTATGTTATAACTTGGGATTTTTCAAGTAATAAAAACATAAGTAGACTCTGGAATTGACATGTTCTTCGTATACAAATATGCAGTACTTAAAAAATTAAGAACTGATCGCATGAGCAAAGTCAGATATTGCCATAGTTAACATACTTGGTTGAAAATTTATGGTGAAAACATTGCAAATGCAACAAAATGGGAACTGTAAAGGAAACAAATGAACACAATGCATAATCATTGCGTCAGCTAGATGATAAAAACAATGTTATAAGAAATAATTTACAGCATCATAAAAGATGACATTGTTCACACGAAAATTTACTAAACAATATTTCATGTTTTGCATGCATATGTACTAAAATTTCTAACAAAATAACGGAAATGGAGAGAGAGAGGAACCTTTTGTGTAATCCCTGCATCATCGTCGTACCCAAGCTTCTCCAATATCTCATGAATGGCAGTTAGATCAACTCTCGAGCAAGCTTCACCAAGAGGCGATAGTTTTGGTCTTTGTATCGAGGATTCAGTTTCATGAGTAACACCCAGCAAAATATAAGATGCAACCTGCTAAAGAGCTCTGAATCAAATAATGTAAAACTCTTCAAGTAGAGTACTCAACTGCACTAATTCAGCCTAAAACAAAAGAAACAAGCAAAAATAGATTTTCTACATTAACGTAAGACAACTGCATCAACTACTCTTTGTTGTTGCTTAAAAGAAACAGGGTTATTGTGCTCTAACAAAGGGATGTATACACATCAAAGAAAAAACATGAAAAAGAACTACGCTTTCTCGATGACATTTAAATTGTAAGTAATTAGATTTTATAACTAGAGGACTTGGGATAAGTTATACCTCTTTTTCTTTTTGAAGAGAAACAAGAGCAATCACAAGAGCCCTAGCATTTGGCCTATCTCGAGGTTCATATTGTAAACAACGTGAAGCTACTCGTACTAATTCAGTTCCATCATCATTTGAGAAATGACCTTCTAAGCACGAGTCCATTAGCATCGCCAAATTCTTCCCACGTATCAAGTCGAGTGCCTGCAAGAGAGCAAGAATAGACGTTTAGGAGGTTTGGACTAGTAGTTAGTCCAGTTTAAATTATTAGGAAAAATTTACCAAGAATAAGCACTCTATTTTCATCAAATTCTTTTTATTGTTGAAATCGTTCTTGTAATGTCCAAAAAAGTATACAAATTTTTCTTAGCAAATTAATTTTCTGCTTCATTAAATCTCATAAAATGTCATTGACTGCGAAATATAGTCAAATTTGACATATTTTTGATGCCTCAAATGTGGCTGGACCTCATCACAATGTGAAGAAGCCCTTGCGTATTAGCTTGGTGAAGAGGACTGCTAAGCACTAATTTAACAAGTTAACCATGTATACGGAGCTTGACTATATAAACCAACATGGTATTAGGTTGAGTTGCATGTTGGCCAAATATAAACTTTTGTCAAGTATTTGGTTAGTTGTTGGGAAAATACCTCAGTTCCTACAATATCAATCTCAATTGAGACATTTTCAGCCAGCACTATAAATGGAAATCATGAAAAACACACTTGATGCATTAGCTTCACGAAGTTATAATATAAACTAGCAAAAGTTCATTGTAAATACTGACATAAGTGAGAATCAGAGAATGAGAATCAGAGTATGTATCACGGTTATATATGACACCTCAAAACAGTTAAGAACTTGATTACAATTGCAGTATTCAGAATATGACTAATGATATGGCTGCTTAGCTATCCAAATTGTCCAATGATCTCACATATCAAATTATGAACGTTTAAAGTTATTACTACTACTTTCAACAGTTAGGCCTCTCAAATCGAGATTTGATTTTTTGTTGTAAAATGAATTCAGTACTTTTACAAACGACCACAAACAACAAAGTCAACCGATACTTCATAAACAATGAATCAAGAAAAAGCAACAGAATACTTTCATCGTATCCAACATGACATGTGGTACTTGCAAATGCTCATGTTATATCAGGGATTCACTATCTTCACAGATTTCTTAAATGGCTTGGTACTTGAAGATTATTTAAATCCAGAAAAATGTCAAAATGCACTATGTAGTTTACAAGAATGTGTCAACCTACATATGCCCCTGATTATTGGCAGAAGACTCCAGCCTAGGTTGCCTCATACAACAATTATTTCCATTTGAAGTGAAAAAATAGGCCTGGTCTACAAATTTATAAAGAGAAAAATGTAAGGAATGAAATTTACGTGACTTGGGGGAATATGTTTGCCGCTGAGAAGATCAAGCAATATAGTGCCAAAACTGTAAACAACGCTCTCTGGTGTCACTCTACCTGCAACATGGAAACAATCATGTGAGCTTGATTGTGGGAACAAGTATAACATGCTCCGTGCACTTGTATATTCTATAAACTAATTTCATGTAATATGCTCACAACAATCGCTCAATTATGTCCATGTACTAGGTACTTCGATTTTCTGACTTTAAAGAATCAGTAATTCAAAACCTCACCCAGTTAAGGATAGAAGCAGGTACCATTAGGCTATAATGCATACACCTAAGCAGAAGAACTCTACATGGTGACCAAACAATTGGTAGCTTTAGGTGCATTTTCGGTAACTTTAGGGACTTGAAAAGTTCGTAACTTTAGGTGCATTTACAGTGAGCATTTAATGTACCTGTTCTCAAATACTCCGGTGGGGTGAAAGCCAAATTTGTACTGTAGCTCTTTCCATCCCTGCTATTTTTCATTAGGCCAAAGCATGAGAGCCTTGGATTGCCATCCTGTCAAACGCGGACTCAAAAGTAAGTACTCTACAAAAGTTAGTTCTTCAACTGAATAGGGAAATTAATAGAGGGATTTCAGAATGGAATGAAAAAGGTGAAAGTAAGTACCTGATCAAACAAAACTCTGTAAGCATGGAGGTCATGATACAGTGCTCGCCCTTTACTGCCACAATAGTCCAATGCTTGTGCCAAATATAAAGCCACTCTTAACCTCATCGCCCATTTCAATGGTTGGTTTTCCCCTAAATCATTTTAAACAAAACAAATAAGTAAACGACCCAAACTTTTCTAATAAGAACCTCAACTTTTTCACTTAGTAAATCATTTGGGAATCTATTTCTAGTTGCTCGGGAACAATCAGGAGATTCTCTATAAGAAGTACGGGGTTTGCTTCTGGCGGCAACATGCTATCTTGAATCATGAATACATTTCAAAATCATTTATGCATTCTATAACTAAGAAAAGACATTTCAAAGTTACTACTACTTCATCATTAATCATAACCTAATCACAGAAACTCACAATGGAATAAATGCTTGGAAAGTGTTTCGTGAGGCATAAACTGTGCCACAAGCAATCTCTCATTTCCTTCACAACAACATCCAATCAAATTCGCCAACCGCTCACTCCTAAGCATCCCCACTGATTTCGCTTCATCCTAAAATCCCAAAAATCACACAATTCAATATAAAAGTACAAAGCACCATCTTAAAAAAAAAAAAAATTAAAATTTTTTTTTCCTCATAATAATAAAAATGCCCAAAATAAATCAGATAAATTTAGAGAAACAAACTAGGAATTGGCGAGCATCCGGCCAGGCGGATTTATTGAAGCGCTTAACCGCAATCCAACCGCCATCTTCAAGCTTTCCTTTGTAAACAACATTAGGGGCTTTTGCCCCATGTTCTGATACAATATTTTCTTTTGAAAATCCTGAGGTTGCAGCCTTAAGTTGATCTAAATTGTACACTCTAAAAGAAGGCAATGAGGCTAATTCTGCAGACTCTGTACAAAATTATACAAACAAAATGATTATTCAACATTAACTATTTCTCTCAATTCATATGGAAAAATTGAAATAACAAATGATTAAAAGAATGTTACCCATATCATCAGAGGAATTTGGGATGTGAGATTTGAAGTTGGAGGGCCAAAAGCAGAGAGGGAATTTGGAGCAACCAGCTCCCATTGCAAGGTTTTAGAGAGAGAAAGAGGTTTTCAAAATGAGGTTTTTAGTTCTTTCTTTCTCTGTGTAAAAGTAAGGAAGGTGAATTCAAGAGAAAAAGGGCAGAATGCAGAGGAAAAGGAAAATTTGAAAAGGAAAAGGAAAATGAAAATGAAAATAATTTTGAGAGATTTAGTGCATGTTTGGTTCAAAGCTTTACGAGTTTTTAGAATGTCTAAATGTTTTGTTCTTCTAAACACAATTTTTTTAATTCATTAACGCAGTTTTTAAGTTTCAAATTCGTATTATTTTAAACATAATGCTTTTGAGACATAAAACTGTTCAAACGCATCGAAACGAACAAAGTGCAATAAAATGTCACGAGAGAGAGTTTTTTTTAGTTCTTTCTTTCCCTGTGGAAAACTAATGAAGGTGAATTCAAGAGAAAAAGAGCAGAAAATGAAATGAAAAGGAAAGGAAAGGGAAATAATTTGAGAGATTTAGATGGGAAAACAAAAAAAAAGAGTCAAGAGTAAGAGAGAGAAACAATAGACTTTTTAGTGCAGGGTCTTCTCTCTCTTAGCTGCTCATCATTCCCTCCTACTCTATATATCTGCTTTTCTTTTTCCTAAGAGGTTTTTAAGATTTGAATTTCAGGTTTTTCTGTTTTAGAAAGTAGCTTGGCCACGTGCTACCTTGGAGATTGTATATCACGCGATATTTTTACAAATATCCATTCATTTTATATTGTGACATTCACATTCTACTACTTTTTCTAAAATTTTCAATTTAAATGAGCTGACGTTACCGGTTACTTATCGAGATATAGTCCGCATGGTATCACCATGTCTTTACATAACAAAACTGAACTGAGGCTCGCGTCTAATTTTTTAAAATTTAAATAAAAACTATTAATTAGATTAGTTTTCTGATGATAGGTAGGTAATAAATCAAACATTCTCGAGAGCACGAGTTCTAATGTTGGAGTTTTTTCATTGAGGATTAGAAAACTAAATTAATTCATAAATTTTAAATTTAAAAATAACTTGATTTTAAATCAAAAATAATATGAATATTTATTCCAGTAAACGCGAGTCATCAATTAGAGTTGATAGTCTTTACTTTTTATACACACCGCTCGTCACCCTTATCGATTGAATAGACGATAAAATATTTAAATTGTCCTGGAGACATGTATCATTCCGTATAATATGTATAATTTGAAAGAAAGATAATACAAATACTAATTTTTTTTTTAAAAACCAAGAGATAAATGTGGGACCACATTAATAAAAATTTATGGATTCAACTAGGCAACTTTGTAACAAAAGAAGAGCCCGAAATAGGAGGAAAAGGTTGTCATGAGTAGAGAGAGAGGATGATGAACATGATGAGACCAGACTGCCATGACTTTGGGTTCTTTAGATCTTGTTTGATTTGAACAACATTTCCAGCTAAATTTGGGCTTACCAAATACTTAAAAATTACAAATATTAAATATGTATTATATATATATATTTACCTATAATAATAAATTGTTATTATATAGTAAAATATGAAAACAAATTTGGATAATATTGTGTTATTATATAGTAAAAAATTATAATTTTGTTTTTTGACAAATAAAATATTTTTTGTAAAACGGAAAGAAAAGACTTTTCCCACCTTAATACACCCTACCCTTGAAAACATCATGACTCTACATGCATGGCCCTTTTTAACTGTTTTTTTTATTTAAAAAAAAATAGGTTGGATTATAAAAAAAATTCACTCAACACTATGTTAGGGAAAGAGAAAAATATATTCCCTCTGTTCTAAATTATAAGATTATTACTGACTTTCTGAAATTATATAAAAAGTATTATTAATTATAATATCTATTATTTCGTATTTTTAATAAATTTTATTAATTTGGAGTTTGAAAAATACTATCCCCTCCCTCTGTCCTAGGATTAAAATCTTTCATTGACTTTATGGTTACCCGATTATTTTTCAAATCAATAAATCTTATTATTCTTTATATATATATATATATATATATATATACACAAAAAAAAACTATAAACATTATAAACTACATACAATTAATACTAATCTCAATTTTGTTTTTTAGAAAATTCAAATATATATGTTTAATATTAATTCTAAAAATGATTAATTTGAGCACAAAAATTAATAAAAGACTTTTATCTTACTATACAGAGGTAATATTAATTATAATATTTATTTTTGGAGGCAAAATATGCATGTCTCCTCTTTCTCATCATCAAATACAATGCAGACACCATATAATCACAATATTATATAAATAAAATGTCTACAGAAAACCAGACATCCACTTGTAGTTGTTTCATAGTACAATATTTTAATTGAATATTATTGCTAATTAAGCATATTAAACATTAAGGACTATAGATGGAAATTCTCTCATTGGGAAAGTAAAGTAGATGTTATGATATTTTAATTACTTTATTATGATTAATATAATGATAGTGGGGTTTATAAAAGATATCATGTTAGATTTGAGTCAAATGTGACTTAGAAAAAAAAGAAAAAAAAAAGGGGGAGTGTAGTTCCATTGATGAGTGAAAGTGAGGGTGGCATGTGATGTAAAGAGTGTTGCTGTCCCCAATTAAATGTCACAACATCCATCCTAGAAAAAGAGAATCCAATCTGTATTATATTTTTGTTTTCTAATTTTTTTTGAAATTTTTTTTATTATTTTTTTTTATCATGGTTAAAATTTTAATTACATTTTTTTAGCTTTGTGTGTAGACGAAATAAATCAATTAATACATGTAATATTTCATAAATTATACACTCTCCGCATCATTATTTTTTGAAGTCAATTTGAGATATTCTAAAATTCAAAATTGATATTAATTCTTCTAATTTTAGATCAAAAAACTATGAAAATTGTAAATTATTATCTGTTAAGTGAATCACATCAATTTTAAATTTAAAAATATATCATATTAACTTTAAAAAGTCAAACATAATCTTATATTTTAGAAATGATGGAATATATATATATATATATATATATCGGATAATTTCATAATATATAAATTTATATAATATATTATCTTGTGATAATTGGTTGTAAGAATTTGTTATGTGGTCAAAGACACTAATTAAAAGGTTTAGTGGTAATTGAGCTAACTTCACCATGTTAAGAAAATCTATAATTAGAAAAAGATAATTTTTTTTATTTGCACATAATTAATTAATGAGAGAGATTGAGGGAGTTGAGTCAAATGGTACTTGTTAATTGTTTCAAGTCATGTATCATTGACTCACATGGCAGCGCCGTTACCTTTATGAAGAACATTATATATGTATATATATATATATATATATATGTTATATCCTTTATGAAAAATCACGTGCAAAACTTTTGTGAATTAAATAAAACCTTGATTAATTGGTTTTTATATATGTTCTTTTATTGTGATTAATTTGTGAGACACCACCATCATACGCCTGAAAGCTACAAACTCTTTGTCCCATAAATTTTGTCCATCTCACATGCTATGTGCATCCGTGCCTGTTGGTTTGCTTGTGTTTTCACGATATGTTACTGAATTTTAAAATGGACGAGAAAAAAACATAAAAAAGGAGAGAAAATGATGAAAATTTTAGTTTTTTTGTTAAATTATTTTGTTGTTGGGTTTTTTTAATAAAAAAAGAAAAAGAAAAAAAAAAGAATGAACCAAAAACTTGACTATTTTTAATGCTAAAGTTCAATTTTTTTAATTTATATTATACTTTCCACGTTACAAACACACTAACAATGTGAATAAAGAACGAAATAAATTTCATATAAAAGAATAAATAAGTTCGCACTAAATGTGAATTCAATCGAAACCCAAAATTATAGGGACTCAATCTTAACCATTAAATTAAAGTATTGGAGTATATTCTAACCAATACTAATACAAATATTTCTGCAACCTTGTCTCTTTTCCATTTAAAAAAAAATCATGGTAACTTGCAAGTCTTTATCACCCTCACTTTCCAATCGGAAGTATTGCTATGACGACAAAACAATCTTATAAAAAATTACTTATAAAATGATGTGGTAAAATATAATTAGTTAATTATACACAATCTATCAATAGGCCTAATATTGGGATTGACTCATACTTCTCGGTGAGCTGGCGGAGGTTGCAAGGCGGCAGCGCCCCCTGGAAGCCAAGCACAAAGTGCAATTGGGCTTAGGAATTTATTAGTAGCACGATCTTAGATTTTACTAATGTATTGGGCCTCATGTGTTTGGGCTCATGATAGAGTGTGTGTGAGGCATTTTATGAATACATCAGACAAACAGGACTAGTAATTATAATAATAAAAATTATAATTATTATTATAATACTAATAAATAATAATTTATTAGTATTATTTAATAATACTAATTATTATTATTATAATACTAATAAATACTAATAATTATAATTATTATAATAATAAATATTATAATAATACTAATAAATAATACTACTAATAATAAAAATTATAATTATAATAATTATAATTATACTAATACTAATAATTAATAATTTTAATAATATATATAATAATAATAATTACAATAATTATAATAATTATAATTATAATTATAAATAATACATACTTGACCCTGCCATATATTTTCTGAACGATGAGAAGACTGAAGAGTTAATAATGATCCATCAATAGGACCTGGGTGAATCCAGTCGCTATCAGCCATGAGCCTATTTGCAAGTAAGAAGAAAAAAAAGAAACAGAGAGGAGAAAGTGAGATTGTTTAAAAGATGTTGGGTAAGTAGGATGAAAGAACAGCAGTAAAAGAGAGAAAGTGAGATTAAAAAAGAGGATATAAAGTGAGAAGAACTTTGCTCCTTTTAAAGTTGAAACAAAGTATCCAAATAAATGAAAAATAATATGGCCAAGTATTCCCGTGACCCAATCGTCATTTCCTTCAATCTCATAGTCATTTCAATTGCCAATTAATCATTTCATGTAAGGTCATGTGACTTTACTTTGACAAGATATTATTCATCTTTTCTATACCTTAATCACTTAAAACCTCAAACAATGTACAAAAAATTTATAACGCTTCCAATCTTGCTTTTATTTTTTTTTTGGTTAATTTTTTTTAAAAAAAAATTAAACTCGTTTGAAAAAAATAAATTTAGAAGAATTTTTTTTTAGAATAAATTATTTTTTAATATGTCAGCCATATCTCTTCTAAAGTGTAAACAAACAAACAAATGCTCCCCTGACAACTTCTTTCCATATTTACTATAAAAATTAAATAATAAAAAAAAAGGTTTCAAACGCCGGTTGAAATGGCGTTAAAAAAAAACCTTCAAAAATGTTTCAACGCCATTTGAAATGGCGTCCAAAAAATAACATAAATTTTAAAAGTTACTGTCATGCATGCAAAATAAATAAAAGTTAAATTTACTTTATACATGAACAATACGAGTAGTCATCTCATGCGTTGAAAGAAAGTTAAATTTACTTGATACATGAACAATGCTTTGAAGTAAAAGTTAAATTTACTTCATACAGTACATCTTTAGTTTTTTATATATCGACTTTGAACAAGTTACTTCATCATTAATGGGTTTTGATAATTTTTTTATGGGGGACCAGGGATACACTAATTTGTTAAGTCACCCCAGCCCATTAACGTTGTTACAGTCAGAAAATATGAATATGTCATATGACGGTGCTTCTCAAATGTATCAAAATCAGGACTTTGGTGTTGGTGGTAGTGGTCATGGAGGGATCATATCGGATGATGAACAAAATTATGACCGCTACTACAATCGCAGTGGAGACCATGTTACTCAGGGAGCCTGCAGTCCAAATGATGAAGTAGAAGTTGTGGATGACGATGATACACGTTGGGGCCCTGACCCAAATTTGATTTCTTCAGCTATCATTAATATTGCTTCACGTGAAGATTTTCCTGATAGCTATGGTGCAAGTAAGATTCCTCCCACCGACGAGGAGGGAAGTGATGAAGATGGCCCCGTGCCTAGTCGAGAGGATCGTAATGGATATGATTGTAATGCCGGTGATGTTGATGTGTCTACCCGAGAACATCAACCTATGGCTTCATGGTTTAAAACTGAGGAGTTTAAAAATGAGATAACTGATCACGGTGGTTGTGGGGCAACATTTGACAACTCTTGTGATGAATTGTACCTGGGTGCTCTTTTTGCAAACAAAGATGTTCTCAAATCAGTAGTTCAAGGGGTACACATTAAGGAGCGTCGAAATTTTGACACCATCAGGAGCAATGACACAATTTATGAAGTCAAGTGTAAAAGTGAAAAATGTCGTTGGAGGCTTCGTGCATCCAAGTTAAAGAAACACGGATATTTTCAGATCACGAGATTGCCGTACGAACACATATGTCTGTTTGCAAATCCCTCTCAAGATCATGCCAAGCTCACAGCAAAATTTATTGGAAACACCATCAAATCAATGGTAATGTAAATTATGTATGTTAATATTGTCATCAATAATTTTTGTCAACTAGTTTAAAGAGTCCTATCTAACGTGTAATTATATATTTTTTTGGATGTAAACAGATTGCGGAAAACCCAAATACCAAAGTGGTGGATATACGATCCATGATCAACAAAACATACGAATATCATGTGACGTACAAAAAGGCGTGGTATGGCAAACAGGCTGCAGTTGCAGCAATTTATGGCAACTGGGATACATCATATGCACGGCTCCCTAGATTCATGATTGCCATTAAGACATACAATCCGGGGAGTGTTGTAAAGATTGAGGTTGATCCTTACGTACTTGGTCAAGGTAAATCTGTCTTTAAGCGTATGTGGTGGGCATTCAAGCCGGTGATTGATGGTTGGTTACATGCCCGTCCAGTTCTCACCATCGATGGTACTTTTTTAAAAGGGAAATACAAGGGAAAATTACTGGTTGCCATGGGATTTGATTCGAGAATGCGACAATACCCTGTTGCTTATGCTTTGGTAAATGAGGAAACGGGAGACAATTGGTCATCGTTTTTGAAACTTCTTCGCCAATACGTGTGCAAGCAACGATGGAAAGTGTGTTTGATTTCTGATCGTGCGCAGGGCATTATACAAGCTATGAATGCACAAGAAAATGGGTTCACTGCGCCTGCTGGAGTTCATCGTTTCTGTCTTCGTCATGTTCAAAGCAATTTTGCATCTGCAAACCCAGGTTCACACTTGAAATTGCTCTGTTGGAAAGCGGGGAGCACTCATCAAGTACGAAAATTTGAGGCATACATGAAAGAAATTAAAAAAATATCTCGTGAAGCTTTTAATTGGTTGCGTAATATTCCGCCGGAGATGTGGACACTTGCCCATGACGGTGGGTGTCGATACGGTGTCACGACATCAAACTTAGTGGAATGTTTTAACAATAATATAATGTCTGCTCGAAACTTGCCGATCACTGCCATGGTTGAATATATATTTTATCGATCTGTTGAATTGTTCCAGCTGAAACGGACAGAATCTTTGAAAGAAATCACTGATGACCAAGAGTTTTGTATTGAATCTAGAAAAAAGTTTGCAAGAATTATGCAAAAGGCAACTTCTCATGTGGTAACTTCATATAATGTACTAACTGGTATATTTGATGTCAAAACTGCACGAGTTCGATGCGATAACAACTGGAAGGGAGGCAATATACAAGTTGTGCGATTGAACGAATGGTCTTGCTCTTGCGGAAAGTGGAAAGCAGAACGATGCTCGTGTTCTCATGTTGTTGCAGCATGTATGAAGATAAAAAAAGATTGGCGTCCATATATTGCAGATCATCACAAGAATGTACAATATGCAAAAATGTGGGAACCTAACTTCCAACCACTTATGCACCAAGACTATTGGACCTTCCCGCTACCAAATAATTGGGAAGCTTTTGGAATTTTAATACCTAATGCAAATTTGAAGAGGACCAAGAAAAAAGATGGAGAGAGAGGTGGCACAACAAGAATCCACACAGAGATGGACATGTCCAATAGAGTTGTCCATTGTAGTGTGTGTGGAAAGGAAGGACACACAAAACGTAGTAAAAATTGTAATAAAGTATCACAATCTCAACATCATTAAATGTTATATCTAATATAATTTTATATGGGAATGAATATAGTTGTGTACTATTTCTATTAATAGTTAATGTGTTGTAACTAATCTAGTTTTTTCTTTCATTTCCAACTAATACTTGTTCTTCATAACGTTGCTTTCCTAATTTGAATGTCTTTTATATTTCAATAGTTTTATGTTGGTATAATATCTTTATTTGATCTCTTGAAATTTTTTACCGACATCAATTTTTTACAGGCATGTTTTTTTCAAATGGCGTTCAAAATCTTATAAATAAAAAAAAATTAAAATGTTCCAACGCTATTGTGAATGGCGTTCAAAAATGTATTCTTGTAAAAGTACAAAAAGAAAGAAAAGTAGCAGAAAGTACAAAAAGTAGTACAAAGAAAGAAAAGTAGCAGACCTATATGCTTTGTAACAAAAGTTAAAAGGGAAAGTTGGCGTTAGATCTTTTTAATTTTTTAACAAAAAAAAAACATAAAAAATTTTCAAACCTAGGCGTCATATGTCTGACATATTTGCTTTCAATGCTTTCTTTTCCCAGAAAGGTGAAGTGATATCAATATTTTTTTTTATGTCCTTCCTCTGTCATTAGCGTTGGAAATGAAAGAGAATATAAGACTTCAGCTATAATGTGACGTTCAAATTAAAAAAAAAAGAAGGAGAAGAAGGTTCAAATGCCAGGCGTTCAAAAAACTGACATGTTTGCTTTATAAATAATAACAAATAAAATGCCTCTCCAACCTACTCTCCATTTGCTTTATTAAAAAAAATAAAAATTTCAAAAGCGTTCAGAAAATAATGCCTCTCACAACTTTGCCTTTTATTTTTTATTTTTTATTTCAAATTTGCTTAATAAAAAAATTATAAAATAAAAATAAAAAATAGTTTCGAATGGCGTTTGGATTAATTTTTTTTTTAATAAAAATAATTTCATTTTAGAAAAACATAATTTTATTTTTAAACTAAAGTATTATTATTTTTTGAAATGAGAGATTGATAGATTTTTTGGAATGACAGATTTTGAAATTAAATTGAACTTTCACATTGGCGTTAAATAAAAAAAAAAGTTCGAAAAGTCTTTCCAAATTTGCGTTTTATATATATATATGGAAAAAAAAAGTTCAAACGCCACTTCAACTGGCGTTCAAATTAAAAAAAAAAAAAGGGAACGCCACTGTAAGTGGCGTTCAAAAACTTTGAAAAAAAAATACAAATTAATACTTGTGACCCATTAGCTTACAAAAAAAAAAAAAAAACAGGCGCCACTTCAAGTGGCGTTCTAAACCCATGTATCTGACACCTTTGTCTTTTAATTTTTTTTTTTTAAAATTTGCTTAATAAAAAAATTATAAAAAAAATATTAAAAATAGGTTCCAACGCCACTTCAAGTGGCGTTTGGATTAAATTTTTTTTTTTTATAAATATTTTCATTTTAAAAAAATAAGATTCTTTTTTTTTTATAAAAATTCTTTTATTTAAAAAAAAAATTGGTTTAAGTTAATCTAAGTAATTTAATTAAGGTACTCCAACGCCATTGCAATTGGCGGTGGATTTGAATTCATATCTTAACGCCAATTAGATTGGCTTTTGGCCTATATTGAGAAAGTCTGAACTTTTTGGATGTAATTGGGAAAGTTGAGTAGCGAAAGACCCCCTAACATAATTCGAATGGAGGCTGACCGCTGAGCCCACTCTGGCCTCGCAGGGCGGCCCCTGTGGTTGCGAGCTGGAGCTGCCATAGCTTATGGCTAGAGCAATGGGAGGGGCCCCGGCAGAGAGAAAAGTAAGGATAACGAGCGCTCCGCCCGCTTGGCGGGCGGCAGGAGCAGCGGGCAAATGCTTGGTAGGCCAACAGCCCAGTGAACCGGGCGGGGCACTCGACGAAAGGGGGCACACTGAGCAAGTACGAGAAATTGGCCCCGCTCCGCTCTAGGAAACTACTCGAAGTTATAGAGACTCTAAGAAAATCATTAAATTAATCTAAGCAAAGATTTTTCATCAAAATAGATAGAAAAAATTAGCTGAGAATGAGCGAATCTGTAGGCATGGATTGCATTTACAGAAACCCTAACGCGCCGATAGAAGCAAGAATCAAAGACCTTCTTCCTCGAATGAATTTGGAAGAAAAGCTCGGCCAGATGACGCAAATCGAACGAAGCGTCGTCACTCCCTCCGTCCTCAAAAATCTCTCTATAGGTGAGGATCTCACTCTATCTTTCCTCAATTTGTATGGATTTGTTAAGGAAAATGATTTATATGAGGATTAATTTTATGTAGAAGGTCGATTGTGATTAAAATAGACTAGTATTGTGGGATTATCGCATTCGTCCATATCTAATATGGACATAAATTTGTTGGCATATACAGCAACACTAGTTTGTAAGTTGAGCTAACTAGGTGAGGATCTCACTCTTTCTCTCCACAATTTGTATGAATTTGTTGGGATTTGGCTCCCCTCCATTACATTTCCATAAAATATTTAACTTTTTTCACATATTTGTTAGTAGTGATCCAACTATGTTAATAGATACTTCATGATAGTGAGATCAATTCTCCAAAAAAGTTAGAATTATTGAATGCATTTTATGGTTAAAAATCAATAAGAATTTTGAGCCATTAAAACTGTAATGAAAAATGCTCATATTTATCAAATGGTGAAAAAATGTTGGATTACTTTTAGTTTTGGAGTAATGATACAACTCAATATCATAAATAGTGATAAGTGTTGATTTCAATCATATTTATTAAAAATATAACTTTTTGATGTATTGGATGAAATTGGAGTGAAGATATATTGGTGGGGAACCAAATTGGATTTGTTGGTTGATTTAGGGTTTATATTGCAGGGAGTATACTTAGTTGTGGCGGGAGTGGACCATATGAGAAAGCATTATCGTCAGATTGGGCTGAAATGGTGGATACGTTTCAAAAATCTGCACTACAATCACGCCTTGGAATTCCGCTTATATATGGAATTGATGCTGTTCATGGCAACAATAATGTCTACGGTGCCACTATTTTTCCTCACAATGTTGGCCTTGGAGCCACTAGGTAATTAGTTTTATCTACTTTTTTTTTTGCGTTACTGTAACTCTATTCATTAGTTGATTTGGTACATTAATGTTGCGAATTGTGCTATAGAGATGCTGAATTGGTTAGAAGGATTGGGGTTGCTACTGCTATTGAAGTAAGGGCGAGTGGGGTTCACTATGCTTTTGCTCCTTGTGTTGCTGTGAGTTATTAAACACTTTTTCCCTTCATTTGCATAATAAGATTCCATCGTTTTGGACTTTACTTCCCAGAAAGAGTCAACTTTCTAAATATATACTTAAAAAGAGTTCAGTTTCTGATTATAAACTTAAACAGTGACGTAATGTCCCCAATCTACAGTAGAGGAAAAGTGGCTAAACCTAGATGTTTGGTTATATATATATATATATATGGGAAATGATCCATAGTAAGTACTTGCTATGTTACTATTTGGGCAAATACATCTATGACCGTTCATAGTAGATTGGACGGTCTAGATTTAAATTTTTTTTGGGTTCTGTGGTGGTATCTTTAAATTAGATCATTCGACTTGTCTGTCAAGGATTGTAAAGATTACATTATTTGAGCTAATACATATGTTTGAGACTGGCAGTTACACTTGCACTTATTACATTAGTACATTATCAAACTTTTAGTATAAATGACCAATGAATCAATTTATATGTATCTGGTAGTCTATCCTACATAAAGTTTTATTTCCCAGTTATTGAAATAAGAATTAAATAATCTGTGTTAGATAAAATACAATGAGTAATATCCGATGAGATATTAATCTCAGGATACACTTAGCTTGAATTCAATTGCAATTTTCAGTGAAGATTAATGTCCAAATTGTGATTTGAGATATGAAATTAAAATTAGAATTTCTGTACTGGATTCATACCAAGATTAAGAACATAAATATGAGGAGCTTTAGAATTTTTGTTGACATCAGTGAATATTTTGTACTCGGTTTTTGTTTCCATTTTCCTGTTATTCTTGCGAATAAATCATTTGAATGATTTTGGCAGGTATGCAGGGATCCGAGATGGGGAAGATGCTATGAGAGCTTCAGTGAAGACACTGAAATCGTTAGAAAGATGACTTCGATTATTACTGGCTTGCAGGGACAACCACCCCAAGGACATCCAAAAGGATATCCTTTTGTTGGTGGAAGGTAGAGAGCTCTTATCATTATTTCTCTTTTCGCTCGTGTCCTTTAAGGAATAAGCACATAGTGGTGTTCTCCTTTTGTACATGGGTTGAGTCACCCCTAGTGGCATTCTTTAAGAAATTATTTACTTAAGAAGGGCTTGATATAGTGATCATTAAGAATCTTAACCGTCCTTTCAGATCTTTGCAGAACACAATTTGAAGCAAGAGTACTAATTAATAAAGGAATGGAAAAGCACTGATTTGACATAGGAACTTTCTTTCTTTTTCTTGTTTTGGTTCAGTGGGTTCATCACCTAGATCTGGAAATTTTCAACTATACAATAAGAAGTAAATAAGACCATCTAGAAAAAAGCCTAGGTTCTGCCTACCGATTTTTAGAATAGTGCTTGCGTGCATAGGTTGAAGCATCCCTAGTTGTATTCCCTAGTTCTGCCTACCGATTTTTAGAATAGTGCTTGCGTGCATAGGTTGAAGCATCCCTAGTTGTATTCCTTAATAAGTTCTTTACTTATGAAAAAGGCTTATAGTAGTGATCATTTAAAATTTTGACCGTCCTTTTTGATCTTTGCAGGACAAAAATTTAAAGCAAGAGTACTAATTTATAAAGAAAATGGGAAAGCACTGATTTTAGATAGGAAACTTTCTTTCTTTTTCTTTTTTGGTTCAGAGAGTTCATCACCTAGATTTGGCAATGTTCGAAAAAGCGATCGAGGCGCACGCCTCAAGGCGCGCCTCGTTGCGAGGCGGAGCATGGCTGAGGCGAGGCCTATGCCTTTGACGGAAAAGCAGAGTCGCACGCCTTATTCGGCCGAGGCTTGCGCCTCGTAGCGATGCGCCTCAAGGCGTAAAAAGGCGGAAGCCTTGATTCAATCAGACGCAAATTGGAAATGGGTTAAAAAAAAACCAGAACGACGTCGTGAGCCTAAGTCATGAGCCCTAGTCGAAGGCGTGAGCAAAGAAGAAGATCGTACTGAGAAGTCGAGGCTGCGAAGTGAGGAGGCGAAGTCGATCGACTTGCGAGAGGCTGAGTTGGCGACGACGAAGGCTGCTTTGGCGACGACGAAGGCTGCGAAGCAATGTTCGAAAAAGCGATCGAGGCACACGCCTCAAGGCGCGCCTCGTTGCGAGGCGGAGCATGGCTGAGGCGAGGCCTACGCCTTTGACGGAAAAGCAGAGTCGCACGCCTTATTCGGCCGAGGCTTGCGCCTCGTAGCGATGCGCCTCAAGGCGTAAAAAGGCGGAAGCCTTGATTCAATCAGACGCAAATTGGAAATGGGTTAAAAAAAAAAAACAGAACGACGTCGTGAGCCTAAGTCATGAGCCCTAGTCGAAGGCGTGAGCAAAGAAGAAGATCGTACTGAGAAGTCGAGGCTGCGAAGTGAGGAGGCGAAGTCGATCGACTTGCGAGAGGCTGAGTTGGCGACGACGAAGGCTGCTTTGGCGACGACGAAGGCTGCTTTGGCGACGACGAAGGCTGCGAAGGCGACAGAAGAAGGCGGCGACTGCGACAGGCTTAGTCGGTGACTGGGACAAGCGAGAGACTCCGATCGGCAGCCGGCAGGTATGGATTTCTTCCACAGTTCCACTTTACTGCTTCGTCTTTTTTTTTTTGGTTAACCTTCTTCTGGCTTCTGCTGGCCTGTTGGGATATATAATAATATATATTATTTTTATATATATATATATATTATTATATATCCCAACAGTGAAAACCCTGGTTATTGTCAAACATATATATGTCTTGAAATGTTATTATACACTGAACTTTAGTGGCTTATGTATTTTCTTTGCAATTGTCACATGAAAATAGTCTTTGTGCAACAAAAACAAATATGGAAAGGTAAATGCTTTTAATTTCTTGATCATTTGCGTCAAAAGTTGGAAGCTTGCATTTGTTAGTTTAGATGGTGAATATGGCAATCAAGTTCACATGCAGAAGCTTTTGTTTGTAGATTACACTTAGATCGGTTTGAAAAGTAGTTGAATTGCTTGTGGAAAGATTTGATGTGGTCATCATTGTCAAAATTCATGAACTACAAGATCTTTTCTATATTAAATTATGCTATTTCTTCTTTACCTTTTTACTGCAAATCTGCAATATCTTTATATCTGTCGGTTTTGTTCAATAATCATAAGTATTACAATTTAATGACATTACTCTGCACTTTTCACAGTTGAAAATCCAAGCAACATTATGTCAAAATTTCATTCATTTGCTATTTCCTTTTTATATATATATATATATATATTATAATATATATGTATTTGTATGGACAATTCACTTCATTTAAAAATATGTTCATTTTTTTTTATTACAGACAGTGAATTGTTATTATGGGTAAGAAAGATCCAGCTTGGAAATATGGCACTGAAGCTCCTGGAGTTAATAAATCTCATTTATATGTGGAATGCAATTTTTGTAAAAAAATTTGTAAAGGAGGGATTACAAGGCTGAAAAATCATCTTGTCGGTAATCATAGTAACGTTGAGGCTTGCAAAAAAGTACCAAGTGAAGTGAAGGAAGAGCTTGCGTCTTTGATGAAGAAAAGTGTTGACTCAAAAGAGGAAAGACAAAGAAATGAAGCTGAAAAAATACAAAGTGGGTCTTATTATAGTGGGCATCCATCCTTGGGAGGTTCAAGTGTGGGTAGTGCCTCCGCGAGGGGAGTTCGGGGACCCATGGACAGATTTGTTGTAGATGTTGATGCTGCTGATGATGATGCTACAACAAATCGTACCGTATTTTCAAAGGAGGCTCGTAATGCAGTCTGTCTTGATATTGGTAGATTCTTCTTTGAAAACGGGATTCCCTTTAATGCTGCAGGCAGTCATTCATTTTTAAATATGTGCCGCTCAATTGGGAACTATGGTCGTGGTTTGAAACCCCCCACTCCATACGACCTTAGCTCTTGGGTATTGAAGGAGGAAGAGAAGACTACAAAGGCCTTTGTTGAGGAAGTAAAGAAGACTTGGTCACATACGGGGGTGTCAATCTTGTCGGATGGTTGGAAAGATATTAGGGGAAGACAACTAATAAATTTTCTTGTAAACCACCCCCATGGCACAGTATTTTTAAAATCTGTTGATGCATCTGATGCAGTTAAAGATGCTAATTTGATGTTTAAACTACTTGATGAGGTTGTTGAGGAAGTGGGAGAAGACCTTGTTATTCAAGTAGTCACTGACAATGCATCTAATTATAAGGCGGCGGGGAGAATGTTAATGGAGAAGAGGCCACGTATGTGGTGGACACCGTGTGCCGCGCATTGCATCGATTTGATGCTTGAGAAGCTTGGAGAGTTGCCTCAACATAAAAATGCTTTGACCAAGGCCAAGAAGGTAATTACTATTTTTATTTTTATTTGTTTATAATTTTTTTTATTCAATGAATACTTGAATTATTATTAATTTGCGATGAATGCCATTATGTAATTGTAGGTAAGCAACTTCATATATAATCATGGATGGGTATTGGCATTGATGAGGGCCAACACTAATAAAGACCTTGTTCGGCCAGCCGCCACTAGATTTGCCACTGCTTATTTAACTTTGCAGAGTATGCATAGTTTGAGACAGCCTTTGGAGGCTATGTTTACATCTAGGGAGTGGGCAAATTGTAGTTGGGCAAAAAAACCTGAAGGTAGAGAGGCGAGAAAAATCATTCTGAGCGATAGGAATTTTTGGGGTAGTGTGGGATATGCAATTAAGACCACAAAACCTCTCGTAAGTGTATTGAGGATGACAGATTCAGAAAAGGTGCTGGGAATGGGATTTTTATATGGTGCCATGGACAACGCGAAAGAAGAGATTGCAAAAAATTTGGATAATGAGGAGGGGGCCTATAAAGAGATATGGAGCATAATAGATGCTAAGTGGGACAATCAGTTGCATCGGCATTTGCACGCTGCTGCATATTTTTTGAATCCTCATTTTCATTATGATGACAATTTATGTGCCAATGTGGAAGTTAAGGTGGGATTGTACGCTTGTATGGACAAGCTTATTCCTAACTCCGAGGAAAGAGAGAAAGCTGATTTGCAATTGGATGCATTCCGATTGAGACAAGGCTTATTTGGCTACACAAATGCCAAAAACACTTGTAAGAAACGTGCTCCCGGTAAGTCAAATGCGATTAATGAATGTATATGCTTTCATTTTGATTAAACGTGGTCTTGGTCAGATTGATATATGTTTTAATATTGATCCAGCTGATTGGTGGATCGCATATGGAGATGAAGCTCCAGAATTAAGAAACTTTGCAGTAAAGATTTTGAGCTTAACTTGCTCATCTTCGGCGTGTGAGCGTAATTGGAGTACTTTCAGTCAGGTATTTATTAGATATAAATCATTTATATTCTCAATCATTGGATCTCACTAATACTCAATTACTTGTAATTAATATAGATACATACAAAGAGAAGGAATCGACTGTCCGCATCCAGGCTTAACTCATTGGCTTACGTTATGTATAATAAAAAATTGAAAGATCGGCACATAAAAAAAAAGGCACTAACAGAAGAAGAGGATCCATTGGTTGTTGATAGTGTGCCATCTGATAATGAGTGGGTTGCGGGGGAAAATGATGAAAATATATCGGGAGTGACTTATGGGAATGATGATATTGAGGAGGGTGAAGGAACTCATGGGAATGAAAAGACAATTGGAGGAGAAGAGACTAACGTGAGGGAGATTACACTTAGAGGGAAAGGGACTCAAGGAACAAGTAGTAAACAAGGAAGTCAAAAGAGAAAGAGAAAGACTTTGCAGTCAAAAACTAAAACAAAAGGTTAGTGTCATTACTCATTTGTCTTTAAAGTGTTCTTTAAAAAAACATACTCATTTAGATTAACTATATACTCACTTGTTTATTTATAGATAAAGGGAAGTGATTGCAATTGGTAGATGAAGAACCGGAGTTTGAGGATCTTAGCACTGACAATGAGGAGGATGATAGAGCTATTAGATACGATGATGATTCCATGGAGGATCCTCTTAGTGATGATAGGGATGATGATGATGGTGGGGATGATGATCAAGGATTTGATCCTTTTTTCAGGCCGCTGGATACGAATGATACACTACTTATATAGTGATGGATGATCACTATATAAGTAGTTGATGATATTATGTTGTTTTCATGTTTTGTAATGATACATTAATGTGACGTTGATTATTTATGTCTTTTATGACCTTGATTATAATGATGGATTATTTTATGATTTTATTAGCATTTTTGTATAATTTTTTGGGGACTTTTAGGTCTTAAAATCAAGGCTTCCGCCTCGCTCCGCCTCGAGGCTTACGCCTCGCCTCGAACGGAGAAAAATGCCTCGTACCGCTTTTAGCTTTTTCGAACATTGAGATCTGGAAATTTTCACTACTTCAGAGTGAGCTCAAATTATCCTTTCAAAAGTGCGTGTCTGAAATTTTGATTCTTTTGCTGCTGCTTTCATTTTTTCTGGTTCTTTGTTGTCAACTATTAGTATCAAAATTTATACATCCGAACTTCTACTTCCAGTTCCTGCCTTCTTCCTCCAATTGTTTTGGAGTTGGGATTTGCTGTGACCTTGTACTTCTGTTAGGTGCTGAATTTTCTTACTAACCTAACTGATCTGCCAATTCAATTCCAGAAATAATGTCGTTGCATGTGCAAAGCACTTTGTTGGAGATGGGGGTACTGACAAAGGTACAAATGAGGGGAATGCTATATCATCTTATGATGATCTAGAGAAAATCCATATTGCACCTTATTTGGATTGTATTTCTCAGGGAGTTTGCACTATCATGGCATCCTACTCTAGCTGGAACGGAAGTAAATTGCACACAGACCAGTTTCTCCTTACACAAATTCTGAAAGAGAAGCTGGAGTTTAAGGTAATAAGCATATAGAAGGAAAAAAGACAAAATAGTCATGTCATGCCACTTTTCATTCCTGAACATAGTAGTTTCCTTTTTTTTGTACTAAGGAAAAACAGAATGCACTTTACTGTTCTTAAAATTAAAATGTATGTCATACCCAAACTTAGAATCTCATGGCACGACATGCTTCTGAGTATTTTTTTACCCGTGTATTTTGGTTGATCATGAAGCTATTGTGCTACTGGTGGCACTCTACTTTTCCTTTTGTGGTTAATTTTGGAAAGTAAAGCATTATAGAAACAATTAGATAATATTGGGAAAACTCTCTGCTGCAGGGTTTCATTATTTCTGACTCAGAAGCACTTGATCGACTTCACACCCTTATGGGTCAAACTATCGAAGCTGTGTTTTATCGGCTGTCAAAGCTGGGATCGACATGGTAAAGGATTAAACTTAAATTACCAAAAGTGACAATCTTCAGGTTTCCTTCTCATAATTCAGGTCTCACCAAGAGAAATGGCAGGTAATGGTGCCATTACGATATGAATTATTTCTGGATGATTTGAAGTATCTAGTGGAATCAGGGGAGATACCAATGACAAGGATTGATGATGCTGTTGAAAGGATTTTGAGAGTGAAGTTTGTTGCTGGACTTTTTGAGTATCCATTCAGCGATAGATCTTTGCTAGATTCAGTTGGTTGCAAGGTATGTTTGCAGAAATCAATATGCTGATATTTCAACTTGTTATTCTTCCCCCCCTTCCGCCACCCGCCCCCAACCCCCCCAAAAAAGAAAAAAAGAAAAAAAAAAGCCACAAACAACACCCACCACCACCATTTGCTCTAAAAGATTGAGCTGTTTCAAAAATAAAAACAGTGCCAGTGCAACTCTCGTAGTTTGCACATGGTGACAAATAACGCGCAAATATATGCGGTCAACAAGTAATAAAGTAAAAATAAAGTATCGTTCCCACGAAGAATGATTGCAAATTATACTAACAATTACCAATTATAAACTAACTCGATTTTATTAAACTAATGATCAATGCTCATGAAACTATAATAAACTAGAAATGTTTGATTTAATAAAGCTGATTTTTAAACTAATTAAGAAAATTAAGCAAGCAAGAATTAAATAAACACGGTAAGAATTCAAGATAAGAAGATCTAAGATTACAACTTTCCCCAACTCTTCATTTGAATATCACAACTCTCTCTTTTTCAACTAGTTAGTACACAAGAATAGTTATCTGAGAAATAACAAGTATATACAAGCCTCTCTCGATGGTCAAATACGTATTTCCTATTGCGGTGTATGGATATATCTCTATTCCACACACAAACAAGAATCTAATATCAAGAATAATTAATAAGATACATGTCACGTAAAAATCTCATTAACAACTCTATCAATTACCAACTTTCACAATAGAAATCATTAAGCAAAGATTCTCAATTGGATACATGTGGTATTTAGGTATATGTCTATCCTAAATACAATCAAATTATCAATTCTTGAGGATAATAAATAAAACACATGTCACTAAATTTCATAAATTACCCATAGGAATATTCAATTTTCACATGAATTTATAACTAGGTCTCAACACTATACTCCATTTCTCAATTTCATATAGGTTACCAAGGTAATTACGGGCCAAGCAATTAATCCTTAAGCATAGGTTATGAAATCCAATTCACAAGAGACTAACTAATATTCAAAGAGAGAGCATTCAATATAAACTATGAGTTGGGTTCCATTGGAATCTTAGAATGAAAAAATTAGTTCATGATAACTCTAAATAACACCATTTTCAGTTTACATAACATGGTTTTGGAATTACAAAATAAGAATGAAATGCTAGAAATAGAATGATGAAACCCTTTTGTGATTGATTCCCGAATTGATGCTTGGTTGTATCTTCCTTCCTAGCTTTCCTTCCCCAAATTGGTAATCCCGAGCTCCTTGGTGGTGCTATGGTGGTTCTTCCTTCTCTCTAGTTCTTCTCCATATTTTCCACTCTAAGGCTTCTCTTTTCTCTAATTGATTGAATGATATTCGAATTGCACTCCCTGGATGCCCAATAATCTGACTATTCCTCTCTCTCTTCATGTCACAATCGGGCTCCTGAAATTCCTCCCAAGAAATTCCACTTACTGCAGACAAAACAAAGCCAGCCGCTCAAAATTCCCGACGAGCTCGCCCCGGCGCGGAAATGGCCTGGGGAGCTTGCCCCGGCGCTGGATCAGTTTTGCAGAAATTACAAAAATGCCACTAAGGTCCAAAATTCCCACAAATGCCCATCCAAAGCCGCCTCCTACACAACCAATGAAATAACAAGTAAAATAATACTAAAAATGCTTAAAGATAGCAAAGAATTGAGCTTAAAAGACATCCAATTCGTGAGTATAAAACCCACTCATCAAATACCCCCAAACTTAAGACTTTGTTTATCCTCAAGCAAAACAAGAGAAATAAGAATGCACAAAGTAACCTAACTACATGAATGCAAATGCATGATCTATCAACCTAAAGCAACAACACAACATAGGAAATGGAAATCCGGCCTCAATCAAAAGGAGCTAGTATTTCAGCAAAACATCAAATCCATGCCCATTAGAAATGTAACAACACACCAATCTCATCAAAAATTGAACCCTTACGTGAGTGTGTGTATTCAATAAATCAAACTAATCAAAGTCTCAATCCAATTCATGAACCACCATGCTCGAATAAAGATAAAACAATAAATAGACAACTCTAAGCACCCCTCTTAATCACTTGTTTTCACTATTTTTTATTTTATTTTAACAATGAGTGCGTTTTACGCTCCATCTCATTGATTATTTATTCTTAATCTCGATTGTGCAATGTCTATCTTTATTAGGCTATTCAATGTCATCCATGTTCCACCGATGACTCCCAAACCAGACGGCTTTAGGACACCGAGTGTAGAGACACTCCAAAGGGCTTACTCGTTCGAATGACAAATGCCACAAAAATAAACTAGTCAAGATATGCTCATATCTGTCTAATAATCTCATTTTATCAAATTCTACTTTTTCTTGCATTTTAGACGGACATCGAAGCAGTAATTATTCAAATTTTGGTGTTCCAACAAGTGACAGAGGTTTTCCTATCCTTAATGAGCACTAGATTCATAAAATTGAACTAAAACCTAACTAGTTCAACACATTGACTAGTGCAATAAGAGATCAAAAGGGTTACCAATTTAATGAAAACAAGCCACAATTAGCATTTCTAACTTCGGAATTCTAATCCGTAATACTGAATACATTAGAAAATTAAACAATATCATATCATCGGCCTTCTTAACATATACTGCTACAATGCTCATAAATGCAATAATTTTTTTTTTTTTTTCACAAATAAGTACTACAATCATCAAAATGCAATGAACAACTCAGATAAGAACAATACAAGCAAGAAAAGTCATTTTGATGATATTTCACATGAAATATTGATGATATTTCACATGATTATTTTTAACTATCTCAATGCTGAAAAATATACAATGTGAATGCAACTACTATGATAATGCATTTAAACAAAAACTAACTATATGATACAATCCACCCCTAAACTTAAGTTGGACAATGTCCTCATTGTCTATAAAGTGCAGAATTTAAAATTGAGGACTTCCCTGATAGGTCAAGCGTCATGCTTGACCGGCATCTTCAGCATTAGTGTCGGAAGGTGGATAAGGAGGTAAAGGCTGGGGCACTGGAAACTGGATAGGAGGGCCACCGGGGTTCAACCTAGCAAACTGCTCGGCCAATACTGCATTAAAGCTCGTGCTGTAGTTGAACATATGTTCCTGTCGCTCGGCTAGTCGTTTGTTCTGTCGTTCTAGCCTCTTAGCCCATTGGTCAGTGAGTAACTGCAAATTCCTGAACTGACTGCTGAAACGAGCCTTAGGCTGTGAGCTGGAAGCAGCAGGTGCATCAAGATCCTCCTCGTCATCTGAACTAGCATGGAGGATAAAACCTCGCCCCCTTGGGTGTGACTCGGCCTGATCCCAGACTTTGTATCGCTTAATAATTTTGTGGTCTAGGAGTTGCAATGGCTGCTGAACTACCTCATCATCGGCATAATCCACAGATAAGGGATGGGTGAGGTAACCCTCCCTGAATATGGCTCCTCAGCAACCTGCGGATACTGGCCTCGATGATGCGACCCACATCGATAGAATAATCCATAACAATGGCATAAAGCAGTGCAACCCTTTCTTTAGTCACATCGTTGACGTGCAGGGAGGGCATAAGCTTCGCACACAGGAAGGCAAACCAGATCTTCCTATATAAACTGCGATCCTTGTTGTGGAAAAGTGTGCCCCCCTCTGCCCTTAGATACTCATGTGGTCCCTGGTTTGCACAAGTCAGTCAGAATCTTATCATAGTCGGGGTTTGAGCGAAGGAACTCTGAATATTGGCAGACCTCGGGAGTCACCACAATGTAATAGTCGTTGATGGACTGGGCGCTGAATGAGACTGCCCTTCCCCGTACAGTGACAGTTGTAAGGTGGCCTGTCTTGTGCATTAGCATAGAACTCTTGGACAATAGCCACAACTACAGGGTCAGGGTGATCTGTGAAGGTGTCCCATCCCCGCTCAGTAATCTGTTGCTCCATTTCCCCATCTTCCAACCTATCAGGCCTGAGGCCACGCTCGGGAGTTATATGTATGTCTCAAACCTTTCTGCCGTCTCGGCACTGACAAACTTGTTATGATCATAAGCCCGTTCTGGAATTGAGGAAGAACCCTCACCCTTAAATCTCTTAGGTGGCATGATTAAAGTCCCAGCAAAGATAGCAAACTGTGCCCAAAATTCTTACCCAACAGTGTTCAAACAACTATAAGTCTTTTTGGGGCAAAATTACAAGCATCTGGTGTGCACTAGCAGAAAACCACTTGCAAGAGTCTCCCCCAAACTTAATTCAAACCAAAATTTTCAAACTTTCTGCAATAGACTCAATACAAGCAATATATATCCCAATCATCCAATTGAGCCAACACAAACTCAATTGGGTATCCAATTTCAACCAAAACAAGCAGTACACAGTGTATGAACAATAACCCAACAGTGAAGGAAATTCAAATTAGAGCATTGCTTGTTGCCTCAATGGTTACTATCAATCAAAGAAATCACAAGCAACTTACCAAATGCATTGAATGGATTAAAATAATACCCCAACTGCTAGGAGAACCCGAATGGAAGCCCTAGTTGAATTCTCCAATTGAACCGTTCCCAAACGCAATGGCAGGAGGATTTAGTGTGGGTTTGAATGTTATAATCCGAATTGGGGAGGAGATTTGGAGTGGGTGAGTGATTTTGGTTAGGTTGCGGATGGATTGAGAGAGGATGCCGAGTTTGGGATGCGAAGGAGATGAAAGAAAGAGTGAAAATCGACTGCCTGGAAGGAATTTTTAAAAACTGATTTCCGCGTTTCCCGTCGAGGCGCGAAAATTGCATTGAATTTTGCCGCCGGGGCGAGCTCAGCGTCGGGGCGGGAAATTTGCACTATAAATTGGCGCCGGGGCGGGAACCCCCTGTATCCCTAAAACTTGATTTTTCAAAATCCAAAGCAGTGGCCATCCTCAACACACCTAACCTGATGCAATACAACATACTAAACATATATTAGACATATTGAGCGAAAAATGAGGCCTTAGAGCAAGTTAAGCTCACAAGTTAAACTAACACAAACACAAATGAATTGTAAACTTAGAAAACTAAAAATTTTGACACTAGCAACAAATTGAAAAATAACAACTGAATATCAAGGATACGGATAGAACCAATGGGTTGCCTCCCACCAAGCGCTTGGTTTAGAGTCCTCGGCCTGACTAGCTCACTGCTTCAAGATTGGTCAGCAAGAGTGATTGAGGTTTTCTGGCGATCGATACTACCACCCCAATAGTGTTTTAAACGATGTCCGTTAACTTTAAATGTTTCATCCGGATTATGACCATATACTTCGACATCGTCATGAGGAAATGCCTGTTTGACAGTGAATGGCTCGAACCACCTTGATTTGAGCTTTCCTGGGAAAAGCCTCAGTCGAGAGTTGTATAACAGCACAACTTGGCCTAGTTCAAATTTCCTGTCGATAATTTTCTTATCATGCCACTTTTTGACTCTTTTCTTGTACAATTTCGAGTTCTCATAGGCTTGCAGTCGGAATTCTTCAAGTTCATTAAGTTCTCTCCTGCTACTATGAGATCGAAATTCAACTTTCTAATGGCCCAGTACGCTTTGTGCTCGAGTTCAACTCACATTCAGAGACAAAGCTAAGAGTTGGCTTCACTCATTACCGCCAGGTTCCATTACTACATGGGCAGACTTAGCACAAAAGTTTTTGGCAAAATTTTTCCCTCCTGCAAAGTCTGCTAAGTTGAGAAATGATATTGCAACCTTTGAACAACATCTTGGAGAATCGTTGTATGAGGCATGGGAGAGATACAAAGATTTGTTTCGAAGATGCCCTTACCATGGATTACCTCAATGGATGCAATTAAATACCTTGTACAATGGGTTGGAATCTCACACTCGGTCTTGCATTGATGCAGCTGCGGGAGGATCTTTCATGGCCAAGAATTATGGAGAAGCATATGAGTTGTTAGAAGGCATGGCTGAAAATAACTACCAATGGCCAACTTCGACAATGAATCAGCAGAAAGTGGCCGGGGTATTAGAAGTGGATGCCATCACGGCTTTAGCAGCTCAAATGGCAGCTATGTCAAAGAAGATTGATTCCATGGTTGATTCAAAAGTGCATCAGGTAGCCCTTGTTTGTGAGCTATGTGCGGGGACACATGCTACCGACCAATGTCCCATTAATCCTGAGGCAGTTCAGTTTGTGGGTAGCTACCAGAGACCACCAAATCCATACCAAAATACCTACAATGCTGGAAATAGAAATCATCCAAATTTTTCATGGAGCAACAATCAAAATCATCAACAAGCTCCAAGACCACACTATCCCCCAGGGTTCCAAAATCAACAACATCATGCAGCACAAACTTCACAACTAGAAAGAAAGTCAAACTTAGAAGAGCTCATGATGAAATACATGGCCAATAATGATGTGTTGTTAAAAAGCCAAGTTGCGGCAATCAAAAATTTGGAAAATCAAGTTGGGCAAATGGCCCATATGTTGTCAAATAGACCTCAAGGATCTCTTCCTAGTAATACAGAAACTAACCCAAGGAGAGAGGGGAAAGAGGAATGTCAAGCAGTTACACTTAGGAGTGGAAAACAAACCCTGCAGGCACCTGAAATACAAGGGGAGACAGCCCACTCATGCCCTCCCAGAACTTGAATTCTGCAGATTTTTCTAAGGAAAAGGACAACAATGTGCCACTTGAGCCAGAACAGAGAGATACCACTGATAGAGCCAATGTTGTTCCTACACCGAAAGTGTTTCCACCAGTTCCATTCCCTCAAAGACTGCAAAAACAAAAATTAGACAAGCAGTTTGCCAAATTCAAAGAGTCTTCAAAAAGCTGCAGATTAACATACCTTTTGCTGAGGCTTTAGAACAGATGCCAAACTATGCTAAATTCATGAAGGGTATTCTGTCTAGAAAGAAGAGATTAGATGATTTTGAAACAGCGGCTTTAACTGAGGAATGTAGTGCAGTGTTACAAAGAAAGCTATCTCCTAAATTGAAGGATCCAGACAGTTTTACTATACCATGCACTATTGGTAGCCTATCATTTAGCAAATGTTTGTGTGATTTGGGTGCTAGCATAAATCTCATGCCTTTATCAGTATATACTTAGTTGGGACTTCATGCACCAAAGCCCACAAATATATCTCTTCAGCTTGCCGATAGGTCAGTTACTTATCCAAGGGGGATTGTGGAGGATATTCTTGTAAAGGTGGATAAGTTCATCTTTCCAGCTGATTTTATCATCCTAGACTATGAGGAAGATAAAAATATCCCCATTATTCTTGGGAGACCTTTTCTAGCCACTGGGAGAACTCTGATAGATGTGCAAAAGGGAGAGCTTACTATGCGGGTTCAGGAGACCAAGAGGTCACATTCAATGTGTTTAAGGCTATGAAATTTCCTTCAGATGATGAAGAATGCTTTCAGGTGGATGTGATTGAGCAGGTTGTGAAAGATGAACTTTTGAACAATGATCTATTGGAGACCACTCTATTGGGGGAATTTGACATGGATGATCCAGAATTGATTGAATACTTACAGATTTTGGATACAATACCACGGGGTAGCAAGTTTAAGATCCCGTTTGAATCTCTGGAATGTGCAGACAATCCTACAGATCGTTTGAAACCATCTCTTGAGATACCTCCTTCACTTGAGCTCAAACCATTACCTAATCATCTCAGGTATGCTTATTTGGGTAAATCATCTACTTTACCTGTTATTATTGCTACTGTACTTAACAAATTTCAAGAAAGTAAGCTGTTACGAGTTCTTCGAGAGTTCAAAACTGCAATTGGATGAACCATTGCTGACATCAAAGGAATAAGTCCATCATTCTGCATGCACAAAATTTTGATGGAGGATGATAGTAAACCTACAGTAGAACAGCAAAGGAGACTCAATCCAATTATGAAAGAGGTAGTCAAGAAAGAGATCTTAAAATGGCTGGATGCTGGGATTATATACCCCATTTTTGACAGTTCTTGGGTGAGTCCGGTTCAATGTGTAACAACACATCATTGTTGGTCGGTAGCATGTGTCCCCGCACATAGCTCACAAACAAGGGCTACCTGCTGCACTTTTGAATCAACCATGGAATCAATCTTCTTTGACATAACTGCCATTTGAGCTGCTAAAGCCGTGATGACATCCACTTCTAATACCCCGACCACTTTCTGCTGATTCATTCTAGAAGTTGGCCATTGGTAGTTATTTGCAGCCATGACTTCTAACAACTCATATGCTTCTCCATAATTCTTGGCCATGAAAGATCCTCCCGCAGCTGTATCAATGCAAGACCGAGTGTGAGATCCCAACCCATTGTAAAAGGTATTTAATTGCATCCATTGAGGTAATCCATGGTAAGGGCATCTTCGAAGCAAATCTTTGTATCTCTCCCATGCCTCATACAACGATTCTCCATGATGTTGTTCAAAGGTTGCAATATCATTTCTCAACTTAGCAGACTTTGCAGGAGGGAAAAATTTTGTCAAAAATTTCTGTGCTACGTCTGCCCATGTAGTAATGGAACCTGGCGGTAATGAGTGAAGCCAACTCTTAGCTTTGTCTCGTAATGTGAATGGAAAAAAGTCTAAGCCTCAAAGCATCATTCGTCACTCCATTAAATTTGAAAGTATCACATATCTCAATGAAGCTCAACAAATGCTCATTAGGGTCATCATTAGCCATACCCCCAAACTGTACCGAATTTTGCATCGTTTGTATTGTTCCCGGTTTAATTTCAAAGGTATTTGCAGCTGTTGCTGGCCTCGTGATACTAGATTGCAAATCATTTATCTGCGGCGTTGCATAGTCTCTCAATGCTTTTTGTTCCTCTGCCGCCATACTGTCTTGCTGTTCAAGTGTCTCTTGAGTATCCTTAACCCACTTACGCAATTTCTGTAACTTTCTGTCAATGTCGTCCTCGAAAGGAAACAACTCAGATTTCTTTGATCGCGTTTGCATACACTAGTTAAGAACACCTGAAACAAGAATTTAAAAACAAAGTAATGAAAAAAGTGTTTAACTAAAACCAAATCAATTAAACTGATATTGAAAGTTATAAATACAAATCATTCCCCGGCAACGGTGCCAAAAACTTGTTGTTCGAATTATATAGTGACAAATAACGAGCAAGTATACGCGGTCAACAAGTAATAAAGTGAACGTAAAGTATTGTTCCCACGGAGAATGATTGCAAATTATACTAACAATTACCAATTATAAACTAACTCAATTTTATTAAACTAATGATCAATGATTTGTAGCTCATAAAACTATAATAAACTAGAAATGTTTGATTTAATAAAGCTGATTTTTAAAACTAATTAAGAAAATTAAGCAAGCAAGAATTAAATAAACACGGTAAGAATTCAAGATAAGATTTAAGATTACAACTTCCCCCAACTCTTCATTTGAATATCACAACTCTCTCTTTTTCAACTAGTTAGTACACAAGAATAGTTATCCGAGAAATCACAAGTATATACAAGCCTCTCTCGATGGTCAAATACGTATTTCCTATTGCGGTGTATGGATATATCTCTATTCCACACATAAACAAGAATCTAATATCAACAGTGTTCTAAAAAGGCCCCGCCTAGGTGCTAGGCCCCCCTGGCGCCGCGCCTAGGCAAAAAAATCCCCTAGGCCGCCTAGGTGGGCCTAGGCCACTCCCGCCCGCCTAGGCGGGGCCTAGGCGAGGCAAGGTGGACAAAAAAGATTTTTTGTCTGATAATGACACGGAGAAAGAGGGAGATGAGGAGTGCGAGTCCGATGGGGACATTATCTTGGAGGGATATGAAAAAGAAGAGTTAGAGATATAAAGGGATACAGAGATGAGGACTACTAGTTTGTATTTTTTATTATTTGTTTGAGTTTGAACTTTGAACAATTGCATGTTTGTGTTTAAACTTTGACAATGACAATATGGATATGTGTTTGAACTTTAAGAAAATGTCTTTATTATCTTTATTATAGATTGTTTTGCTTTATATTATTGTTTTGTTTAGATAAATGTAAGATAAAATATTAAAATTGACTTAAAATAAAAAACCCGCCTAGGCCCCGCCTAGGCGCTAGCCCCCCCGACCTCCCGCCTAGCGCCTTTTAGAACCTTGAATATCAAGAATAATTAATAAGATACATGTCACAAAAAAATCTCATTAACAACTTTATCAATTACCAACTTTCACAATAGAAATCATTAAGCAAAGATTCTCAATTAGATTCATGTGGTATTTAGGTATATGTCTATCCTAAATACAATCAAATTATCAATTCTTGAGGATAATAAATAAAACACACGTCACTAAATTTCATAAATTACCCAGAGGAATATCCAATTTTCACATGAATTCATAACTAGGTCTCAACACTATACTCCATTTCTCAATTTCATATAGGTTACCAAGGTAATTACGGGCCAAGCAATTAATCCTTAAGCATAGGTTATGAAATCCAATTCACAAGAGACTAACTAATATTTAAAGAGAGATCATTCAATATAAACTATGAGTTGGGTTCCATTGGAATCTTAGAATGAAAAAATTAGTTCATGATAACTCTAAATAACACCATTTTCAGTTTACATAACATGGTTTTGGAATTACAAAATAAGAATGAAATGCTAGAAATAGAATGATGAAACCCTTTTGTGATTGATTCCCGAATTGATGCTTGGTTGTATCTTCCTTCCTAGCTTTCCTTCCCCAAATTGGTAATCCCGAGCTCCTTGGTGGTGCTATGGTGGTTCTTCCTTCTCTCTAGTTCTTCTCCATATTTTCCACTCTAAGGCTTCTCTTTTCTCTAATTGATTGAATGATATTCGAATTGCACTCCCTGGATGCCCAATAATCTGACTATTCCTCTCTCTCTTCATGTCACAATCGGGCTCCTGAAATTCCTCCCAAGAAATTCCACTTACTACAGACAAGACAAAGCCAGCCGCTCAAAATTCCCGACGAGCTCGCCCCGGCGCGGAAATGGCCTGGGGAGCTCGCCCCGGCGCTGGCCTCGCCCCGACACCAGAAATGGCCTGGGAGCCCGCCCCGGCGCTGGATCAATTTTGCAGAAATTACAAAAATGCCACTAAGGTCCAACATTCCCACAAATGCCCATCCGAAGCCGCCTCCTACACAACCAATGAAATAACAAGTAAAATAATACTAAAAATGCTTAAAGATAGCAAAGAATTCGTGAGTATAAAACCCACTCATCAGTAGGTTCCATCATAATGCGCAAAGAGAATAGAGTAGCAATTATGTTCACATAATATGCGGACCAAATGTTCAACGGAAAAACATAAAACAAAAAACCTTTCCAAACCAGAGAGCTCTGATACATCACGCTACCTCTATTCTAAAATATGAGATCACTTGCCTTTGTAAAATAGAAAGGCAAGTTGTAAGGGACTTATATTTTGGAATGGAGGGAGTACAATCATTGTTCGAAATAGCGACTGAGGCGTACACCTTGAGGCGCGCCTTGTAGCGAGGCGGTGTGAAGCTGTGGCGAGGCTTACGCCCCGGGGGAAAAAACAGAGGCTAGGGCCTCATTCGGCTGAAGTGTGCGCCTCGTCGCGAGTCGCCTCAAGGCGTAACAAGGCGTAAGCCTTGATTAATAAATGGCCCAAATTCGATCTGGGTTAAAAAAAAAGAAACGACGTCGCAGCCAATTAAGGGAACTGAAAGCCCTAGACTCAAACGACTTCGCAGCCTTGTACAGAAGTAGAGAAGTGAGAAGAAGTGACTGAGAAGCGAGAAGAAGAAGATCGGATCGAAGTCGAACTCTAACTCTCGCCGAGTCGCCTGCGAAGTGAGAAGAAGAAGATCGAAGTGAGAAGAACTGAAGAAGTCGCAGCCGAAGTGAGAAGAAGAAGTCGCAGACTCCCAGGTACGTCTTCTATTTTTTTTTTCCTCCTCCTCCTGCTGGTCAGTTGGCCTTTTCTTTTCTTAGAAGACCTTCTGCTGGCTGAGCCACTGAGGTGTATATATATATATATTAATAATAATAATAATTTATATTATAATAATAAATAATATAAATATTATTATATAATAATAATATTATAAATATTATATTATAATAAATATATTTATATTATAAATATTATATTATTATATTATAATTTATATTAATTTATATTATTATAATATATAAGATGTTCATATATATAATATATGTACTAACAGTGTGATACAATATATGTACAATATATTATATAGGTACTGATATAGTGATACATAATATATAATATGTTCACAGTTCGTATATATTAATTTATATTATACTATAATAATTTATATTATTATATTATAATAATAAATAAATTATATATATAATATAAATTATTATATTATAATAATAAATAATTTATATATATAATTTATATTATTATAATTTATATTATATATATAATTTATTTATTTATATTTATATTTATAAATTTATATATATGATACAATTAACAATATATGTATAATGTACTAATACATAATATATAATATGTTCATAATATATGTACATGATATTATGTTGTTTTGATGTTTTGTAATGATACATTAAGGTGATGGATTATGTATATGATTTTATTAGCATCTTTTTATAATTTTTTGGGGACTTTTATGTTTTCAAATTAAGGCTTACGCCTTGCTCCGCCTTGAGGCTTACGCCTCGCCTCGACCGGAGAAAAACGCCTCGTGCCGCTTTTAGCTTTTTCGAACATTGAGTACAATAGTAACTTATTAGCTCCTCTAAAATATTTAAGTTATTAGAAAATAAATAAATTTAGTAATGCTCAGGATATAATATTTGGATATGTATCGAGATGAACAAAGCATGACCCTCATTTATTAAATTGTTACAAAGATTAGTTTGCTCGGCATACCATCTTTGTATAAAATTCTGAAACCGGACGTCACAGTTTACCATATAATTTCTCCAAATTCCCATCTTGTCAATTGTCATAATATCAAGTTTGAATATATAAAACTATGCACGAATCTTGTTAACCAAGTAAAAAATGTGTGTGCGCGTGTGTTTGTATTGTGCGTGGTCTATTCATGAGAAGACAGCAAATAATGTCAGTCCTAAAATATATAATTTCAATAACTTCTTAAGTAGCTAGTTGTTAGAAAGAGTGATTTTTAAATTGAAAGATTAGTATGTGATCATCTGAACTATAGTGAGGTTACCAAATCCCTTTGTCTCAGATTATATTGTTAGAAAGAATAGGAGAAGAATATTGATTAATACTTTGATGGTTGTTTGTACACTATCTTAAAAGGAGATATTTGCCCGAAACGAGCAGATTATACTACAAAGCTTTCAATAAATCAAGTATAATTTTTAGATTGAAAATGAGAAGAGAATAAAAATTTCTTATTTTTGAGTGTGTATATGTTTTTATGTGTGTGTTACAATCTGCAGAACTAGTATTTATGTAGTCCATTTCCTGAAATATCATAACCACTAGGTTAAATTTCATTCGTTACATCATATCTATTAATTTAACAGTTCATATTAAACCTTTTATTTAACTGCCACTGTTTGAACTAAAACTGTCATAAACTGTCAGCAACAGAAATTTAAAATTAAATTGCTTTAACTACCATCAACAGTCCAAAATATAAAAATAAGTCCATATCCTGAAAAGTCATAATCAACTCGGTAAAATTTCATCCATTAGATCATTTCTGCTAATTCAGCGGTTTCAGATTAAACCTTTTATTTAACTGTTGCTGTTTGGCCTAAAAACTGTCTTATACTGTATTAACAGAGATTTAAATAGATCTGTTTTAAGTAAATTAAACAGTTCAAAAAATGAATAATAATAACTACTCCCTCCGTCCCAAATTAATTGATTTTTTAGGACCTTTTAAAGTCAAATTGACTATTTTTAAAACTAATCTTTTTACTATTTTTGCTAACATATAGGTGAAGATATTATAACCAAAAGAAAGTATATACAATTTATTACTAATTTCAATTTTTATAATTTTAGAAATATATTTTATATATGCTTAATTATTAATTTTAAAAATAGTCAATTTGACTTAAAAAAGTCCTAAAAAACCAATTAATTTGGGACGGAGGGAGTACTATTTTCCAGACTGCGGCAAACCGTGCTAAGTGCACCTAATAACCGCGCACTGCACACAGGTAATTGAGTGTTCCTTTGTCCACTAAAGACAAATGGTAGCCACATGGACCCATATAAAATACTCATTCTTCAGAGTTATTATCAATATGGGACATTTGTTTATCCTTTGTTTTTTCTCTCTCTTTTAGCAGATGACATTTGTTTAGAGTGTTGGATACCATATCACGACAAATTTATGTCGATAGTAAATACCGACGTATGTGGATACATGGGATAGGAAGAAATTAAGAAGGGCCCCACTCTAATTTATTCTATCTTATCAGTTAGAGTTTCATGTTTAGTCGCAATCCAACTTCGTCATAAATTTTGTCGACATATTAAATCATTTCCTTTGCATTTATGATTAGTTGTTTCAGGCGCAATAGAGGAATTAGCACGTGAAGCAGTTCGCAAAGTCCTTAGTATTGTTAAAGAATGGAAAGGACCCAAAGAAACCGTTTCTTCCACTAGACAGGAATGCTAAAAGAATCCTTCTTGTTGGCACACATGCTGACGATCTTGGATATCAGTGTGGTGGCTGGACAGCTACTTGGGAAGGAAAAAGGTGGTAAAAATTACAATTGGTAGCGTTTTTTTTTTGTATTTAGATGGTTACTAGTAATACTTTGGCAAACTGCGTACCAGTAAGTATTGAGTTTTGGTATTAGTAGCATAAAGAGTAATGATTTTGGTATGGGAACTGATATTTCTGCATGATCCCTCTCACATGAATAGTGAGTGGGGTCTCACGTCCATGTGAGAGACTCGTGAAAATATCATTCTTTCATGTGGAAATATCAGTTTCCTTTTGGTATTTATTTTGATGGGTATAATGTTAAATGAACTCTTGATAAAAAGGAAGTACGTAACTTCCTCTAACACATGCACCTTGAAAATTAGGTCTTATATGGTTATTACTTGCTTTTATGCTAGTAATAACAAGAAATAAAAGATCCGGCTCTTTATTATTAACTTGCAAATATAAATAGGCATGGGTTTTTGTTTCAGTGTAAGCATGCTAAAATCTAATTGGATCACCCTAGTATATCTGATTGACTGTAATATTCTGAAAAAAAAAAGGAACCAGGAAACATGATCCTCCTCAAGTACTGATTCATTTGTTTCATGAAAGATGGTTAAAAATGAAAAACTACTTTGAAGTTCCTCACACCATGAATTGGGTATTGCACTGGAGTTCTTTTAGAATAAGAATATCATAGAAGGATTGATACATTTGTATTACTTGCTTTATTATTTAATCAGATAGATGAGTGTATCATAACTCATAAGATTTTTTTTTTCAAGGAACAACCATTTTGGATGCAATTAAAGAAGGCCGTAGGAGACAAAACCGATGTGATACATGGAACAAAAATCCATCACCAGACACCTTAACTGGTAAAGATTTCTCCTTTGCCATTGTTGTCCGTAGGTGAAGGTCCCTATGTGGAAACGGAAAACCGGAGGTGACGATTCAGAGCTCATAATTCCCTTTAATGGAGCCCAATTGATCAGCTTAGTTGCAAACAGAGTTCCCACACTGGTGATTCTGATCTCTGGGAGGCCCTTGGTTTTAGAGCCAACACTTTTGGAATCAGTAGATTGCTTTAATTGCGGCTTGGTTACCGGGGGAAGTGAAGGAGGTGGACTTGCGGATGTTATCTTTGGGGATTACGAGTTCCAAGGAAAACTCCCCATGACATGGTTCAAGAGGGGTCGAGCAACTACCGGTGCATGCTGAGGAGAATTCGTATGATCCTCTGTTTCCCCTTGGCTTTGGGTTAACAAGCAGTATGGTGGGGAATGATGTACCAGGTTTGTTCTTAGTTCATCCTTTGAATGTTCATTCTGTTGAGAGCAAAATCATGTATTGATCATTTGAACTCATGATAATAATATTCATTGCATTGTAATGTTTTTTAAATAGAAAAGTAACTTTATAACATATGTTCATACACTATATATGAAATTTACGCATAGCAAGTAATTAATAACATTAGTCTATCACGTTATTTTTAACTTATCAATATAATAATACTAATAAAATCATTCCTTCATTAAATTAATAAATCCATCACTTAGTCCCACCATTATGCCACTCAAGGCATATCACATAAGTTTAAATCTAAGCTTTTAATCATGTATCACATGCTTATCCAATTGCATTGAGTTACCTCAATTCATGACACAACAAAAAATATTTATACTCAAGTAAATATTCACGTTCCTTGCCACATTCGATATACATGTAACCGAAATAAATATTCAAACAATTTATTTATAACCTTAATATTATTATAAAATTCTCGGGTATTAAAGACACTGGACTTTTGATCAGCTTGGCTTTATAGAGTTAATCAGCTAAAGAATTTGTAGTGTTGTGGGATACTAATTAGTTTTTGGGTTGTAATAAATTTTGGGATAGCGTAATGAAGTTTGAAAGAAAATTAAGTTAATGTCTTTGACATGAATAGTTAATGTATTTGATGATTATGAATGAAAGAAGATAATGTGTTTTACATGAATTGTAGCTCCTTTGGTCCCTATTTTTACAAAAATATGAATAAGTATTGATTATGACATGAATGGTCTCTCTTTTTGCATAAATTGTGACAGGAATGACCCATATTTCTGCATGAAATTTGACATGAATGGTCCTTTTTTCTTTGCCCGGCCTATTTGACAAGAATGATACATTTATTCATTTGTCCTGCCAAATCACACAACACAACAGCGCACACACTATAACAGCATACTAAATACCAATACCAGACAATATTTACCAATAGAGAACAAAAAGATAATACATAATAAACAAACATCAATGTTCTTTTAATCATCAATAATCATTGTCTGGTACGCTGTCGCAGGCAACCAAAAATAAAACCTTACTGCGAAAATTATTTATGTAATAGTGCAAGTAAGAGTCGATCTCACAGAGAATGATTAGTCTAATTTATTCTTTATAAACTAAAATTGGGGGTTCTAATTGTGATTAGTAAAGTAAACTAAAAATAATGCCAAATAAATTTATTAAAGTAAATCAGAGAAAATAAACCTTGGATTAAATCAACTTCCACCTCAGACTGATCATTGACTCAAGTTTAATCAATTAATATTTTGAATATTCACCATTAGAATCAATTTACCATTCAGAATCATTTCCATGTTTTTCCTTAATTTTAGTTAGATAGAAACAAGCAATCTAAATAACCCTAACTACTAAACAACTTCAGACAAGCGCTAAAAGTTTAATCTAGTAGATGCTTTAAGAATTAGAAAAATCGATGAAACTAAACAACACAAGCACAAGCGGTTGTATTTAATTTAGTTGGAGTATTCTTCTTAAGATATAATAATCTCGTGATCTGCAGTCAATTATTAACCTTAGTTGCTTCGCAAATTAGAGTGACCAAATAATTACGGATTTAATGTCTAATTTAACATTAGATTTCAATACTTAATAAACTAGTATGAATCATAGCAATCAAACATATCAATCACAGAATTCAAGCGCAGAAGAATAATCAATACTCAAAATAATAATTAAACAATTAAAATCAATTAGATCTCACAGTGTAATAATTCTGAGATTTTCGTCTCCTTAATCCAAGAATAAGAATTTAGTTACACATAACCTTGAAAATACTAAAGAATAATAGAGAGAAAAGTTTGTAGATAAGTCCCTAAGTTCTGTTGGTAATCCTCTATTTATAGGCATAAGACATTAATTCTTTTCCATGTAGGTTTTAACTTTCTAGTGGCAATCATAAATTCCTTCAAAGAGATCTTCTTAGATTAAAAAACATATGTAATTAAATAAAGATTAATACCAAATTAAAAAAGAAAAACATTTAATTGCACCTTAAATATAATAATATAAGAATAGTGAGATGTATTTAGGCACAAAAAAAAAAACAAATACCAAAAGATTAAAGCATTAAGAGAATAAAAATTATAACATATTTATATTCATCATCAAATTCCCCCACACTTGTCTTTTGCACGTCCTCGGACCCAAAACAAAAAAATAAATTTGTATAATACAAATAAAAATAAAAAAATAAAAAATTAACTAGACAAGTCATTAACAAACTTGAGCCCACAAATTAATACGAACCTTCAAACATTGACCTCAAAAAATTCAAAACCAATCAACTCTTGAGAGATTTCAAAATAATGCATTCATCCCAAATTTCGATCTTCACTTATCAATCTTACTTTACTCTCAAATCCCATCGTGTGTGAGTGAATCCAAATGCTCACCAACCTAATCAGAACTTAAATAAACTTATGAAATCAAAAACCTTGAAGGAAAAAGAGGAAACTTCGAGCCACTTATTTTCACACCATTCTTTAGCCGTTACACAAAGTAATCAACACTAGAGGATCAAAGAGGCTTTTCTTTTTTTCTTTTTTCTTCAGGTTAGTGCATTTTTATGCTCCATCTTACCAGCGATGTGCGTTTTACGCTCCATCTCGCATGTCACTATATTTATGATGTGACGTGCGTTTTACGTTCCATCTCAACCCACCACATGAAATCAATATTCTTTCCCTTATTTTTTTTCATCTATTTTTTTCTTCTTTTTTTTTCCCCAAATTTTCACAACTTTGCACTAATATCATTTCCCCTTCTTTTAAATAATACCTTCATATTAACATTCAAATTATGATTCAAAACAAGTAATAAAGTTCCAAACAAATTTTCTCCTTCAATTCATTTCAATCACAATAAATTTCTTTTAAATTAACCAACTAGGTTAACCAAAATGGACATGTGCTCAAAAAATAAAGGGTCTCAAATAAAGTAATAATCAACAAAGAAAACCAAATTCAGGACTACCCAATGTCTATCAATCTTCGAAGAGGTAAGGAGTTAATCAAAACAATAAATTAAAAATACTTTATCATTAGTGCTAAAAATTAAAATCCAAATCAATTTCATTGCTCAAGTGACTCATCCTAAAAAACTAAAGAACCATCCACATTTTTGTAGGATACAACAGATTGCATCTTAGCATGTGCAACCAAAGTCTTTAAACCCCAAGGATACCCCAAGTGGACGAGTTTTGTCTCGGCAAAAGGTTTTGCAGTGGAATATTACCCCACAAAAATTCAAAATAATCTAAAAAAACAAAAATAATTCAACCTAAATAAAATTCAACAAACATAACCAATACTCATATAAAACAAATATATAAAATAAACCAAATACCCTAAATCCTTCCCCCCACACTTAAAAAATCTTAACATTGTCCCAATGTAAAGTAAAAATGCAAGAGAAAAAGACAAATTATAAATGCAACTAAAGAGAAGAAAAGGGAAAGAAAAAGCAAAATCTGATTTCTTGGGTTGCCTTCCCAAGCAGCGCCTATTGTTTATTGTCAGTTGGTTCGACTCAATATCCTGCTTCAACCTACGTAATTGGACATGTATACTTCAAGTGAAATTGGTAATGGTCTCAATTTCCAAGTAAGGAGCGGCGGCACAACAGAACAGTAACATTTTTTTTTGTGGAGTAACAGATAATTGAATGGAATAGATTTCATACTTATCTTGAAATTTTTGACAAAAAATTGCATTACAGCTATTGTCTCCTTCCAAATCTTGAGTCTGCTCAATTACTTCACCTTTTATCTAACTCCAAACGTTGATGATGACAAACCTACCACGCTTCCTTTTTGTATTTGATATAAAAGATTTCTGCACTTTATGCACATCCATCATTATACCTCAGCTACAAAAATTATTAGCTCATTCACCTCTACCCTATGCTACTCCTTCTTAAGCTTTGAATTCCTGTTTGAAAAAAGTAAAGGATAGTCTCCATCTTGAACAGAAAAGTTTTAGTAATTACCTTTAAATTGGTTCTGCCTCCTCCTTGAACTGCTACGCTCATCCAATTTCATCAGTGGATTTGGCCACTTCCAACCGTTTTCACTTACTCCTTTTGCTATCGCACTCACATTTCTCCCCATGGATTATCAACAGTTTGAGAAGGTTAATTTTTCAAAATCTTGTGCCTCCACTTGACCAAACTGTGGGCTAAGCAACCTGGACTTATCTGGTTCTCCAAATTGTGTATGGAAGCCCTTGTCTCTTGTTGGAAATTTGATGTGTCTGGTACTTGGGTCAGAATAACTTTGATCATATCCTCAAGAGGATGGTCCAAAATGAAATATGATCAACTTGTCCAGGTGAGTATTGTTGTTGAGTTGGTTGAAAAACAGACTGCTTCAAATGGAAACAAAACATTATGGCACCAGCTGCCTTATTATCTTCATAACTCAAGTTGGAATGATCTCTCCATCCTTGAATTGTAAGTGTTTAGAGTTGGAAATCATATCTTTTCTAAGGTTGTCCCTGAAAAATTCCCACTACATTAACTTGTTGAACAATTTTATATTCTTGCAGTGTTGGGCATATGTCGTTGTATTATGACCTGACACTGAGCAAAATCCTACACACATTTGCTACTTGAATGTTCCCTGCAGCCATTTGTTGAATTCATAGTAGTTTTAAATCATAAAGTGGACGTTCAAGATTATATATACTTACCTCATTCACCCTAGTAATCCATTCCCAATTCCATACTGTTGTGCCATGTTTGCATTTAAGGTCCTTACAGACTTCTGGAGTTTTGTCAACTAAAAAGAAACAATCAAAAAGAAACAAAGGAGAAACAAAGAATAAATAAAAACAAAATCACTCCCCGGCTATCGGCGCCAAAATTTGGTGTGCTGTCGCAGGCAACCAAAAATAAAACCTTACTGCAAAAATTATTTATGTAGTAGCGCAAGTAAGAGTCGATCCCACAGAGAATGATGAGTCTAAATTTATTCTTTATAAACTAAAAATTGGGGGTTCTAATTGTGATTAGTAAAGTAAACTAAAAATAATGCAAAAATAATTTATTAAAGTAAATCAGAGAAAATAAACCTTGGATTAAATCAACTTCCACCTCAGAAACTTACACTGATCATTGGACTCAAGTTTAATCAATTAATTTTTGGAATATTCACCGTTAGAATCAAAAAAAAAAAAAAATTCCCAATTCAGGGAATCATTCCATGTCTTTCCTTAATTTTTGGTTATGATAGAAAACAAGCGAATCTAAATAACCCTAACTAATAAACAACTTCAGCACAAGCGCTAAACGTTTACTCTAGTAGATGCCTTTAAGAATTAGAAAAATCGAATGAAGCTAAACAACACAAGCACAAGCGGTTGCATTCCCAGTTAGTTGAGTATTCGTCCTAAGATATAATTAAGCTTGTGATCTGGCCAGTCAATTATCTAACTGTAGTTTGCTTCGCAAATTACGAGTGACCAAACAAATACGGATTTAATGTCTAATTTTAGCAGTAGATTTCAACACTTAATAAACTTAGTATGCATCCTAGCAATCAAACAGTATCAATCAGAGAATTCAAGTGGGCAGAAGAATTAATCAATACTCAAAATAATAAATAAACATTTAAAATTCAAATTAGATCTCACTTGAGTATAATAATTTTGACGTTTTCGTCTCCTTAACTCCAAGAAATAAAGAATTTTGTTACACATGACCTTGAAAATACCTAAAAGAATAATAGATGAGAAAAGTTTGTTAGACAAGTCTGTAAGTTCTCTTGGTAATCCTTTATTTATAGGCATATGACATTAATTTTTTTCCATCGTAGGTTTCAACTTTCTAGTGGCAATCAAATTCCTTCAAAAAGATCTTCTAGATAGACCTTCCTTTCCTTCATTGGATTTGACTTGCACACCCAGCTTGTTCCACCTCATTCCTTCTCCTTGTAAGATTCTTCTTGTTTCTTTCCTTCCATAAATAGGAGCATTTAAATATACTTGATCACCAAGATATTGAATTTATGGTAATAAAAATTAAAATCCTACAAA
>JAVJAP010000114.1:0-324710 GCA_034770075.1 Aralia elata
ACGCAGAAAAATGAGGAAACTTCGTATTTTTTTTTTGTGGCATTCCATCACACACAGGAGTAAGTATCACCCCGAGCCAACCTCATAATGCCAAATTAGTTGTACGAAAAGAAAAAAATTAAAGAGAGTGGAGGCCGAAGTACATTTCTTTTATCCATTTATAATATTCTTATATTGTACAAGTATATTGTCGGGAACAATACTGTAAAATATATATAAAAAAAAAAAAATTTGGCGATATTGAATATGTACAAAATTAGTGTGGAGAAAAATATGCACTTATATGAATTTGAAAAGTGTTGGAGATGATTATATATCTTTTATTTAATCTATACTATAAAAGTTGTGAAGGTAGATAACTGACGTAATTGAAAGCTGTTAAACTTTTGAGTTTCACTAGAATAAGATAGGGAAAAGAAGAGAATTAACATGATAGTGAGAGAGGAAGTGAATGGAAATGACTAATGAAATTTTAATGAAATAAACTCCATTAATGTAAGTTCAATGCATAATAATTTATTAACTTAATTTTGTGTCAACTCATTTGAGTGAATTCGACCAACCAAATTTAACTTAATTGAATTGAATTGAAAATTGTAGTTTATCTTGACTTATTATTTATATTTATTGATAGGCGAAAAAATGATGTTGATTTAATCTAAAAAAGCTCAAAAAAATGGTTTCATTATTGATTCTGTGATATTTGTATTATGAAAGTTTTTTGATCGAATTATAATTGCAACCATACATTAATACAAGAGAGTTAGATAGTAATATTAGGTTCACTTACCATATTAGATTTGCTACTTGTCATGTAATTGGTGACAAAAAAAATCGACACAAAATCGCAAGATTATATCCTTTTTCTATTTCTAATATGTGATTCATAATCATGAATTTTGGTAACTCGCAACAAAAAAAGCTCTGATACATAAAAATTACAAGATGTAATCATTTCTCATTACTAATATGTCATTCATAATCATGGAATTTTACGAAAAAAATAATTGGACGCTAATACAATTTAAATGGGCTCAAATAATTTAAAATAAGTTATGGGGCCCTTTCTAAGCCAATAATTCAAATAATGTAGCAAACACGTTTATTAATGTTATAAAATGTTCTAAAATCTTTTAGCACAAAATCAAATGACTACTGCTTCCTTCTGATATTAAAAGAGAGAGAAAGAGATTAAGAAAGAGAATCGTTAATAATTGATCCGAAAAAAATCCTCTTTGTCTTCCGATGGCAAAACCTTGCCTTATCTAGGCAAAAAAAAAAGGTTAATACACCAACTAGGAAAAGAAAGAAAAGTAATTCATTATTATAATACTCCCCCGTTGATTTCTTTAAGATACAAGCTTATGTCTCATTAAAAAACCTTGCTAAGAAAACCCAGTGAGAAAAAATTTAGCTAAGGGAAAAAGAGTACACATCTTTTACATAAAATTATCCTATAATTGGACTGTCTCGTTAAAACCTTGTCAGGAAAAAACCCATTGGGATAAAAACCGTAACTAAGGAAAAAAGAGTACAGTCTCCCCCTTAAAAGGAATTCATTACTCCTTGATGAAATGTATTAACTGTTGATAAATCTTTCAGGTCGACGCAATTCCGAGCTTTTGCCGACATTTTGCAAATGATTGCATTCGGGTAGTGACTTTTGAAGAATAAGTCGGATAGGATTATCACATGGATTGAATTTGATGCACCTCTATATCACCCTTCCTTTTGCAGCTCCTGTGTGAAGAAGAATTTTGGTGATATGTGTTTTGTTCTATCTCATTTGATGTAGCCTCCTCTAAGTTAAGCAATGCATGCAGCGTGATCTTCATACAGAATTGTAGGAATGTCTTTGATTAATGTTAATCCGCATGACTCTTGAATATGCAGAATAATTGATCTCCAACCAAACACACTCTCTGATTGCTTCATGTTATAGCGAGAATCTCTGTGTGCTTTGAAAGATGTGAGCTGTCATGGTTTGCTTTGAGGATTTCCAGGATTTCGTTGTGTCACAATATGTAAATATATAACCTGTTTGTGATCTCCCATTGTGTGGACTCTGATAAGTATCCTGCACCGGCATATCTAACCAATTGTGACGTTGACTCTTCCTTGGAATAAAATAACCCAAGATCTATACTTCCACGGAGGGTATCTCAAAATGTGTTTGATTCCCATTCCCAATGTCTTTTAGTCGGTAGAAGAACTGTTTATTGCCTAACAAGTTGACAGCCAAAAGTAAATATCAGGTCGTGTACAGTTTACAAGATACTATATACGAGCACCTATTACACTTAGGTAGGGGAACTTCAGGTCCAAGGACTGTCTTCCCCACTTTTTAGAGGTTCGAAATGGATCTTTACTTCAACTTCTAGAGATCGGGACACATCCTCGAGGTAGTCAAAGGGTGAGCTTTATCCATATGAAAAACGAACTCAGACTCTTTTCGGGTATATGTGGATTGATGAATGAAAATTCCAGATGGTTAAATGCTTCCACTTGTATTCCCAAACAGAATTTTGTCTTTCCAAGATCTTTTCATTTCAAAATTCATCTTTTAAATAAGTAGCAGACGTTCTTGTGAGGTTCTTCAGGAGTACCTAACAAGATTTTAAATCATCCACATATATAGGGCAATAATTGGTAAATCCACTTTGTGTGTTTTCTTAATAAAAAACACATGGAATTACTTTTGATTATTTTTCTTATCCGTCTTTTATTAAATAATCACTAAAGTCGATTATACCACATCACGACTCGACTGTTTCAATCCATATAGATGAGCGTTGTGCAACTTGATTGAATATATATGACGGGGCCATTGTAATTCAGCCATTTTCAATCCTTCAAGGATTTCTCATATAGATCTCACTTATCAAGGGAGCCATATAGGTATGCTATTACAACATCCATCAGACGTGTTTCCAAACCTTCCCATGGGTGCCTTAACCTATCAGAAAACGAATAAGTGACTCATTCCATTCCATGGAGAGTATGTATCCTGATAATCAATTACCAGGTCTTTGTGATGAAAACCTTGAGCTACAAGTCAGGGCTTTATATCTCACAATTTCATTTTTTCTCATTTCGCTTTCGTTTACGAATACCCTATTATTTTCCCAAATGGGATTACGCCCAGCGCGTGTTTGGGCTACTGGTCCAAATACTTCTCCGTTTCAATAAAGATTGTAGTCTCAGTTTGAATAACATCTTTCCATTTTGGCCAATCTTTTCTTTTTCGACATTCTTCCACGGTTTGTGGTTCAGGGATCCATGTCCGAATCAAAGGTAATATCTGATGCTATAGAAAAAGCAAATATATCATCAATCAGGGGACTTTGCTTCGATCCCCATATTTTCTCATCATATACCTAATTTATGGAGATCTCTTGATGTTCATCTCTTATTCCTTCGGGTAAGATTTTGTGGCCTCTTCTGGTGGGTTTTCCAACTTTTTGGGAATATAAGTGCTACTTCTGGAGCGGGTATTCCTTTCTAGGATTCCTTTATTTGCCTTGTGTTTTGCGAGGTACTGGTGTCTTTTGCACCGACTGGTCTTCCACGTTTCTGACGTGGTTTAAGATTTTTGTTTTTTCCCTATCTTTTTTTGTTTTTTTTTTTATTCTATTTCTATTATTTTTATTATGTCAATTCTCCAGGAATTGGCTTTTTGATAGGTATTGATTTATCTTTGCTGGAGTAATTCACTGTAGGTGTGTGTATTGATGTGACTTTATCACTTTTTCTAGCATCATTAAATGCATCTGGCATTTGAATTTGTACAATTATTTTGTATAAATAAATAATTCTTTGAACTTCCAATTTCACATTGTCTTGTGCGAGGATCAAGTGAAATTTAATCCTGATGCATTTCCATGATATTTCAGGAGGGTTTTTTATTTAAAAATTTCTCTCGCCCCTAACGTTGGAAAATACAAAATTCATGAAAATGGACAATTCTGCATAACGTGCCAGTTAAATAAACGATCTCCAGGTTAAAGCGTTCAAGATATAGCTAATAAATAGAAGGAGAAATCAAAACCCAACATAAAAACCAATTCTTCGTTGGGTCTTCCCATTTTAGTTCTTTGTGGAGGTGCAATAGGAACATATACTGCCACTTCCAAACAACTCGAAAGTGTGATATGTTTGGGATATCTGACCAAAGAAACTAATTGTATAGGAGAAAAATTTATGAAGAGTCTTAGGCCCTTTACTCGAATAATGGCTGGCAACGTGAAGGAATTGCATGACCCCAACCCCAAACAAAGCCGAAAGTAGATAAATTAAGCCCTTAATATTAAAATGGACGTCGCAATCAGTTTGAAGGCTTTTTATTAATGAAGATCTCAGCTTACCTAAACCATTTTTGTGTATAGTACCATGGAGGAACACTAATGCTCAAATGGAGATTCCAATAGTTCGTCGAAACACACAAAGTCATTAAAAGTCTATTGACTGGAAAAACACTCAGCTGACGCGTTATCCTAAGTCGAATTGAATCTTGATTGGATGACATCTGAAAACACTGAAGCCCGTACACCATGATTATTCATGCTTGAGCAATGAAGCTTTAGACAGAAGGCAATAATTTCGAGAGGAAAAAGGAGACAAAACATGAGACCCATCTAGGTTGCAAGCAACTCTATTAAAAACAACATACAAAATAATCTGAACATGGTCCAGGGACAATCAGGATGAATGGGTTCCACAAATGTCTGCCTTGTATTTCTCTCTAGGAATTTTGGGGTTTCCTTTCAAAAAAAAAACTAAAAAAAAACTTTTTTTTTGTTAGTGTGCATGGTCAAGACAATTAACTTTTCCTCGAGAAAAACATATGCAGAAGGCAACAGGAAAATTCACTAACACTAAGGGACCAAAAAATCTTCTTGATTTTTGAGATCGGATGGCAACCCCAAGTTAGAATTATCAAATAATGCGGCGGCATCATTGGACGGTCCAGCCTGGTAGTTGTACCTCGATTTCTTTCATATAGCCAAAGCCATGAAAGATTTGAGGATTTATGGAATTATTGGAATTCATCAACCAGCTATGTAAGACCTCCAATTGCTCCTAATTTCTGCATAATATAATAATCCAGAAGGAAACTTGAATTGAAAAGGTTTCTTTTCCTAGATGATGTTCTTCTTTCCAGAAAATAGAAGAAGTAATGAGAAAGATATTCATTATTCATTTTCATTTTGTTGTTTCCAATATGAAAACACCATTTCTTAGTCGAATATCTTCATAAAACCTAACTAAGCAAATTTCTTCTTTGATTGTACTAGAAATATTAGGAGCACTTATCTGATAAAAAAAAAAATTTGTGTCTCATTTGGATAAGCTATGAAACTAGCTTTTTCATAATCCCATCCGATTAAAATTTGAATGTGCCAGATGATGAGTTCCTTCCTACGTTATCCCCTTAGCTTTGATTAGACTTTGTCTGCAAAAATATTTCTCAACTTTGAATAAGGATTAGTATGCAGTTTGTTGCCACCCTGTTCCTGCTAAAACCATCATATCTATCCATATCCAATTAAAGTTGGACCCTCTGACACACCAAAAAAAAAAACGTAGATAAGAAAAAGTTACATATCAATTTATTAATTTTATTCATCAGGAAAAATACACTAATATTATTTCGTTTACATAAATAAAATACTAATAATATTATACATGTAGAGTGCTTAAAATTAAAACACAGGCTCAAATTAATCCGATAATCCAACCAAATAGGATGCTTTCAGAAGGTCCAGTAATAATATCGGCCAACCCTTTTGCTTCATATGTTGCTTCATCATGGTGGAGCAACATCAACTCACATATTCAATGTACGCATTGATGATTATTAACAACTAGAGTTTGTTTCTCTATCTCTTCTGCTCTGCCACTTCTACTTTCCAAGTTTACCGTCTTGAGTCTTCTCCTTCTCTCTAGCGACCTCCCACTCCGGCGATATAAACATCTAAACACCCCAGATGTTCGGCGATATGACGACAGGTACGACGACCAATGCCCATGCTCAAATACCCACACCATGAAAGGCAACACCAAACACCCAGTACTGAGTATTGCGTTCCTTTATCCCTGTCCATTCCCGCATTGTTCCTTTAATTTTTGACTAGGGTCCCAGGGATACTTGCCACTGATCTGGTAGACCTGAAATTGTCTTGCGCGGGTTTTGAGAAATCTGGTGTGTGTCTATAATGGCCAATCGGTTTATTTTATTATCGTTCTCCCAAGACTTGCTTATTGATGTTGCCATCCTATTGTCCGCCCCGTTTATTCTTCGGGATATGCGACGTGCTGTTTAATGTCCTGGCAACTGGGGCAGAGACCCGTTGGTCGTCACTTGATGGTTTTGGTCAACAAACAATTCCATTATTCTTTTCCGGCAACAATAGTAGAATGAGACAATTAATTCCACTAAATTGGTTGTGAACTTACTCTGTCTGTATTGTTAGTGTACCACAGAATCAGGTTGGTGGGATTGAAAAGCTTGAAAGCATCTTTTTCAAGCAACTATGGGAGGTTCAGAAATTACTGGCCATCTCCACAGATAAAGCCACAAAGTTGAGGAAGGTTAAATTCTATAAATATTGGGAACCTAATAAATCCCCACAAATCGATCTTAAAATCTTGTCAGTAGCCTTTAAGGTTAAGCCACTTCACAATCCTTGGCATTTTCGGGAGGAGACAAACCAATGTGTTTCCTAGGTGGGTCTCAAAAACTCCATTTATCTTTTTTATTTGTGTCCATACAGGTACCAGAAGGATCTTTCGGGGACTGTTTACAACCTAACTCACGTCATGTAATCCCAGCTCATCAAATCCATGAGATGACGAAGAAAAAATTAATGTGGCCTTTTAGCATTGGTTGTGCCGTTAGGGGGACCGTGTTTCCCCTGATTCAATAGTCTTTTCCTTAACCACCCTCATTCTGGTCCAAAGACTAACTGACATGTAATTCTAGTAAATTACAACGTTGTCCAAAGCACAAATCAGTATGTCATCCAGAAGATCGACTATTTTAACCAAGAATTGAAATATATCCTATTTTATCGCCAAGCCATTGCCCATCTACTTCTCGATGTTAAAACACAATGTTCATTAATTTATTAAAAACACAAGTAATAATATCAATTGCCATTAGTATGATAGGTTAGAATTTGAAATTTACCGTCTCAGTTGGTTAGAGCGTCGCTGCTGATAAACAGTGTTATAAAAAATGTGTATTAAAATCTTTAGCACAAAAATCAAAATGACATACTGGCTTCCTTTCTGATTATTAAAAGAGAGAGAATTGAAAGAGATAAGACGGAGAAGAACAGTTACTAATTGATCCCGAAAAAATTCCGCTTTCTTCCGATGGCAAACCCTTGCCTTATAATAGGCAAAAGTTTTAGTACATACCAACTTAGGAAAAAGGAAAGAAAAGAAATCAGTATCTCTAATAATTTAGTAAAGATACTTTTCTCCGCAACGTTGAGCCGGGATTGAACCCGGGATTTTTCATATTGGAGAAATATTGCCAAATTGCTACTGCCTCGGACTTCGTGATATAGTTTTCCAATTAATTACTATTAAAACAAGTATTTCAATAACCTCTATAGGTTAGATTCCAACGTTTCAGACATAATTCCTCTACTTTTGCCCCCCCCCCCCCAATATTCCCCATGTGAATCCACTCTAGTGATAAAAAAAAAATTATAATAATAAATTAAATTTTAAATTAGGTATTAAAATTTTAAATATAAAAAGATTTAAAGCGGAAGGAAACTAACTCCCTGTTTGTTTGTAAGTTTTATTTTCGGTGTAAGTTTTAGGATTTTTTTCCCCTTTTTCATTCATTTCCTTATCTCCAAAACATAAACTCATAAAGAAAGTTAAATGTGAAATTATGGGATGAGAATATGTAAAGAGTGAAGGTTACATTGGGAGTGAGGAGTTGTTGAATTGATAATTTCCAAGGATAGTGGGGTTTACACGAGTAATTTAAATTTTTTTACCTATTTTTTTCTCCCTAATTTAACCATGATAATAATCGCCATGATTTTTTTTTTTTCTCCTCCTTATATTTTAAAGTCTGAATATATTACTGCATTTATAACCGTCAGGGATTGCTCCAGCTTTATAAAGTAGAGTAATAAAGTACGGATAAAAAAATAACAGCTAATTTAGTGTTAAAATAAATTGTGCAACCTCTTTTGTTTTGAAATTTACTCCTTAGGAAATAGAAACAGTTATTTTAAAAACTCAAAAAAAATTTCTTCTCTTTTCCACTTTATTATCAATTCATACTTTTTCTCCAATATTTTTCTTACTCATTCTTTCAAAAGTTATTTAAATATTATTTTATTTAATTACACACGCTAGTGTGTATTAAGGAAATACTACTCTTATTTTATAAAGACATTTCTTCTTCTATAAGATTTTATGTTTGAATATAACATTAATTTCACCGCCATGAAAAAAAGATGTGGGTAAATAATTATTAAGAAAATTATGATCAACTTTTGTATTTGAAAAATAATTATTACTGATAATATTCATGATTGACTTTTGAAAGTCAATGACGTACGTTTTCAAATTTAAAATTAAGACGGTTTCATTAAAAATAATTTTATTAATATTATGTTTCCATAATCATGAATTTCACCTAAAAATACTTAGACACTAATACAATTTAAATGAGCTCAAATTATTAAAGCCCAATGACGGGAAAAAAAAAAACACACAAAGGGGAGGAAGAATTCCCTTTCAAAAAAGTTATGGGGGCCCTTTCTCAGCCCAATAATTCAAATAATGTCGTTAAAAACATAATTTAAATAATAAATTAGTTCCGCAGCAGTCGGGATTTGAACCCGGATTCCTTAAATTCTTAGATTAGAGAATTTGCCAAAATTTTTCTCTTCAATAATTTGTTACTCATTCTTTCAACGTTATTTAAATATTTTATTTTATTACACACGCTTAGTGTGTACAAGAAATACTAATAATCATAAAATCACTTAATTTATAAAGGACCATTTCTTCTATAAGTTTTTATATTGAATTGAAAAACTAATTTCCACTCCACCATAAAAAAGTGGAAAATAATAATAAGAAATTATGATAAGCTTTTGTGTTTGAAACAAAAGTATTGCTCATAATATGGTAAATAATACTAATGCACGACAACCTCCAACTTGGGAGTTTGGGACTTATAATTTCCAGTTCCACTGTTCTTTATAAAACCTCCTCCTAAATAAAGTTGCAAGATTTATAGAGAAAGAGAGGTTCTGTGTCTAAAATTCACAGAAAATTCTCTTTCTTTTCTTTCCTAGACTGGCGTACAGGAAGATAGATAGAAAGCTATTCCACTTTTTTCTTTCCTTCTCTTTTTTCCTTTTTCTCTCCATTTCTTTCCACTAAAAAAAACTCCCCATAAATAGCTTAAACAGAGCCGGCCTTGGGCCAGGGTTGAGGGTGAGCTGGGCGACCGCCCAGGGCCCAAAAACTGAAGGGGGCCCAAAAATTAATTATAAGCTTGTGTATATAGGGTTAAATATTTTTTTTTGTCATTGTACTTTAGGTCAAACTTACAAAGAGATAATTGAACTTTTTTTTCTTACAGTCAACTCACTCTACTCTATTTTTCTTACAAACCGTTAAAAAATGTCTTGGCCGTTAATTGACTAATAGAGCAATGATGTGGTAGTGGTGACATGGTGCTCATTTCTGATGTGGCCATTCTTAAATGAAAATGAAGGAAATCTAGGAGTTGGTAGTATAAAAATTAAAATAATTCATAAACTTTAGGAAAAGAAGAAAATTAAAATAAATCATGAAATCTAAGAGTTGGCCATTCTTATTATTATTATCGTTATTATTTTTATTATTATTATTATTATTATTATTATCGTTATTATCGTGATTATTATTATTATCGTTGTTGTTGTTGTTGTTATTATTATTATTATTATTATTATTATTATTATTATCATCATCGTTATTATTATTATTATGATCATCATCATCATTATCGTTATCATTATTATTATTAGTATTATTATTCTTATTCTTATTATTATTATTATTATCGTTATTGTTATTATTATCGTTGTTATTATTATTATTATTATTATCATCGTTGTTGTTATTATTATTATTATTATTATTATTATTCCACATTGGATTCATTATTGTCACATCAGCCTTTTTTTTACAACTTAGCGTCATATGTGTCCAATTCCGTTTAAAGTCAAGGTTACTTAACGATTTTTGTAACGGTTTGTAAGAAAAATAGAGTACAATGAGTTGACTGTAAGAAAAAAAAAAGTTCAGTTATCCATTTGTAAGTTGGACCTAAAGTATAGTGACAAAAAAAACATTTAACCCTATGTATATATGTGTAATTTAGTCTTTCTTAGGTGTAATATTCAAGTACTAGTGGTCTAGTGGTGGAAACAATACGATGTTAAGGTAGAGGACCCGAGTTTGATTCTTTGTTGGTGCATTTTGCTTTCCATTTCTTTTTCACTAACTGTCCAAAAAGCTTTCAAATGTCAAACTCCTATCATAAAAGTAATTAATACTTCCGCAAATTTCTCCAGATATAAATACTAACAAATAAATTTTACATTCATATATGTAAGAATTTGTAAATATACAATTAAGAAAAAAATTTGAACGAAATTATTTTTGTAAGAGGAGGATGTAATGTTATAATTAATAATGTTAAAATGATAATTTTATTGGTAAAATAAATATATATTTAACGATAATTTTATATTTATTTTAATAACATGTCTATAATTTGTTGCTATGACATTTTTAATAATTTTTTTAAATTTATTTTTTTTTATCAAAAATACTTTTACAATTGTTGATATGAAACACTGTTTTAATTATATTGTGAAAAAACTTTTGTCAAACCTTTATATTAAAAACATGTGTTTTCATCTCAACACACTACGAAACTCCCGTCAAATTAAAAAAAATACAAAAATACAAAAAGTATTAAAAAAAATTGGTTCGGGCCTCGCCAAATTTCCTAACTTTGTCACTGAGCACACTCGAGATATTTTACCCTGGGCCTTAAAAAACTCAGGACCGGCTCTGTACCTTAAGATAGGGTTTGGTTTGCATCAAAACAATATAATAGTTTCCATAATGCAATAAGCTAGCTAATACATTGATTTGACATGTTTTTTTTATTTAATTCACATATTACATGTATTAGCTCATTACGGACATAATGCTATTACATCAATTTCTATGTTTTTCTTTACGCCTACTAATGAATGTAATTAGCTTATTACTTTCATTAATGCTATAGGTCATAAAAGATTAAAACAGTAATGATTACAACTGATTTTGACATTTTGACTTATAAATTTAATTTGTTCATTACATACAATCATATAATTTAATAAACCAAATATAATTTTTGAACAAAATGTAATAAGATTATAATTACTATACAAATACCAATGAAACGAACCAAAATTAAATATGTCGTAATAATTTATTTTCATTACATTACAACTCTATCGTATTACGTAAACTATTGCATTATAAACAAAATTTTATTTGGCGAACCAAATAAACCCCACCAAAGTGTTTTTGTATCGATTTTTTTTAAGCTCTCTTATAAAATTCAGAAGTACTAGTGTGAAGATGACATGATTATAGGTCTAGCATGGGTGTCAAACTGTCAGACACGGTAATTTAGTACAAAATGAATCAAAATATTCTAAAAAATGTAGACATGTCCGTATGATGTCTTTTTAAGAATTCTTTTAGAGGTTGTTGAGTCCATGCAACGCAACTTTTAAGTTAGATTATTATTTATTTTTGAAAACAAGGTTTAAATATTTTTAAATTTAAAATTGAGATAATTTATTAAAATTTATCAAACAATAAATTTTACAATGATTAATACTTTTTAAGAAATTTATTAAACAAATTCCTATTATTTTTTAGTTTGAAAATATTTCAATTTAACTTCAAAAAATTAATAATAATAAATTCTAGAAAGGATGGAGTATTTTGGATGATACTTGTTACTTCTCGCATAAAAATATTAAGCTATGTTCTCATAACATAAAAGAAGAAAAGAAATAAAGCTAAAGAGGAATTAATCTATAAGATCATTACCAACATATATAAAAAGCATATACTATATACATCACAATAATAATAATCCCAAACAAGCTGCAACACAAAATGCAGCATCCTCACTTCACTGCACATTATGAGGAACAAGCGTGCACTGTGTCTGAAAGAATGCAAACAAATTTGTAGGCTCCATTAACGCATTCACAGCCAGATTTTGCCAAGCTTGCAACCTGTGCAAGGCACGGACTAGTTTTTAAAACATTTCTTAGTACTCCATCTATTAAGTCTATCAAATATTAAAATTTTAGAGGCACTTTTGTTAATCATATAGGCTATATATATAATAGCTGCATTTTTCAAAAATGCAAGACCTAAACTCAAAAATATTAAAAAAATTAGAAAAAAAAGTGAGAAATTCTTCTCTCTTTCTTTTTTGAATAAAACACAAAACACTTCATTTCTATAAAACAACACATACAACATCAGTACTTACTATTACAAGCAAACAACAAGCCTCAACATGAAGCTGCTAAACAAGATGCAAAAGCTAGCCACACCTTAAACCATTGTCACGGCTCTATTATCCGAGCTTTTGCAGCTTAGTGAGCTAAACCTCGAGCTTTATTCAAGTGTTTCTTGATATACACATTAATTATATATTTTAATATTCCCATATTTATTATTTTATATGTTTATTTTATTTAACTAATACATTTTATTTTATTTTGTAGGATTTATCTTATTTATCTTGGTGATCAAGTAATTTATAATTTTTCAGCTTTTAAAGATGAAAAAGGACTCTTGGGAGATTACCATGTAGAGATTAAAGTTTAGAAAGAAAGAGAAAGATAAAAAAAGGTAACAAAAGAGGCCAAGTTCAATGAATATAAATTAGGGCACAAATTTATTTTTCCTATAAATAGGTCTCTTATTTTAGAGAGAATGGAGGGATTAGTTTAGGTTAGGGGAGTAGGAGTAGAATTAAATTATTTTTTTATTGTACGCTTGTTGAATGATCGTTAATTAAAGGGAGTTTTCTTATTTTATTTTTAATTTTCTACTTCTTCTTCTTCTTTATTTTAGTTAGCTTGTTCATTTTCATGTCTAGTTAATTTCTTTAATCTAGGATGAAGATGAAATTAAATAATTATTCATGATAATATTTTTTATCTCTTCTATTATTTATGTTTTTATGTTTAATTGATTTCGCCTTCATGTTTCGTTATTGAAATACCTTCGTTTTATAGTTCTTATGTGATTTTAAATTAATTAAGAGGTTTTGATAGATTATTGTAAAGATATGAGTTTTTCATAATTTATGCTTGCTCAAAGAAGTTTTGATGGGTTACAGTTAATCCTTAAATTTTCATAGTCTATATTTGCCCATTTAATTATAAAATTACTAAATTAAAGGGAAGCGAGATCAAAATTATAATTAAGTTATAAAAATAGAAGAAATTGAATTACTTGTTACGTTTATTATTTAATGGATTCGGATTCCTAGATTGCTTCCTTATTATTAGTTAGTTTAATTATAGTTAATTAATTCTCAATCTTTATTTCTAATTCGCCTAAAATAGATATTAAGGATACATTAAAATTAATCTAGTCTCTATGGGTTCGAGTTGTACTTGTCAATTCTTCAATTTGACACTGTGCACTTGCAGTTAGTAATTTTTATCACACCAAGTTTTTGGCGCCATTGCCGGGGACTAGATTTAATTTTTTTTTGTATTCCTTAATTTTTTTAACTGTAATATTTTTTTATTATTTTTTTCTAGGATTATCGAAGCGGATCGAAGGAGCGAAAAGATAAGGATTTTGTTGTTGCGCTTTCTCTGGTATTTCGTATCTCCATATTTTTATTTTTATTTTTAAAAAAAAAACAAAAAAAAATAGTAGTTTAGTTTTTTATTTTTTGTTTTAATTATCGCATTCATGCATTAACTCATGTAGAGTACATCCTGTTTAAGTTTTTATTTTATTTTTTTGTCAAATATAAATTGTGGTGATTGCTGGAGAATTGAGGTACGCTAAATTTCTCGTTCTTTCGTAATTCACATAGTTTTAGGACATTTTATTTATTTATAATTTTTTATTTTATTTGTGCATTTTTATTTGCAATCTAACATTAAGGGCAAAAACCTATAACAAGATAAGGTGGGGATTTCATCACCCTTCCTTGGCCCATAAACCACCCATTCATTTTGCATAACATTGCCTTAATAAAATCAAGTAGACGGTGGCCCTTAGGAATTTCGAGCTCAATTAGGATAAGAAACTTCAAGAGGAGGCTGAATTTTTAATTAATTAAACTATTGGTGTCTAGGCAAGTGGTTCAAAAGGCAAACGCCTAAAAACGTGTGGTTATTCAATTAGTCACCGTACCCACAAAGAGACTCCCACCGTTCTTGCACTTACTTGGCTAGTGGTGTGCTTAATTTCGAATTTGGTGGACCTTAAGGTGTAACTTGGAACAATTAGGAGCTGTCTAGATTTTATTTAGGTTAACCATAGAATTAGGATTTTATTTTCTTTATTTTATTTTATTTTTGTGTGACTTTTGTGGTTAGTTGTTTATTTGTTTTGTGATTTGTGGAAGATGGACTCCTATTGTAGTTGGAATAATAATTTTGCTTGGAATCAAGAACCTTATGAAAATTTTAATACACATCAAGTAAATCAATTTTTTTTAACTTATGAAAATCCTTATCTAAGTTCTTATTCATATCTATATTCGGATCCAGAACCTCAATATCCACAAGAATTTTCAAATGAAGAAGAGGAAAGACTCAGTACCTTAGAGAAAACTATGGAAGCTTTAATGGAAACTCAATTTAACACGAATCAAGCTATATCTCGTCTAGAAATTCAAATGAGTCGGTTAGCCACCATAATAAATGAACAAGAGGTGGATGAATTTTCTAGTAACTCTAAGGTTAATTTTGAAAATCATGATAACTGTAGAAATGATGAGGAAAATAAAAATTTTGGATTTAATTCTACACACTTTGAGTCAAGCCAATTTGATGAGTCTAAAAATTATGAGTCTGCCTAAAATTGATCGTGTCACATTTAATGAGTCGGTTGAAAAAGTCTATAAGCCTAAAATTCCATATCCTGAAAGACTTATTCCTAGAAAACAACCGAGTGATTTTATAGATCAACCCATAAAAGTAAACATGATCCAAGAGTTGTCCATGACCCAAGAAATAATTGAAAATAAACTCATGATTGAAGATAATCCAATTGATTTTTTTTAAATCACCTTGACCTAAAGTGGAATAAATCTGAATATTTAGATAAGGTCAACGAGTTGTTGAGATCCACTACAAATAAGTCAACAAAATGGGAACATGCATTTGAACGAATTCTTCCATCTTTTGAACATGTTAGTGAGAGTTTTCTTAATGTAGACTTTAAACATAATTGTGATGGAAATTCTGACTATTTTCAATTTCCTAGACCTCCCAAAAATCATGAAAAGTTCACACTCACATACCCATTTGTATTATTCATTTGTAGTCACATACTTTTTAGGATATATGAAATTCGTAGGTATGTATATTTGTTTTCTTTCTCACCACATTTTCTTGCAGAATAAATGTCCCACATACAAGGTACAATTATTTCATTTCTTTGTTCTCTATTTTTCATTTGCATACATTGAGGACAATGCATGATTTAGGTATGGGTGGAGTTTGTATTATAGTATTAGATTTTTTTTTATTTCTTTTTAGGAATTTAGGAAAAAATTTAAGCTTTCTTTTTTATTTTAAAAGAATGACACAGAAAATAAAAAAAAATTAAAACATTTTGTTTGACTTTTTATGAGTTGGATTAATTCTAATAAGTGTTTTTAGAGCAAAAAACTTTAAGTAAGATTGAAAGATTTAGAACTCTTGAACCTTTGATGAGATACAAAATATTAGTTTGAAACATCATCTGGAATAAATTGAATTCTTAAGCATTTTTGCACTTCACGTTTGCACTAATTCTTAGTTGTGGGATATAAACTATGATTCAAGAAATTTCAAGAAAAAAAAGGAAAAATTTGAGAAGAAAGTTGAGAAAAATAATAAATAACTGCTTTAATGTCCATTGAACGAAATAACTAGGTATCCAAGCCTCAGGAAGCATCGATATTCACGCTGAAAAGTGTGATGGATATAAGCAGCTTGACTGGTCTAGTTTTGTGGCATTTGTTACTCGAGTTAGTAAGCCCTTAGGGATGTCTCTACAACTAGTGCCCTAAAGTCAATTGGTTTGGGAGTCATTGATCCAACGCTCGCTACATGGGTAACTCTGAAAGGCCTAAGAAAATGAGACATTGCACTAGTCAAGAAAAAAAACGAGAAAAGGAAAAAATAAAAATAAAAAGGAGGAAAAAAAAAGAAAGAGAAAAACGAGGTTGCTTGATTTTCATGGTAAAAATCCCTACTAAGAGTTACATCACATACACAATGCATGCATCACATAGAATTAATTTTATGAAGGATGGTGTCTAGAATGAAGATAGAGTATTTTTGATAAGGTGAAAACGTAATTTTGAATTTAATCTTGCTTATGTATAATGCCCATGCATACTTAGAAGTTTTCTTTCGATTTCATAATTGGTTAAACCCAAAAAATATTTTGAATTTTGAATTTTGTGGGTATATTCACTGCAAACCCTCACGAGACACAATTCGTCCACTTGGGGTAACCTTGGGGTTTAAAGGCTTGTTGCACATACTAAATGCAATCGTGTTACTACAAAAATGGGGTAGTATAGTTTTTGTTTTTATTTTACTCGAAGACGAGCAGAAACTAGGTATGGGGGTATTTGATATACACATTAATTATACATTTTAATATTCCTATATTTATTATTTTATATGTTTATTTTACTTAACTAATACATTTTATTTTATTTTGTAGGATTTATCTTATTTATCTTGGTGATCAAGTAATGGATAATTTTTCAGCTTTTAAAGATGGAAAAGGACTCTTAGGAGATTATCATGTAGAGATTGAAGTTCAGAAGGAAAGAGGAAGATAAAATGGTAACAAAAGAGGCCAAGTTCAATGAATATAAATTAGGGCACAAATTTATTTTTTCTATAAATAGGTCTCTTATTTTAGAGGGAATGGAGGGATTAGTTTAGGTTAGGGGAGTAGGAGTAGAATTAAATTATTTCTTCATTGTACTCTTGTTGAATGATCGTTAATTAAAAGGAGTTTTCTTATTTTATTTTTAATTTTCTACTTCTTCTTCTTTATTTTAGTTAGCTTGTTCATTTTTATGTCTAGTTAATTTCTTTAATCTAGGATGAAGATGAAATTAAATAATTATTCATGATAATATTTTTTATCTCTTCTATTATTTATGCTTTTATGTTTAATTGATTTCGCCTTCATGTTTCGTTATTGAAATACCTTCATTTTATAGTTCTTATGTGATTTTAAATTAATTAAGAGGTTTTGATAGATTATTGTAAAGATATGAGTTTTTCATAATCCATGCTTGCTCAAAGAAGTTTTGATGGGTTATAGTTAATTCTTAAATTTTCATAGTCTATGTTTGCCCACGTTAATTATAAAATTACTAAATTAAAGGGAAGGGAGATCAAAATTATAATTAAGTAATAAAAATAGAAGAGATTGAATTACTTGTTATGTTTATTATTTAATGGATTCGAATTCCTAAATTGCTTCCTTATTATTAGTTAGTTTAATTATAGTTAATTAATTCTCAATCTTTATTTATAATTCGCCTAAAATAAATATTAAGGATACAATAAAATTAATCTAGTCACTCTGGGTTTGTTGTCCAATTTAAATAATGACAATTACGTGCAAGTGCAAGTAATAAAGTGATAAAAGAGTGTCGAACCCACAGAGAATTATTTAATAATAATTACCAATTACTAACTCATAATCAAAATAATTTTATTTAAACAACTGCAAATTGTGAATAATGATTATAAATAACTAGACTAAAACTAAGATTAAAAACTAGCACAAAAGTTGAAATTTAGATATTTAAAGGCTTAAGACTACAATATTCCCAATTATGCAATATAGACTAATTTTTCAATTCATCCAATTATCAAATTCAATAGAGTTGTTAACATGAATTTAACTTTATTTATAAGCCCTTTTCCAAGTGATCAAATAAATTTATCTAACCCAATTAATTCTGCGATATTCCTATGCAAAACTAAAGGATTAAATTCACTAAGCGCCAATTCTCAATAGTTACATGCAGCGAAGAGATATCCCTATTCACTTCACAACCCTAATTATTCATTCTATGCGAATAATTAAGAATACATGCTATCATATTCAGACCTAACCCTAGATTTCATCTCCCGAATTCATCTAGAGTATCCCGCTAATTGTTGGCCAGATAATTAATCAATAAACGCAAAATACGATAGACAACTCAATATGAATGAATAATTATAATCAAATAAATAATTAATCCATAAACATAAAAGGTTCAATTGCCGTCTTAATTATAAATTTAGCTCATAACTGAAAAAGAAATCAAATTATTAAAATAATCCATCATGTTCAAGATTACAAAAATTAAAGGAGAAAGGAAGAGATAAGAATTTGTGTTTATGTGCGATCTTCACTTTGTCCTTCAATCCTTGCAATCCTTCCTTAGAATTCTTTTTCAAATCTGAACATTAACCTTCTTCTATTTCTATTCTACTCTAATCAACTAATTATGTTCATCTTCTTAGTTATATGCCTCACATCATGTATTTATAGGTTACAAGTCAAATTCCTAAGCTTAGGAGAAAAAATAACTCAATTTGGAGTCAAAAACATCAAAAAATGCGTCCCCATTTGATCTGGCCTGACCCCGAGCGCCCAGGCGCTGCTCATTGCGCTGGAAATCTGTATCCTATCGCCTTGGCCTTGGAAATGAACTAGAAACGAGCGCCCCGGCGCTAGGCCATTTTCTGCGCTTATATTTGTGGATAAAATGGTCATAACTTTTGATCCAGGAAGAGTTATGGGGCATGCCACCTATCAAATCGAAGATATCGACGAGATCTACAACTTTCATTCTTTGAGCATTGAGAGATTCAGGCTGGATTATGGTCGAAATTGAGCTTAAAGTAGCTGTTATGTAAATGGCAAGCATGGCAACTCTGAGCTTTGATATCCGTTGATAAAAAGGCCATAACTCTCGCATCTAAACTCCGATTGAGACGATTCAATATGTGTCAGAAAACTAAGAAGTAGATCTACAATAAATCTAAGTTCGAAACCAAGAACATGCATCCAACGTACTGTTAAAAGCCCTGCAATATTCCCTTCTCGCATTTGCTTGCATATTGTACTCCAAAAGATGTCTGGATTGTGTTTCCTTATTTTTTCCTACAAAATAACATAAAAATACTATAAATACCTAATAATAACTTAAAATACTTAAGAATTCAAAAATTATCAAGTCAAACGTAGTCAATTCATAGGTATAAAACTCACTCATCAAATACCCCAAACTTAAATATTTGCTTGTCCTCAAGCAACACACCAAGAACAAAACTAAAACAAATAACTAACAACTGACTCGAGCAAAAAATCAATATGAATCTGAACAATGGCCTCAAAGATTTTATTGACATGATAACTCAAGCAAAATTTCAAGAACACACAATGATTATAATTTCAACCTAATCATCAACTCTACATCTACTCATGATCCTTTAAGTGCGTGTGTGCATCCAAATGTTCAAACTAGTCATGACTCAGATAAGACCATATAAACAAATACTCATAAAAGTTTTTCAAAATCAACTCTAAAAACCTTCTTATCACATCAATCTCCGCTAATAAAGACAAAACATAAAATTTAGATGATCAAAAAGATATCTCATACATTTAAGCACACTTGAACCCTTGCCCAGTATTTCAAAAATATCTTCTTCTTTTTTTTTCCTTTTTAGTGAGTGTATTTTATGTTCCATCTCACTTTCTTTTAAATGAGTGCGTTTTACGCTCCCTCAAGTTTTTTCTCGCACGAGTGCGTTTTACGCTCCTTCTCATACATGTGTTTATGGGTGAATGTATTTTACGTTCCATCTTAACCCACCACATGATTCATTTTTTATACTCAGGAAGGTTCAAAATTCTAATTTTTTAAATAATCCAAGATTTTCCCCAAACTTATGTTAATGCCTAAATTTCACTTCGAATAATGCTCAAATAAGTCTTTAAAGTTGCAATGATATCCCCCATAAATATTCAACCAAAATTTGTTCCTTAAGACACAACTAGCTAAACAGATGGATATGTGCTTTGAAGTTCAAAAAGATCAGAAACAGTGTAAAACCAACTCATAAATCAAAATATAAACTAGCATGCTTCCCAACTTCACAAGAGTTAGACATTAAACTCATTTTTCCTCCTTTTATCATCGGCCATAATCAAATATAATCAAATCATTGCTCATTTATCCTAAAAACATACTATCTAACATGCAAACCTAATAAACTAAAATAACTAAAACAAAACAAGACCACCCCCAAACTTAAATTAGACATTGTCCTCAATGGCTAAAAATGAAAAAAGTAAAGCAAAGGACTTCCCTGAAAATATAGCAATCTTCCTCCTTGTCTGCTAAGTCTGAAGAATAGACTAGGCACATTGGAATAACAAAGCCACTACACTTGAATTGGACTCGAATAACCTGTAAACACAATAGAAGCAAGTTTATTAACTAGTATGAAACCTAATAAAATAAATAAAAACAAAAACTAAAAATTAAACGTGGGTTTGTTGGTTTCAGGGGACACAATATGGATCTAGAAGGGGGGTTGAATAGATCCTTTAAAACTTTTTCCATTTATTAATGAAAGTATAACAGTTATGAAATATAGAATCAATGCACAGCAGAATAATCATTAATAACCCCTTCATAGATTCAAACATAATCTTAGTTCAAGTTACAAGTCTATAGTATGGTTGATAGCAGATATAGCAGTTTATTGAGTATAAGGTAAATGACAGAAACTAAATGACACAAGAGATTTTAAGTAGTTCGGAGACTGAATAACTCCTACTCCACTCTTCTACTTCAATAAGTAGGAATCCACTAATTGTTTTAGTCACAAAGACAAGGACTCTACGCCCTCAAGTCCAGCAGACAAGAGTTGTTTTTAGCCACAAAGGCAAGGATCCTATGACCCTCCTCAAGCCCCGCAGACATGGATCCTCTGACTCATCTTGAGTCCCGCAGACTTGAGTTATTTTTAGTCCCTCAGACAAGGATCCTATGACCCTCTTCAAGTCCAGCAGACTTGGAAACCTAGTTCACAAAGAACCCTTCAAGGCCAGCAGCCTTGGAACCTATAGACTAATCCCAACAGACTTAGAATCTCTTGCACCCTCCGATACTCAGCAAGTCCAGCAGACTTGACTTTGTTTAGTCACTTAAGACAAGGACGCCTCGCCCTCTTTGGTGTGTTGATAGTTTGTTGGGTTGTGCTGCCAAGATGAACTTTTATCTCCTTCATCTTCTAGTACTTGACAGCTGATGGTGATCTTCCTCTGGATGCTGCTGATGATGGTCGCTTAAGCCCTTCCTTCTTCTAGTACATAGCAGATGCAGATGATCACTTCCATTGAACATTGGTTGACTTACCCAAGTCATTTCTTTCCTTACTTGATCATAGAGTTGTTAATTATGGATTTGGTTACTCTAGATCTTGGCTTCTTGGTCATTCGACTCTTAGCTCATATGTCAGCCCTTTGGCATACCTCTTTGTTGCAGTGAAGCTTTTAGCTGATTGTACAGGTGGTGTTCTTGCTCTCTTGCTTACTGCATACCAACACACACCCACATTCGAGTGTTGTTTTCTCTTTTGTACTTCTCCAATTTCTTCCCATTGGAAGCTTGTCGTTTATATCTTTTCGTTGCACTTCTTTCCATTGGAGAATAACTTTCTATAGACTTGTTTATTGTATCATTGAGTGTTTTACTTCCCTAAGTCTGCTAATGATGGCTGAGTCAGCATCCATTAGCTGATACCAAGATAGTGGAGTCATATGCGCTGTTTGTTGACTGCTGCAGATATGACTATTTGAGCTCCACTCAAATTGGTACATATTATACTCCTTTATTTATTCAGCCGCTCATCTTATAATAGCAACCCTGAGTGCTCTAATATTATTAATCCAGCTGGCACTTTCTTACTTGCTCTACGATCATCTTAGGTGTAGCCTGTATCTCTGATCGTAGAGTGAACTTCTTGCTTCTAACTGAAGACTGTTGCCTTTGGTCGTAGAGTTTACTGCTACCTTCAGTTGTGGCCTTGTGCTCTCTTGCAGTTCGTAGAGTGGCTGACTGTACTTGCATTGCATTTTGATGTGCCTCTCACTATACTGCAGTCTGTCCTTCCTTATGCTCTGTGATCTCTATTTAGCTTTTCATTTCAGAGCATAGCATTTAGGATCTTTGTTGAGCCATTGTTGTAGTGTGCTTATCATAGAGGATTGCTCTATTGTTCTTTTAGGTGTTGACTCTACTTCTGTGTCATAGAGGATTGCTCTATGATCTTCTTGTTTGTTGTGGCACCTGTGATGTAGAGGACTGCTCTACTTAATCTTCAGACATTCTTTCTTTTGTCATAGAGTGCTGCTCTATGATTTTTTTTTGTTTTGTTTCGCTGAGATTGCTTGAGTGCTTCTATTGTCTTAGACTCAGCTCTACGATCACTTGATCTTGCTAAACTTTCTCGCTCTACGACCTTTGTCTTTAATGCAGGTCTAGAGTCTTGATGGATCGTAGAGTGATTACTTGACAAATCCTTTGACCTCTGTTATAGCTTGATGCTTTGGTTGTGCTCAGAGATCTTGCTATGTCTGATAGCTCATGCTCAGCTTGCTTGGTAGTCTTGAAGATTGCCACGTCATCTTTAAGTGCTTCAGCAGTGACTGCTCTACGTTGTTGTTTGGTTGCAAACTTTTCATGGGAGTCGTAGAGTGGCTGACTTTTAGACTGACTCTACGAACCCATATTAGCACACTGATTTTCTCTTCGTAGTGTGCACTCTACAAACCTGAATAATTTCTTTGTTCTGTCGAGCCATACTCTACGATTGCCTTGCACAGTCTGTGTTGACATGCACAGCTCTACGATGTCCTGTGAATGCTGCCAAATGAGCTCCACAATCTACCGATCCTGTTACTGTGCTTGCCTGACAGACTCTACGATCTTCGATTTAGCACTGCAATGCCGAGGTAACTTTTCGTCCTGCCGAGGCAACTCTATTTCCTGTGATTGCATACTTGGCTCTGCGATGTTGATTGACTGCTCTACGATCTTTCACTTAGTCAGTGCAATACTCTACGATCAGTCTGGCCCTTGTTTGTACATATGTCAATAAGATCAACCTAACAAGTTTGATCTTCTTCTATTCTATTCTAAGTCCTTGTACATCATATTCATTTTAAGGACTTTACAAAGCCTAATATTACAATCATGCTTTGATCAGATATATATTCATTTAGCTTAGATCAGCCTAACATATTTGATCTTCTAAGTTCTTGTACATATATTTCATTAAGATCTTTACAAGGCTTTAACAGTATGAATGTTTTTCTTATTATTTTGTCATCAATCAAATCATATAATGAATAAAGGTAATCACATGCAGATCTTATAACGTTCTCCCGCTATGATAATGAGCTAGATGATCGCATGCAGATTCCCAACAGGGTTGCCTCCTAATAAGCGCTTAGTTTACAGTCTCAGCCTGACTGCTTCAAATTTTTTTTATCCAATTCCCCTCCGATAATTGAGGAACCCTCCATCCATTAGTAATAATGTAACTTTCGAGGGATTTTCTTAAGTAGGGGCCATAGATTCAAGTTCACCTAGCTTGTAACTCTTAGATAAAATCTCATTTATGTATTCCAAATAGCTAGACATTTGTTCCATTGTGTATGAGGATGGATTAGTAAAATCAAGCTTCTCAAACTTAATTGGATCCTCATTTATCTTCTCATGGACCCCTTCTTCATCACACGATGACTCCAAATTTATGATAGCTCCATTGTCACATAGAGCTTTGCTGACGATATGACTACCAATTGGGCAGGGATTTGCAAAACTATCCTGATCCTTGAACTTTGGTGGAGAAGGTACATGGGGTACTAATAACATAGGATCATCAGCGTTGGAACTCAATGCTAGATCTTCTTCGGCTGTATTTTTCCAATCCCCACTTGCCTCCTCCATATCAAAATCATCGTCAATTAGCACGTCTGGTTGTAACTTTGGCGCGGGTAATCCATCAGTCTCGAAAACCACGTCACTGGGCCATGCACAAAGATAGTTATTGTTGAAGGCATTGATAAGCTGTCCCATCTCGTTCTCAAGATTTTGAATCGACACTGCTTGACATTTTATATTTAAATCCACTTGGTTCAATCGCTTATCTTGATCGTTTCGTCTCTTCTCTGAAGCTGTAATGAATTTCATCAAGGCTTCCTCTAAACTCAGTTTCCTTTCTTTTTCAGATGAAGAGGATGAATCTTGATATTCTAGAGTGTATGATAGGCTTGGAGTAAAGGTTTGGGCTTGATTATTATGGCTCCATAAAAAATTTGGGTGATACCCCCAATCTTGATGATAATTGTTGGGATATGCATAATTGTTTGGGTAATCGCCGAAATTGCCACCATACTGCATCGACTCAAAATTGATGGCGCATTGATGACTCGCATGATTTTCAGCATAATAACCATAAATCACCGCTACACTTTGAATCTGTTGTACTGCTAAAGTGTCAAACTTCCTTGAAAGTGTCTCAATCTATGCTGACAATTCATCGAGTTCATAAATCTCTATTTCTCTTGGCTGAGTCATTCTTGTATAAGGCCACTGTTAGTCAAAGTTAGCCATGGTGTACCTCAAAAGGAAGTAAAATAGAAAAAGAAATAAAACGGTTAAATTAAGATTAATTTGATTGAAATTAGTATTGGTAAAAATTATTAAATTAATTCCCCGGCAACGACGCCAAAAACTTGTTATCCAATTTAAATAATGACAATTACGTGCAAGTGTACACGGTCAACAAGTAATAAAGTGATAAAAAATTGTCGAACCCACAGATAATTATTTAATAATAATTACCAATTACTAACTCATAATCAAAATAATTTTATTTAAACAACTGCAAATTGTGAATAATGATTAGAAATAACTAAACTAAAACTAAGATTAAAAACTAGCACAAAGGTTGAAATTCAGATATTTAAAGGCTTAAGACTACAATTTCCCAATTATGCAATATAGACTAATTTTTCAATTCATCCAATTATCAAATTCAATAGAGTTGTTAACATGAATTTAACTTTATTTATAAGCCCTTTTCCAAGTGATCAAATAAATTTATCTAACCCAATTAATTCTGCGATATTTCTATGCAAAACTAAAGGATTAAATTCACTAAGCGCCAATTCCCAATAGTTACATGCAGCGAAGAGATATCCCTATTCACTTCACAACCCTAATTATTCATCCTATGTAAATAATTAAGAATACATGCTATCATATTCAGATCTAACCCTAGATTTCATCTCCCGAATTCATCTAGAGTATCCCGCTAATTGTTGGCCAGATAATTAATCAATAAACGCAAAATACGATAGACAACTCAATATGAATGAATAATTGAAATCAAATAAATAATTAATCCATAAACATAAAAGGTTCAATTGCAGTCTTAATTATAAATTTAGCTCATAATTGAAAAAGAAATAAAATTATTAAAATAATCCATCATGTTCAAGATTACAAAAATTAAAAGAGAACGGAAGAGATAAGAATCTGTGTTTATGCGCGATCTTCACTTTGGCCTTCAATCCTTGCAATCCTTCCTTAGAATTCTTTTTTAGATCTGAAAATTAACCTTCTTCTATTTCTATTCTACTCTAATCTACTACTAATTATGTTCATCTTTCTAGTTATATGCCACACCTCATGTATTTATAGGTTACAAGTCAAATTCATAAGGTTAGGAGGAAAAGTAACTCAATTTGGAGTCAAAAACATCAAAAAACGCGTCCCCGTTTGATCTGGCCTGACCCCGAGCGCCCAAGCGCTGTTCATGGCGCTGGAAATCTGTATCCTAGCACCCCGGCGCTGGAAATGAACTAGAAACGAGCGCCCCGGCGCAAGGCCATTTTCTGCTCTGATATTTGTGGATAAAATGGTCATAACTTTTGATCCGGGAGGAGTTACGGGGCCTGCCACCTACCAAATCGAAGATATCGACAAGATCTACAACTTTCATTCTTTGAGCATTGAGAGATTCGGGCTGGATCATGGTCGAAATTGAGCTTAAAGTAGCTGCTATGTAAATGGCAACTCTGAGATTTGATCTCCGTTGATAAAAATGCCATAACTCTCGCATCTAAATTCCGATTGAGACGATTCAAGATGTTTTGAAAAACTAAGAAGTAGATCTACAATAAAATCTAAGTTTCAAACCAAGAACATGCACCCAACGTAATGTTAAAAGCTCTGAAATCTTCCCTTCTCTTATTTGCTTGCATATTGTACTCCAAAAGATGTCTGGATTGCGTTTCCTTGTTTCTTCCTACAAAATAACATAAAAACACTATAAATACCTAATAATAACTTAAAATAATTAAGAATTCACAAATTATCAAGTCAAACGTAGTCAATTCATAGGTATAAAACCCACTCATCAGGGTTCGAGTTGTACTTGTCAGTTCTTCAATTTGACACTTTGCACTTGGAGTTAGTAACTTTTATCACACCATTTCTTATCTACATATCCTATCAAAAGTTGGTGGAGATCCTCACGTATATTACAAATATCATATATATGAGCAAATTTCGGACTGATGTTCGCATCACCTGCTAACTGCACAATCAAATTAGTAGCATTACTAAAGATATTCACATACATGATATCCAATGTAATGCTAGAACTAATGCCAAAACAGACACTACAAGAGTCTCATGAGTACTTGTTGAAAAACATGCAGAAAAATGAGAAACTCATATATTTTTTTTTGTGGCATTCCATCACACACATAGTAAGTATCACCCCGAGCCACCTCACAATGTCAAATTAGTTGTATGAAAAGAAAGAAATTAAAGAGAGTGAAGGAGTTCATATCTTTTATCCATTTGTAATATCTATATGTACAAGTATATTGCGGAACAATACTAAATATATATATATATATATATATATATATAAAATTGGCGATGAATATGTACAAATAGTGTAGAGAAAAATATGCACTTATATGAATTTGAAAATGTGAATGATTATATATCTTTTATTTAATATATACTATTAAAGTTGTGAAGGTAGATACTGATGAAATTGAAAGATGTTAAACTTTTGGGTTTCACTAGAATAAGAAAGGGAAAAGAAAGAGAAATAACATGATAGTGAGAGAGGAAGTGAATGGAATGAATAATGAAATTTTAATGAATAACTCATTAATGTAAGTTCAATTAATAATAATTTATTAACTTAATTTGTGTCAACTCATTTGAGTGAATTCGACCAACCAAATTAACTTAATTGAATTGAATTGAAAATTGTAGTATCTTGACTTATTATATATAGTTATTGATAGGAAAAAATGATGTTGATTTAATCTAAAAAAGCTCAAAAAAAAAGTTTCATTATTGATTCTGTTATATATGTATTATGAAAGTTTTTTGCCGAATTATAATTGTAATATACATTAATACATGAGATTAGATAGAAATATTAGGTTCACTTACCATATTAGATTTGCTACTTGTAGTTATTCACGTAATTGGTGACAAAAAAAATCGACACAAAATCGCAAGATATATCATTTTTCTATTCTAATATGTGATTCATAATCATGAATTTTATGTAACTCACAACAAAAAAAGCGATACATAAAAATTACAAGATGTATCATTTTCTCATTACTAATATGTCATTCATAATCATGAATTTCACGAAAAAAAAGGGTTCTTTACATAAGTATACAATAATTAGTAAAAAATTACAAGAATAGTGCACTAACAAAATAATTACATGCACTAACAAAATAATTACAAAAAGAGTGCAACAAGAATAAACTCATTAAATCATTATCTCTTAAATCAAGGAGAACTATAACCACCCTATTTACTCCTCTCTATTTAATGGCACCCACTATTTATTTTCGGTATCCTCCTTCTTTCTCTACTTTCTCTCACCATTATTTTTGGCATCCTTTCGTCTCTACTTTCTCTCTCCTTCAAGTTCTACTGCTTCTGAGCATCCCATTTTCTCCATGGGGCGAGTTCTTATAAGAAGTTGGATTCTCCAAGAAGTCTAAGATCAAATCCAACTAGTCCGCTTCGAGGGAGTCATCCCCCAATGCTTCTTCGTTCGGAGAGTTGTTTCTCTTCTCTGTTTTGATGAACAACATATGCATATTCAAAATGTAATTGTAGAATAGAGCATATGTATTAGTTAATATCTTATAACTTTTATAATTATTCCTGCAACTTCTTGTAAATAATACTAATTTTAGGCTTTGTTTTATCAAGATTACTTCTTTTTAATTTCGGGTTCGTTCCCTCTTTGTTTTTAATTGTAAATCATTGGAATTTTTTTCCTCCTTATTTCATTAATTAATTTAATTGGTTACATTCGTATAATTGGTTACCTTCAAAAAGAGTGTAAACAATTTAATTTTTTTTACTACATATTCATAAATTGGTTATCTTCATATAAGTGTTTGATTAATTAATTGGTAACCTAATAAAACTGAATTGGTTACCTTTGTACGAAGGTTTGGCTACTAACTGCACTATGAAAACAAAAATTTTATAATAGATTTTTTATAATTAATTGGTAACCCAATAAAACTGAATTGGTTACCTTTGTGTTAAAGTTTTGGCTACCAACTGCATCATGAAAAAAAAAATCTATAATAAAATTTTTATAATTAATTGGTAACCCAATAAAACTGAATTGGTAACCCAATAAAACTGAATTGGTTACCTTTGTGTTAAGGTTTGACTATCTGAAAAAAAAATCTATAATAGATTTTTTATAATTAATTGGTAACCCAATAGAACTGAATTGGTTACTTTTGTATTAAGGTTTGGCTACCAACTGCATTATGAAAAGAAAATCTATAATAGATTTTTTATAATTAATTGGTAACCCAATAAAACTGAATTGGTTACCTTTGTGTTAAGGTTTAGCTACCAACTGCATTATGAAAAAAAAAATCTATAATAGATTTTTTATAATTAATTGGTAACCCAATAAAACTGAATTGGTTACCTTTGTATGAAGGTTTGACTACCAATTGCATTATGAAAAAAAAATCTATAATAGATTTTTTTATAATTAATTAGTAACCCAATAAAATTGAATTATTTACCTTTGTATTAAGGTTTGGACCATAAGTTTATCGGAATGAGATTTTGGTAAACTAACATTTTTACACAGTAAAAATATCAAATATCCCTTTTAATTTTTGCCGTGGACATTGATCAACTTGGATCCCTTATTGATTTTGGAACGTAAAGTAATGTTGATGACATCAGCAGTATTATGACTTATATACATTAATACATACATACAATCAATGAAGGAGAGAGAAAGTTGTTATGATGGAAGAGAGAGAAAGTTGTTATGGTGCCATGAAATCTGGAAAGAGATTGTGATGTCAGTTATGGATGGTAACCTATTCAAACACTTAACTAAATTAAAGGGATAAGAATGTACTAATTTTGTAAATAAAATATTGCATATCCACATATTTTGTAAATATTTTATGTATGCACTTTTGTTGTAATATTTTTTAAAAATGTATTATAAAGTGTAAATGTCCCAAAAAATAATTGGACGCTAACAATTTAAATGGGCTCAAATAATTTAAAAAGTTATGGGGCCCTTTCTAAGCCAATAATTCAAATAATGTAGCAAAACTTTTCTCCGCAGCCGGGATTTGAACCCGGATTTTTCATATTGAGAAAATTGCCAAATTGCTACTGCGGACTTCATGATATGTTTTCCAATTAATTACTATATAAACAAGTATTCAATAACTATAGGTTAGATTCCAACGTTTCAGACAAATTTCTCTACTTTTGCCCAATTCGCCATGTGAATCCACTCAAGTGATAAAAAAAATTTATAATAATAAATAAATTAAATTAGATATTAAAATTTTAAATATAAAAAGATTTAAAGCGGAAGGAACTAAGTCCCTGTTTGTTTGTAAGTTTTATTTTAGGTGTAAGTTTTAGGATTTTTTTTCCTTTTCATTGATTTCCTTATCTCCAAAACAAAACTCATAAAGAAAGTTTAAATGAGAAATTATGGGAGAATATGTAAGAGTGAAGGTTACATCTGAGAGAGGAGTTGTTGAATTGATAATAATCGCATGATTTTTTTTTCTCCTTATCTTGAAAGTCTGAATATATTACTGCATTTATAACCGTCAGGGATTGCAATAACAGCTAATTTAGTATAAAATAACAGCTAATTTAGTGTTAAACAAAATTGTGCAACCTCTTTTGTTTTGAAATTTACTCCTTAGGAAATAGAAACAGTTATTTTAAAAACTCAAAAAAATTTCTTCTCTTTTCCACTTTATTATCAATTCATACTTTTTCTCCAATATTTTCTTACTCATTCTTTCAAAAGTTATTTAAATATTTTATTTAATTACACACGCTAGTGTGTACAAGGAATACTAATCTTATTTTATAAAGACATTTCTTCTATAAGTTTTTATGTTGAATATAACATTAATTTCACCGCCATATAAAAAAAAGTGTGGTAAATAATTATTAAGAAATTATGATCAGCTTTTGTATTTGAAACAAAAGTTTTACTGATAATATCATGATTGACTTTTGAAAGTCAATGACGTACGTTTTCAAATTTAAAATTGAGACAGTTCATTAAAAATAATTTCATTAATATCACTCCGTCCCAAATTAATTGCACAATTTTGACCATTTTAAGTCAAATTGACTATTTTTAGAATTAATAATTAAACATATATAAATATATTTCTAAAATTATAAAAATTGAAATTAGTAATAAATTGTATATACTTTCTTTTGGTTATAATCTCTTCACCTATATTTTTGTAAAAATATTAAAAATATTATTTTTAAAAATAGTCAATTTGACTTAAAAAGGTCAAAATTGTGCAATTAATTTAGGACGGAGGGAGTATTATGTTTCCATAATCATGAATTTCACCTAAAAATACTTAGACACTAATACAATTTAAATGAGCTCAAATTATTAAAGCCCAATGCCGGAAAACGAAAACACAAAGGGGAGGAAGAATTCCCTTTCAAAAAGTTATGGGGCCCTTTCTCAGCCCAATAATTCAAATAATGTCGTAAAACATAATTTAAAAAATTAGTTCCGCAGCCGGGATTTGAACCCGAATTCTTAAATTCTTAGATTAGAGAATTTTGCCAAAATTTTCTCTTCAATAATTTGTTACTCATTCTTTAAAACGTTATTTAAATATTTTATTTTATTACATACGCTTAGTTTGTACAAAAAATACTAGTAATCATAAAATCACTTAATTTATAAAGACATTTCTTCTATAAGTTTTTATATTGAATATAAAACTAATTTCACTCACCATAAAAAAAAGTGTGCAAAATAATAATAAGAAATTATGATAAGCTTTTGTGTTTGAAACAAAAGTATTGCTCATAATATGGTAAATAATACTAATGCACAACAACCTCCAACTTGGGAGTTGGGACTTATAATTTCCAGTTCCACCGTCTTCATAAAACCTCCTCCTAAATAAGTTGCAAGATTTATAGAGAAAGAGAGGTTATGTATCTAAAATTCACAAAATTTCTCTTTCTTTTCTTTCCTAGACTGGCGTACAGTAAGATAGAAAGCTATTCCACTTTTTCTTTCCTTCTCTTTTATCCTTTTTCTCTCCATTTCTTTCCACTAAAAACTCCCATAAATAGCTTAACAGAGCCGGCCCTGGGCCAGGGTGAGCTGGGCGACCGCCCATGGCCCAAAACTGAAGGGGGCCCAAAAATTAATTATAGTGTATATAGGGTTAAATGTTTTTTTTGGTCATTGTACTTTAGGTCAACTTACAAAGGGATAATTGAACTTTTTTTTCTTACAGTCAACTCACTCTACACTATTTTTCTTACAAACCGTTAAAAAAATGTCTTAACCGTTAATTGACTAACAGAGTAATGATGTAGCAGTGATGACATGATGCTCATTTCTGATGTGGCCATTCTTAAATGAAAATGAAGGAAATCTAGGAGTTGGTAGTATAAAAATTAAAATAATTCATAAACTTTAGGAAAAGAAGAAAATTAAAATAAATCATGAAATCTAAGAGTTGGCCATTCTTATTATTATTATCGTTATTATTTTTATTTTTATTTTTATTATTTTTATTATTATCGTTGTTGTTGTTATTATTATTATTATTATTATTATTATTATTATTATCGTTATTATTATTATTATTATTAATATTATTATGATCATCATCATCATCATTATTATCGTTGTTATTATTATTAGTAGTAGTACTATTATTATTATCGTTGTTATTATTATTATTATCGTTGTTATTATTATTATTCTTATTATTATTATTATGATTATTATTATTATTATTATTCCACGTTGGATCATTATTGTCACATCAGCCTTTTTTTTACAACTCAGCGTCATATGTGTCCAATTCCGTTTAAAGTCAAGGTACTTAACGATTTTTGTAACGGTTTGTAAGAAAAATATAGTACAGTGAGTTGACTGTAAGAAAAAAAATTCAGTTATCCATTTGTAAGTTGACCTAAAGTATAGTGACAAAAAAAGATTTAACCCTATGTATATATGTGTAATTTAGTCTTTCTTAGGTGTATATTTAAGCACCAGTGGTCTAGTGGTGGAACAATACCATGTCAAGGTAGAGACCCGAGTTCAATTTTTTGTTGGTGCATTTTTCTTTCCATTTCTTTTTCACTAACTATCCAAAAAGCCTTCAAATGTCAAACTCCTATCATAAAAGTAATTAATACTGCCGCAAAATTCTCCAGATATAAATATTAACAAATAAATTTTACATTCATATATGTAAGAATTTGTAAATATACAATTAAGAAAAAAAATTGAACGAAATTATTTTTGTAAGAGGAGGATGTAATGTTATAATTAATAATGTTAAAATGATAATTATATTGGTAATATATATATATATATATATATATATATTTAATGATAATTTTATATTTATTTTAATAACATGTCAATATAATTGTTGCTATGACATTTTTAATAATTGTTTTTATTTATTTATTTTTATCAAGAACACTTTTACAATTGTTGATATGAACCACTGTTTTAATTATATTGTGAAAAAACTTTTGTCAAACCTTTATATTAAAACAAGTGTTTCATCTCAACACACTACGAACTCCCGTCAAACTAAAAAAAATATAAAAAATACAAAAAGTATTAAAAAAATTGGCTCGAGAGCGCTGCCCCCGAACCCCCCGCCAAATTTCCTGGCTTCGCCACTGGGCACACTCGAGATATTTCGCCCTAGGCCTTAAAAAACCCAGGACCGGCTCTGTAGCTTAAGATAGGGTTTGGTTTGCATGAAATCAATATAATAGTTCCATAATGCAATAAGCTAGCTAATACATTGATTTGACATATTTTTTTGTTTAATTCACATATTACATGTATTAGCTCATTACGGACATAATGCTATTACATCAATTTCTATGTTTTTCTTTACGCCTACTAATGAATGTATTAGCTTATTACGTTCGTAATGCTATAGGTCATAAAAGATAAAACAGTAATGATTACAACTGATTTGACATTTTGACTTATAATTTAATTTGTTCATTACATACAATCATATAATTTAGTAAACCAAATATAATTTTGAACATAATGTAATAAGATTATAATTACTATACAAATACCTTGAACGAACCAAATAAATATGTCGTAATAATTTATTTTCATTACATTACAACTCTATCGTATTACGTAAACTATTGCATTATAACAAATTTTTATTTGGCGAACCAAATAAACCCCACCAAAGTGTTTTTGTATCGATTTTTTTTAAGCTCTCTTATAAAATTCAGAAGTACTAGTGTGAAGATGACATGATTATAGGTCTATTAGGATAAGAAACTCCAAGAGGAGGCTGAATTTTTAATTAATCAAACTATTGGTGTCTAGACAAGTGGTTCAAAAGGCAAATGCCTAAAGAACGTGTGGTTATTCAATTAGTCACTGTACCCACATAGAGACTCTCACCGTTCTTACACTAATTACCTGGCTAGTGGTGTGATTAATTTTAAATTTGGTGGATCTTAAGGTGTAACTTGAAACAGTTAGGAGCTGTCTAGATTTTATTTAGGTTAACCATAGAATTAAGATTTTATTTTCTTTATTTTATTTTATTTTTATGTGACTTTTGTGGTTAGTTGTTTATTTGTTTTGTGATTTGTGGAAGATGGACTCCTATTGTAGTTGGAATAATAATTTTGCTTGGATTCAAGAACCTTATGAAAATTTTAATACACATCAAGTAAATCAATTTTTTTTAACTTATGAAAATCCGTATCTCAGTTCTTATTCATATCTATATTCGGATCCAGAACCTCAATATCCACAAGAATTTTCAACCAAAGAAGAGGAAAGACTCAGTACCTTAGAGAAAACTATGGAAGCTTTAATAGAAACTCAATTTAACACGAATCAAGCTATATCTCGTCTAGAAATTCAAATGAGTCGGTTAGCCACCATAATAAATGAAAAAGAGGTGGATGAATTTTCTAGTAACTCTAAGGTTAATTTTGAAAATCATGATGACTGTGAAAATGATGAGAAAAATAAAAATTTTGGATTTAATTCTACACACTTTGAGTCAAGCCAATTTGATGAGTCTAAAAATTATGAGTCTATGCCTAAAATTGATCGTGTCACATTTAATGAGTCGGTTGAAAAAGTCCTAAAGTTCCATATCCTGAAAGACTTATTCCTATAAACAACCGAGTGATTTTATAGATCAACCCATAAAAGTAAACATGATCCAAGAGTTGTCCATGACCTAAGAAATAATTGAAAATAGACTCATGATTGAAGATAATCCAATTGATTTTTTCTTAAATCACCTTGACCAAAAGTGGAATGAATCAAATTATTTAGATAAGGTCAACGAGTTGTTGAGATCCACTACAAATAAGTCAACAAAATAGGAACATGCATTTGAACGAATTCTTCCATCTTTTGAACATGTTAGTGAGAGTTTTCTTGATTTAGACTTTAAACATAATTGTGATGGAAATTTTGACTATTTTCAATTTCTTAAACCTCCCGAAAATCATGAAAAGTTCACACTCATATACCCATTTGTATCATTCATTTGTAGTCACATACTTTTTAGGATATATGAAATTTGTAGGTATGTACATTTATTTTCTTTCTCACCACATTTTCTTGCAAAATAAATGTCCCACATACAAGGTACAATTCTTTCATTTCTTTGTTCTCTATTTTTCATTTGCATACATTGAGGACAATACATGATTTAGGCATGGGGAGAGTTTGTATTATAGTACTAGATTTTTTTTATTTCTTTTTAGGAATTTAGGAAAAAATTTAAGATTTTTTTTTATTTTAAAAGAATGACACAGAAAATCAAAAAAAAATTAAAAACTTTTGTTTGACTTTTATGAGTTGGATTAATTCTAATAAGTGTTTGTGGAGCAAAAATTTTAAGTAAGATTGAAAGATTTAGAACTCTTGAACCTTTAATGAGATACAAAATCTTAGTTTGAAACATCATCTAGAATAAAATTGAATTCTTAAGCATTTTTGCACTTCACCTTTGTACTAATTCTTAGTTGTAGGATATAAACTATGATTCAAGCAAATTGAAGAAAAAAAAAGGAAAAATTTGAGAAGAAAGTTGAGAAAAAATAAATAAATAACTACTTCAATGTCCATTGAACGAAATAACTGGGTATCCAAGCCTCAGGAAGCATCGATATTCACGTTGAAAAGTGTGATGGATATAAGCAGCTTGACTAGTTTAGTTTGTTGGCCTTTGTTACTCGAGTTAGTAAGCCCTTAGGGGTGTCTCTACACCTAGTGCCCTAAAGCCGATTGGTTTGGGAGTCATTGGTCCAACGCTCGCTACATGGGTAACTCTGAAAAGCCTAAAAAAATGAGACATTGCACAAGTCAAGAAAAAAAATGAGAAAGAAAAAAATAAAAATTAAAAGGAGGAAAAAAAAAGAAAGAGAAAAACGAGGTTGCTTGATTTTCATGGTAAAAATCCCTACTAAGAGTTACATCACATACACAATGCATGCATCATATGGAATTAATTTTATGAAGGATGGTGTCTAGAATGAAGATAGAGTATTTTTGATTAGGTGAAAGCGTAATTTTGAATTTAATCTTGCTTATGTATAATGTCCATGCATACTTAGAAGTTTTCTTTCGATCTCATAATTGGTTAAACCCAAAAATATTTTGAATTTTGAATTTTGTGGGTATATTCACTGCAAACCCTCACGAGACACAACTCGTCCACTTGGGGTAACCTTGGGGTTTAAAAACTTGTTGTACATACTAAGTGCAATCGTGTTACTACGAAAATGGAGTAGTATAGTTTTTATTTTTATTTTACTCGAGGACGAGCAAAAACTGGGTATGGGGGTATCTGATATACACATTAATTATACATTTTAATATTCCCATATTTATTATTTTATATGTTTATTTTATTTAACTAATACATTTTATCTTATTTTGTAGGATTTATCTTGGTGATCAAGTAATGGATAATTTTTCAGTTTTTAAAGATGAAAAAAGGACTCTTGAGAGATTACCATGTAGAGATTGAAGTTCAGAAGGAAAGAGGAGGATAAAAAGGTAACAAAAGAGGTCAAGTTCAATGAATGTAAATTAGGGCACAAATTTATTTTCCCTATAAATAGGTATCTTCTTTTAGAGAGAATGGAGGGATTAGTTTAGGTTAGGGGAGTAGGAGTAGAATTAAATTATTTCTTCATGTACGCTTGTTGAATGATCGTTAATTAAAGGGAGTTTTCTTATTTTATTTTTAATTTTCTACTTCTTCTTCTTTATTTTAGTTAGCTTGTTCATTTTCATGTCTAGTTAATTTCTTTAATCTAGGATGAAGATGAAATTAAATAATTATTCATGATAATATGCTTCTTTATTTTAGTTAGCTTGTTCATATTCATGTCTAGTTATTTATGCTTTTATGTTTAATTGATTTTGTCTTCATATTTCGTTATTGAAATACCTTTGTTTATAGTTCTTATGTGATTTTAAATTAATTAAGAGGTTTTAATAGATTATTGTAAAGATATAAGTTTTTCATAATTCATGCTTGCTCAAAGAAGTTTTGATGGGTTATAGTTAATCCTTAAATTTTCATAGTCTATGTTTGCCCACATTAATTATAAAATTACTAAATTAAAGGGAAGGGAGATCAAAATTATAATTAAATTATAAAAATAGAAGAGATTGAATTACTTGTTATGTTTATTATTTAATGGATTCGGATTCCTAGATTCCTTCTTTATTATTAGTTAGTTTAATTATAGTTAATTAATTCTCAATCTTTATTTCTAATTTGTCTAAAATAGATATTAAGGATATAATAAAATTAATCTAGTCTCTGTGGGTTTGTTCTCCAATTTAAATAATAACAATTACGTGTAAGTGTACACTGTCAACAAGTAATAAAGTGATAAAAGAGTGTTGAACCCACAAAGAATTATTTAATAATAATTACCAATTACTAACTCATAATCAAAATAATTTTATTTAAACAACTGCAAATTGTGAATAATGATTAGAAATAACTAAACTAAAACTAAGATTAAAAACTAGCACAAAGGTTGAAATTCAGATATTTAAAGGCTCAAGACTACAATATTCCCAATTATGCAATATAGACTAATTTTTCAATTCATCCAATTATCAAATTTAATAGAGTTGTTAACAGGAATTTAATGTTATTTATAAGCCCTTTTTCCAAGTGATCAAATAAATTTATCTAACCCAATTAATTCTGCGATATTCCTATGCAAAACTAAAGGATTAAATTCATTAAGCGTCAATTCCCAATAGTTACATGCAGCGAAGAGATATCCCTATTCACTTCACAACCCTAATTATTCATCCTATGCAAATAATTAAGAATACATGCTATCATATTCAGATCTAACCCTAGATTTCATCTCCCGAATTCATCTAGAGTATCCTGCTAATTGTTGGCTAGACAATTAATCAATAAACGCAAAATACGATAGACAACTCAATATGAATGAATAATTAGAATCAAATAAATAATTAATCCATAAACATAAAAGGTTCAATTGCCGTCTTAATTATAAATTTAGCTCATAACTGAAAAAGAAATCAAATTATTAAAATAATCCATCATGTTCAATATTACAAAAATTAAAGGAGAAAGGAAGAGATAAGAATCTGTGTTTATGTACGATCTTCACTTTGTCCTTCAATCCTTGAAATCCTTCCTTAGAATTATTTTTCAAATCTGAACATTAACCTTCTTCTATTTCTATTCTACTCTAATCTACAACTAATTATGTTCATCTTCCTAGTTATATGCCTCACATCATGTATTTATAGGTTACAAGTCAAATTCCTAGCTTAAGAGGAAAAACAACTCAATTTGGAGTCAAAATCATCAAAAAAACGCGTCCCCATTTGATCTGGCCTGACCCCGAGCGCCCAGGCGCTGCTCATTGCGCTGGAAATCTGTATCCTAGCGCCACGGCGCTGGAAATGAACTAGAAACGAGCGCCCCGGCGCTAGGCCATTTTCTGCGCTTATATTTGTGGATAAAATAGTCATAACTTTTGATCCATGAGGAGTTACGAGGCCTGCCACCTACCAAATCAAAGATATCGACGAGATCTACAACTTTCATTCTTTGAGCATTGAAAGATTCAGGCTGGATCATGGTCAAAATTGAGCTTAAAGTAGCTGTTATGTAAATGGCAAGCATGGCAACTCTGAGCTTTGATCTCCGTTGATAAAAAAGCCATAACTCTCGCATCTAAACTCTGATTGAGACGATTCAAGATGTGTCAGAAAACTAAGAAATAGATCTACAATAAATCCAAGTTCCAAACCAAGAACATGCTCCAACGTACTGTTAAAAGCCCTGCAATCTTCCCTTCTCGCATTTCTTGCATATTGTACTCCAAAAGATGTTTGGATTGTGTTTCCTTGTTTTTTCCTACAAAATAACATAAAAACACTATAAATACCTAATAATAACTCAAAATACTTAAGAATTCAAAAATTATCAAGCCAAACGTAGTCAATTCATAGGTATAAAACTCACTCATCAAATACTCCAAACTTAAATATTTGCTTGTCCTCAAGCAAAACACCAAAAATAAATCTAAAACAAATAACTAACAACTGACTCGAGCAAGAAATCAATATGAATCTTGTGACGAACGAGAATTTTTGTAACTTATTTTTAAAATATTTATTGATTGAATAAATACTTTTCGATGATTTGATTGTTGAATTAATTGATTAATTAATGATTTTGTGGTAGATTAATTTAATTATACGTGTTACATTAATTATATTAATGTAGAGAATTTTTATATTTAAAGTATGTGTTTAATTGAATTTATTTGATTAAATACATTATTTAAATAAGTATAATGTTATTTCTAATTAATTTAATTATTAATTAGAGATTTAGTAAATTGTCATTATTAATAAATGAGAATTTTATTTATATCATCATGTGATTTAATGTAGAATTATTCTATTTTATTTATTTGATTTTAGTAAGATTATTTAGTTGATCAAAGTGTGACATGAAACTATATATTAAGTAGTTTATTAAAATAAATTAGAAAGGAGGAATAAGTGTGCTTACCAAACGAAGCCTTAGAGGGGGTTAGAGTCGGTTAACCCATGATGGGATTAACTGACACCCACTCATCAGACTAAATTCAATTCACGTATTCTTATTATCTACTATTCATCAGTTTCCAAAAGGCCAATACAGAGTAAAAAGACGAGAGTAAAAATTTTCTTCTTTCTTTGAGATCATGCTATGATATCGTAGTTATACCTAAAGCTTAGGCTAAGGTATAAAATGAATGTTAAAATACTGTAATGGGCGGTAAGCATAAACCCATTGATTGTTCGATGTCAACTGAGCTATTAAAATAGAAATTTTGGATGAGAATGAGTTCTGAAGTGTTTATAATACTGTAACTAATTATTGTTACTGTTTTATAAACGGAATGTATAGGTTGATTAGAGAACGTGAGTCTTAAATTTATAGTCTACGCACGAGGCAAGTATCTTATCCTTACTTTTACGTTTACGCAAGTTTCTAAATTTCATTATCATAGAATACAAGCTTCATAATGCTATTACTTCTTGAGCAAGTTATTGTTTCTATTCCATTCCATTTCATGGATTCAATGAGATGTTTTTAGTTTCCTCTTTGTAATGCTTCAATTATATAGAACGTATTCAATCGTACCTTTTGTGAGATTTAGTTTTGATTCTCGAATTACACCTTTTGAACCTTGATTGACTAGCGAACCCTTTTTGATTCGACTAGTCCATAGTTGATGAGCGTTCTAAATTCTAGAAACGTTATTGAAGTAAATCCAAACCAAACTTCCTTTGGTGCGGACTCCGATGTCAAACTGAGATGAACAACCCTTATATAGGGGATTTATTTACGCGTTAGCGTTAAGATGTTGTGCACATACATGGTACAAAGGGCTGATCCCCCTGAGTACGAGAAGCAAGGTCCATATAGTCTTACGACTGTTAAAGGTTTAAAGTAAAAATGCTTGATAACCTGGGACATAGTTCGTGGTCTTAAGACCCTCAGACGTTCTTTTGAATCTTGTCTTACATTCTTGACTCAAAAGCTAAATCTTCGCTTATTCGATATCCATTAATTATTTCGCATGTTATTATTACTGTTGTTGTTATACTTGCTGGGCAATCATTGCTCACCCTTGCATAATAACATTGCAGCTAAAGTTGAAAGAACTGATGAGCCATCCACTAGTAAGGGCAAAGGAAAAGCAAATAAGTGATGAAGACTTGTTGTATTTGCTTTATTGTTGTTTATGTAATAGACTTGATTTATGTTTTCCGCACTGATGTTTATTTAAGGTTAGATGACCTGGGATTTGTTTATGAATGATGTTGTAACCCTCTAATGGGAGATTTCTATTCTATTTAAGAGTTTTTATCTATATTTGAATGGGTAGTTAGATGTGATGTGATATTTTTGGATTGTGAATACCAAATCCTGAGGAAACGAAGTACCCGGATTTGGGGGTGTCACAGGTTGGTATCAGAGTCGTAGGTTATGAACCTTAGGTGGGGAAACCTTAGGGTAGTAGCCTTTTAAGATTCAGAAAATATAGTGGTGATAAACTCTCATCGAGTTCTAGGGAATGAATTAAGGAAATTCATTAAAGATAATAAAAGACCTTATGTGCTATGTGCTTATGTGTTAACAACCTATGTGCTGCGACTAGTACCGAGTATTAATTAAAACTTAAACTTTGTTGTCAGGATGTCGGATACTGGAGGATCCAGTCAGCCTAGGGAGATTGTGCCCCGAGTGGCTGGAGAGGAGGAGCCCCGCGATATTCATGTTATCAGGGAGCAGTTAGTGCATAGAGAGCCATCTCCATTGATCACGATTGAGGGTCAGGAGCATGAGCCTGAGTCAGATCCCGAGGAGGATCCTGAGGAGGTTGAGGAGGAGGAAGAAGACCCTGAGGAGATACCACTATCTTCCTTAGGTTTTCAGATGTTTGAGCAGGTGTATGATCGCAACATAGAGTTGCAGGATCGACTGGAGGAGTTAGAGGGACAGGTGGCTGAGCGTCAGACTGTTCTAGAGCAGAAGGATGAGGAAATTGAGGACCTGGATATTCGTCTTGGAGATGTAGAATGGAAGTTAGTTCAGTCAGAAAGTCAAAAAGAAGACTTGCTAGCTGAGAATGAAAAGATGAAACTTGAAATTCAGAAGTTAAAGGATGATTTGAGTGAGGAGTCTGCAGAACGTGCTAGAGCAGAGGATGCTTAGATGCGTAACGCTCGACGTGCAGAGATTTCCGAAGAAGGTGAACGGGAAAAGTGGGCTAAGATTGAGGAGACGGACTACACATTTCAGACAGCGATTGATAGGGCCCAGGATCGAGTTCTCCACTATCCGATTCAGTTCGAGGAATTACCATGGTACATGTTGGATCGCAGGACGATATGCCGTATCATGGAGGAAGAACGTAGACAGGCAGTTCGACGCCTTAGTAGGCCATGATAGGAGAAGTTTTTGAGTTATATGTAATTATTTATGGTAGTTAATGATGTAAATTCCGGCGTGATTATACACAATGGAATATGACTATTTAATCCTAAAGATTGTTTGATCTTGGGATAGCTGATGTAAATAGCAGTGATGCTATCTTCTGATGTTTAAGACTTATTGAATGAATGAAATATCAACTTTATTTGAAGATGTTATGTGTTAAATGTTAACCTGAATTGTTTTAGTTAAATATTGAACACTTAAGAAATTGAGTGATGACCTAATAAGCGCATATTCTTGAACAGAATTATGCCGCCAAGAAGAGCTGGACGACCCCGTCAACAACCACCCCCTGAGGGGTCCACTAACAACAATAACAATAATCCACCCGATGTTAACCCAGTTCAGCAACTAGTGAATCTTTTGACCGGAGCTTTTGCCAATCAACCGCAAGCTCACGCTACGACCTTTAAGGACTTTAAGGCCGTTGGTCCCCCTGAGTTTAAAGGAGCGATGAATCCGATATAAGCCCAAACCTGGGTAATGGAAATGGAGAAAGTTTTTGATGTCGCTAGGGTTGGGAATGACCAGAAGACTGCCTTTGCGACTTTCATGTTAAAGTCAGAAGCCAGTTACTGGTGGCAAGCCAATAAGACGAGAGCAGGAGAGGGTGTCATACCGTGGGATCGGTTTAAGGAAATGTTCTTCGAGATGTATTTTCCGGCTAGTTCACAGAATCAGATGGAGGTTCAGTTTCTCGAACTTAAACAGGGAACGATGTCAGTGCCAGAATATTCGGCAAAATTCAATGAATTAGCGAGGTTTGCACCATACCAGGTTAACACGGATGAGAGGAAGGCTAGACGGTTTGAGCAAGGATTGAAGCCTTGGCTTTACAGTAAGGTTTCTATGTTTCAACTCAATACATTTGCGGCGGTGTTAGAGAAAGCGATAATAGCTGAGGGAGGAAGTGAAGCGATGACCAGATACAACTAGGAACAGAAAAAGAAAAAGAATGAGACTGAGAATAGGCCGAGCGGTGGTAATGGAGGAGGAAACCAGAAACGAAAATGGAACGATGGTGGTTCTACTGGAAGTCAGCAGAGTAACCAGAAGAAGAAAATTGAGGCTTGTGCAAGTTGTGGTAAGAATCATGCAGGTGTATGCCTAAAAGGGAAAAGGGTGTGCTACAATTGCAATCAGGAGGGCCACATAGCGCCGAATTGTCCGAATCCGAAGAAGGATGCTTGTTTCACATGTGGATCAAAGGATCATTTAGCTAGAGATTGTCCCAAAAAGGCAGCAGGAGGAGCAGGAGGGAATAAGGGGAACAGTGGTGGTAGTACATTAACCATAACCGGATCAGCACCAACAAACCGACCTACCGCCAGAACTTTCAACATGACCGTGCAAGATGCCGTGCAGTCTCGCGATGTGGTATCAGGTATCATTCCGATCAATAATATAGATGCTTATGTATTGTTTGATTCGGGTGCTACTTGTTCATTTATATCCGATGACTTTGCTAAGAACTTAGATTTGCCTAAGGAGGAATTAGACTACCCTTTGAACATAGAAATTGCGAATAGGGAGGTAATTCCTGTTAGGTACGTACACAAGAACTGTAGAGTGAATATTAATGGAAACGTGATGACAGTAGATCTGATCCCAATCAAACTTGGGGAATTTGACGTTATTTTGGGTATGGACTGGCTATTCAATTATGGAGCGATAATTGATTGCCAGAAGAAACGTATTAACCTTATGACTCTGTCAAAGGTAGTATTTTACGGCAGCAAGTCACCTAGACAAGCGAGTTGTCTGACGATGATGCAGGCCAGGAAGTTGTTAAGACAAGGCTGTGTGGGATACTTAGCCTACATAGTTGATACTCGAAAAGAGAGTCCGAAATTAGAAGAGATACCTGTCGTAAGGGACTTTGTAGACGTCTTTCCAGACGATTTGCCAGGACTTCCGCCAGATAGGGAAGTTGAGTTTGTAATCGATTTGGCGCCATGAACTGCCCCGATATCGAAAGCTCCGTACCGTATGGCCCCAGTAGAGATGAAAGAATTGATGGTAAAGCTACAAGAACTTTTAGATAAGAAGTATATTCAGCCGAGCGTATCACCGTGGGGAGCGCCGGTGTTGTTTGTTAAGAAGAAGGACGGATCGATGCGACTTTGCATTGATTACAGGGAATTGAATAAGGTCACGATTAAAAATAAATACCCGTTGCCAAGAATCGACGACTTGTTTGATCAATTGAAAGGAGCTAGGTATTTCTCAAAGATAGATTTGAGGAGTGGTTATCATCAGTTAAAGGTGAGGAAGGAAGATGTACCGAAGACAGCGTTCAGGACTCGTTACGGTCACTACGAGTTTCTGGTGATGTCATTTGGTCTAACGAATGCTCCTGCAGCATTCATGGACTTAATGAACAGGGTGTTTAAGCCGTTTTTGGACAAGTTTGTAGTAGTATTCATTGACGATATTCTAATTTATTCCAAAACCAAGGAAGAGCATGTAGAACATTTGAAGTTGACATTGGAAGTGTTAAGAAGAGAGAAGTTGTACGCTAAATTTTCAAAGTGTGAATTCTGGATAGAACAAGTGCAATTTCTTGGACATGTGATTGACAAGGATGGGATTTCGGTGGATCCGTCAAAGGTTGAAGCAGTGCTTAACTGGGATCAGCCGAAAACGCCATCGGAAGTAAGGAGTTTCCTCGGATTAGCGGGTTACTATAGGAGATTCATTCAGGATTTTTCCAAAATCGCGACTCCGTTAACGAATTTGACTAGAAAGACGGTGAAGTTCGTTTGGACGGAGAAGTGTGAGGAAAGTTTTCAAGACTTGAAGAAGAGGTTGAGTACGGCTCCTGTGTTATCTCTACCGGATAGCACAGGAAATTTTGTGGTGTACAGTGATGCGTCGCATAAAGGACTAGGCTGTGTGCTTATGCAAAACGGTAAGGTCATTGCGTATGCGTCACGATAATTAAAGGACTATGAGAAGGGGTATCCTACCCATGATTTGGAGTTGGCCGCGGTGGTGTTTGCTTTGAAGATATGGAGGCACTATCTTTACGGGGAGAAGTGTGAAATATATACAGACCACAAAAGTCTGAAATATATTTTTACACAGAAGGATCTGAACATGCAACAAAGGAGATGGTTGGAATTGATAAAGGATTACGACTGCAAAATTTTATACCATCCGGGTAAAGCGAATGTGGTGGCTGACGCCTTAAGCAGAAAGGGACGGGAGAAATTGTCTATGATTACCGCTCAAGAGGAGCTAATTACAGCAATGGCGAAACTGGAATTGGAGGTGAGATTTTCGGAGGAGTGTGACGAAAAATTATTTCAGCTGAGAATCGGTTCAACCTTGGTAGATAAGGTTAGGGAAGTACAAATTCAGGACGGAGAATGTGATAGAATCAGGAAAAAGATATCTGAAGGTGATGAAATGAAATTCAAAGTGGATAACGAGGGAGTATTAAGATTCGAAGGAAGAATTTGGGTTCCGCCAGTACAAGAGCTTAAGGAGGAAATTTTGAACGAGGATCATAATTCAAGATATTCGATTCATCCAGGTAGTACGAAGATGTACCAAGATCTCCGACAACATTTTTGGTGGCCGAATATAAAGAGGGACGTTGCCGATTTTGTAGCCAAGTGTTTGACATGTCAGAAAGTTAAAGCAGAACATCAGAGGCCAAGTGGGCTATTACAACCGTTAGAAATCCCAGAATGGAAATGGGAACACATCACCATGGATTTCGTAGTAGGTCTTTCGACGACTCAGAAAGGTTTCGACGCAGTATGGGTTATCGTGGATCGACTGACGAAATCTGCACATTTTCTACCGATCAAGATCAGATTCAACCTAGATCAGTTGGCGAAGTTGTATGTCAAGGAGATTGTTTCGAGGCACGGTGTTCCAATATTTATTATCTCAGATAGGGATCCGCGCTTCACATCGAACTTCTGGAAACGACTACAGGAATGCATGGGGACACAGTTACGTATGAGTACGGCATATCATCCACATACTGACGGACAGAGCGAAAGAACGATTCAAACATTGGAGGATATGTTACGAGCTTGCATTATGGACTTCAAAGGAAATTGGGACGATCATCTACCGTTGGTGGAATTTGCTTATAACAACATTTACCACGCAAGTATTGGCATGCCGCCTTACGAAGCGTTGTACGGCAGAAAGTGCAGAACTCCATTATGTTGGGATGAAGTTGGCGAACGTCAATTGCTCGGACCAGAACTGGTACAACAGACCGCAAAAATCGTTAAAGTGATCAGGGCAAGATTAATAGCAGCTCAGGATAGACAGAAGAAGTACGCCGATCAACATCGTAAGAATCGAGAGTTTGACTCTGGTAGCTATGTTTTCTTGAAAGTATCTCCCTGGAAAGGGAAGATTCGTTTTGGTAAAAAGGGAAAACTGAGCCCGAGGTTCATTGGACCCGTTGAGGTATTGAGAAGAATTGGTGAGGTCGCATATGAGGTAGCTTTACCCCCAGCGCTGGAACACATCCACAATATCTTTCATGTCTCGGTGTTACGACCATACAAACCCGACTACAAGCATGTTATAGAATATGAACCCCTACAAGTTGAGAAAGATTTGTCTTATGAAGAAGAACCTGTTCAAATAGTTGACAGGAAAGAGCAAGTGCTAAGAAATAAAATTATACCTTCTGTTAAGGTGATCTGGAGGAACCACAACACTGAAGAAGTTACATGGGAACTCGAAGATCATATGATGAGAAATTATCCTCAGTTATTTGCTTAATCTATGTGTAGCGATTCTGGGGACAAAATCTTTGTAAGGGGGAGAGAATGTAACGGGACGAGTTAATTGAGTCGTGATTCTGGGGACAGAATCCTTTTAAGGGGGAAAAGATGTGACGAACGAGAATTTTTGTAACTTATTTTTAAAATATTTATTAATTGAATAAATATTTTTCGATGATTTGATTGTTGAATTAATTGATTAATTAATGAATTTGTGGTAGATTAATTTAATTATACGTGTTACATTAATTATATTAATGTAGAGAATTTTTATATTTAAAGTATGTGTTTAATTGAATTTATTTGATTAAATACATTATTTAAATAAGTATAATGTTATTTCTAATTAATTTAATTATTAATTAGAGATTTAGTAAATTGTCATTATTAATAAATGAGAATTTTGTTTATATCATCATGTGATTTAATGTAGAATTATTCTATTTTATTTATTTGATTTTAGCAAGATTATTTAGTTGATCAAAGTGTGACATTAAACTATATATTAAGTAGTTTATTAAAATAAATTAGAAAGGAGGAATAAGTGTGCTTACCAAACGAAGCCTTAGAGGGGGTTAGAGTCAGTTAACCCATGATGGGATTAACTGACACCCACTCATCAGACTAAATTCAATTCACGTATTCTTATTATCTACTATTCATCAGTTTCCAAAAAGCCAATACAGAGTAAAAAGACGAGAGTAAAAATTTTCTTCTTTCTTTGAGATCATGCTATGATATCATAGTTATACCTAAAGCTTAGGCTAAGGTATAAAATGAATGTTAAAATACTGTAATAGGTGGTAAGCATAAACCCATTGATTGTTCGATGTCAACTGAGCTATTAAAATAGAAATTTTGGATGAGAATGAGTTCTGAAGTGTTTATAATACTGTAACTAATTATTGTTACTGTTTTATAAACGGAATGTATAGGTTGATTAGAGAACGTGAGTCTTAAATTTATAGTCTACGCACGAGGCAAGTATCTTATCCTTACTTTTACGTTTACGCAAGTTTCTAAATTTCATTATCATAGAATACAAGCTTCATAATGCTATTACTTCTTGAGCAAGTTATTGTTTCTATTCCATTCCATTTCATGGATTCAATGAGATGTTTTTAGTTTCCTCTTTGTAATGCTTCAGTTATATAGAACGTATTCAATCGTACCTTTTGTGAGATTTAGTTTTGATTCTCGAATTACACCTTTTGAACCTTGATTGACTAGCGAACCCTTTTTGATTCGACTAGTCCATAGTTGATGAGCGTTCTAAATTCTAGAAACGTTATTGAAGTAAATCCAAACCAAACTTCCTTTGGTGCGGACTCCGATGTCAAACTGAGATGAACAACCCTTATATAGGGGATTTATTTACGCGTTAGCGTTAAGATGTTGTGCACATACATGGTACAAAGGGCTGATCCCCCTGAGTACGAGAAGCAAGGTCCATATAGTCTTACGACTGTTAAAGGTTTAAAGTAAAAATGCTTGATAACCTGGGACATAGTTCGTGGTCTTAAGACCCTCAGACGTTCTTTTGAATCTTGTCTTACATTCTTGACTCAAAAGCTAAATCTTCGCTTATTCGATATCCATTAATTATTTCGCATGTTATTATTACTGTTGTTGTTATACTTGCTGGGCAATCATTGCTCACCCTTGCATAATAACATTGCAGCTAAAGTTGAAAGAACTGATGAGCCATCCACTAGTAAGGGCAAAGGAAAAGCAAATAAGTGATGAAGACTTGTTGTATTTGCTTTATTGTTGTTTATGTAATAGACTTGATTTATGTTTTCCGCACTGATGTTTATTTAAGGTTAGATGACCTGGGATTTGTTTATGACTGATGTTGTAACCCTCTAATGGGAGATTTCTATTCTATTTAAGAGTTTTTATCTATATTTGAATGGGTAGTTAGATGTGATGTGATGTTTTTGGATTGTGAACACCAAATCCTGAGGAAACGAAGTACCCGGATTTGGGGGTGTCACAAATCTGAACAATGGCCTCAAAGATTTTATTGACACGATAACTCAAACAAAATTTCAAGAACATGCAATGATTATAATTTCAACCTAATCAATAGTTCCACATCTACTTATGATCCTTTAAGTGCGTGTGTGCATCCAAATTTTCAAACTAGTCATGACTCAGATAAGACCATATAAACAAATACTCATAAAAGTTTTTCAAAATCAACTCTAAAAACCTTCTTATCATATCAATCTCCGCTAATAAAGACAAAACATAAAATTTAGAGGATCAAAAAGATATCTCATACATTTAAGCACAGTTGAACCCTTTCCAAGTATTTCAAAAATATCTTCTTCTTTTTTTTTCTTTTTAGTAAGTGCATTTTATGCTCCATCTCACTTTCTTTTAAATGAATGCGTTTTACGCTCCCTCTCATTTTTTCTCGCACGAGTGCGTTTTACGCTCCTTCTCGTACCTGTGTTTATGGGTGAGTGCGTTTTATGCTCCATCTCAACTTACCACATAATTCATTCTTTATACTCAGGAAGGTTCAAAATTCTAATTTTTTAAATAATCCAAGATTTCCCCCAAACTTATGTTAATGCGTAAATTTCTCTTCGAATAATGCTCAAATATGTCTTTAAAGTTGCAATGATATCCCCCATAAATATTCAACCAAAATTTGTTCCTTAAGACACAACTAGCTAAACAGATGGATATGTGCTTTGAAGTTTAAAAAGATCACAAACAGTGTAAAACCAACTCATAAATCAAAATATAAACTAGCATGCTTCCCAACTTCACAAGAGTTAAACATTAAACTCATTTTTCCTCCTTTTATCATCGACAATAATCAACTACAATCAAATCATTGCTCATTTATCCTAAAAACATACTATCTAACATAAAAACCTAATAAACTAAAATAACTAAAACAAAACAAGACCACCCCCAAACTTAAATTAGACATTGTCCTCAATGGCTAAAATAGAAAAAAGTAAAGTAAAGGACTTCCCTGAAAATATAGCAATCTTCCTCCTTGTCTGCTAAGTCTGAAGAATAGGCTAGGCACATTGGAATGACGAAGGCACTACACTTGAATTGGACTCGAATAACCTGTAAACACAATAGAAGCAAGTTTATTAACTAGTATGAAACCTAATAAAATAAATAAAAACAAAAAATAAAAATTAAACTTGGGTTGCATCCCAATAAGCGCTTAGTTTACAGTCTCAGCCTGACTGCTTCAATTTTTTTTATCTAATTCCGCTCCGATAATTGAGGAACCCTCCATCCATTAGCAATAATGTAACTTTCGAGGGATTTGCTTTAGTAGTGGCCATAGATTCAAGTTCACCTAGCTTGTAACTCTTAGATAAAATCTCATTTATGTATTCCAAATAGCTAGACATTTGTTCCATTGTGTCTGAGGATGGATTAGTAAAATCAAGCTTCTCAAACTTAATTGGATCCTCATTTATCTTCTCATGGACCCCTTCTTCATCACACCATGACTCCAAATTTATGATAGATCCATTGTCACATAGAGCTTTGCCGACGATATGACTACCAATTGGGCAGGGGTTTATAAAACTACCCAGATCCTTGAACTTTGGTGGAGAAGGTACATGGGGTACTAATAACATAGGATCATCAGCGTTGGAACTCAATGCTAGATCATCTTCGGCTGTATTTTCCTGATCCCCACTTGTCTCCTCCATATCAAAATCATCGTCAATTAGCACGTCCGGTTGTAACTTTGGAGCTGACAATCCATCAGTCTCGAGAACCACGTCACTGGGTCATGCACAATGATAGCTATTGTTGAAGGCGTTGATAAGCTGTCCTATCTCATTCTCAAGTTTTGAATCGACACTGCTTGGCATTTTATATTTAAATCCACTTGGTTCAATCGCTTATCTTGATCTTTCAGTCTCTTCTCTGAAGCTGTAATGAATTTCATCAAGGCTTCCTCTAAACTCAGTTTCCTTTTTTTTAGATGAAGGGGATGAATCTTGATATTCTAGAGTGTATGATAGGCTTGGAGCAAAGGTTTGAACTTGATTATTATGGCTCCATGAAAAATTTGGGTGATACCCCCAATCTTGATGATAATTGTTGGGATATGCATAATTGTTGGGGTAATCGCCGAAATTGCCACCATACTGCATCGACTCAAAATTGATGGCGCATTGATGACTCGCATGATTTCCAGCATAATAATCACAAATCACCGCTACACTTTGAATTCGTTGTACTACTAAAGTGTCAAACTTCCTCGAAAGTGTCTCAATCTGTACTAACAATTCATCGAGTTCATAAATCTCTATTGTTCTTGGCTGAGTTATTCTCGTATAAGGCCACTGTTAGTCAAAGTTAGCCATGGTGTACCTCAAAAGGAAGTAAAACAGAAAAAGAAATAAATAAAAATAAAACGTTTAAATTAAGATTAATTTGATTGAAATTAGTATTGGTAAAAATTATTAAATTAATTCTCCGGCAACGGTGCCAAAAACTTGTTATCCAATTTAAATAATGACAATTACGTGCAAGTGTACACGGTCAATAAGTAATAAAGTGATAAAAGTGTGTCGAACCCACAGAGAATTATTTAATAATAATTACCAATTACTAACTCATAATCAAAATAATTTTATTTAAACAACTGCAAATTGTGAATAATGATTAGAAATAACTAAACTAAAACTAAGATTAAAAACTAGCACAAAGGTTAAAATTCAGATATTTAAAGGCTTAAGACTACAATATTCCCAATTATGCAATATAGACTAATTTTTCAATTCATCCAATTATCAAATTCAATAGAGTTGTTAACATGAATTTAACTTTATTTATAAGCCCTTTTCCAAGTGATCAAATAAATTTATCTAACCCAGTTAATTCTGCGATATTCCTATGCAAAACTAAAGGATTAAATTCACTAAGCGCCAATTCCCAATAGTTACATGCAGCGAAGAGATATCCCTATTCACTTCACAACCACCCTAATTATTCATCCTATGCAAATAATTAAGAATGCATGCTATCATATTCAGATCTAACCCTAGATTTCATCTCCCGAATTCATCTAGAGTATCCCGCTAATTGTTGGCCAGACAATTAATCAATAAACGCAAAATACAATAGACAACTCAATATGAATAAATAATTGGAATCAAATAAATAATTAATCCATAAACATAAAAGGTTCAATTGCAGTCTTAATTATAAATTTAGCTCATAACTGAAAAAGAAATCAAATTATTAAAATAATCCATCATGTTCAAGATTACAAAAATTAAAAGAAAAAGGAAGAGATAAGAATCTGTGTTTATGCGCGATCTTCACTTTGGCCTTCAATCCTTGCAATCCTTCCTTAGAATTCTTTTTTAGATCTAAAAATTAACCTTCTTCTATTTGTATTCTAGTCTAATCTACTACTAATTATGTTCATCTTCCTAGTTATATGCCTCACATCATGTATTTATAGGTTAAAAGTCAAATTCATAAGCTTAGGCGGAAAAGTAACTCCATTTGTAGTTAAAAACATCAAAAAACGCAACCCCATTTGATCTGGCCTGACCTCGAGCACCCCGGCGCTGCTCATGGCGCTAGAAATCTGTATCCTAGCGCCCCCGGCGCTGGAAATGAACTAGAAACGAGTGCCCCGGCGCTAGGCCATTTTCTGCCCTGACATTTGTGGGTAAAATGGTCATAACTTTTGATCTGGGAGGAGTTACGGGGCCTGCCACCTACCAAATCGAAGATATCGACGAGATCTACAACTTTCATTCTTTGAGCATTGAGAGATTCGAGCTGGATCATGGTCAAAATTTAGCTTAAAGAAGCTGTTATGTAAATGGCAAGCATGACAACTCTGAGCTTTGATCTCCGTTGATAAAAAGGCCATAACTCTCGCATCTAAACTCCGATTGAGACGATACAAGATGTTTCAAAAAACTAAGAAGTAGATCTACAATAAAATCCATGTTTCAAACCAAGAACATGCATCCAAGGTAATGTTAAAAGCCCTGCAATCTTTCCTTCTCTTTTTTGCTTGCATATTGTACTCCAAAAGATGTCTGGATTGCGTTTCCTTGTTTCTTCCTAAAAAATAACATAAAAACACTATAAATACCTAATAATAACTTAAAATACTTAAGAATTCACAAATTATCAAGTTAAACGTAGTCAATTCATAGGTATAAAACCCACTCATCAGGGTTCGAGCTGTACTTGTCAGTTCTTCAATTTAACACTGTGCACTTGGAGTTAGTAATTTTTATCACACCATTTCTTATCTACATATCCTATCAAAAGTTGGTGGAGATCCTCACGTATATTACAAATATTATATATATGAGCAATTTTTGGACTGATGTTCGCATCACCTGCTAACTGCACAATCAAATTAGTAGCATTACTAAAGATATTCACATACATGATATCCAATGTAATGCTAGAACTAATGCCAAAACAGACACTACAAGAGTCTCATGAGTACTTGCTAAAAAACATGCAGAAAAATGAGAAACTCGTATTTTTTTTGTGGCATTCCATCCCACACATAGTAAGTGTTGATATGATAATATTCAAACCTTTTTGTTTTGATGATGACTTGATTATATGATCTAATTTGCTTATTGTGGAATTTTCAGGAAATTGACGAAAGAATTATTGTCAAGAAACAATGAAGATTTGAGTCTTAAGGAAAATATGTAAGGTCATTGCAAATACTTAATTTTTCAATACAAGGCTTTAGGACATAATATTTGTGCATTAAAATATGTTCATCCTGCCTAAATTCTATATGGGTATTGCTTAGTTGGTATGCTGAGTTGATATGTATTTGAATGCGTAAAAAGTGTTTAGCTTATTGTCCTTATTAAAAATTGGTTATTAATTTGTGCATGGCTAAAGTCTTTGATATATTGGTATTTCACATGAACTGATATTATAAGTATTATGAGCCACGTGTAAAATTTCATGTGTTGGAAATTTGGAAGTGGTTGAAGTATATTGATAAGATATGATTATCTTTCTTAAAGAATGAGATAAGGATCTTGGGAATATAAGATAATTATTATCTTGATAAAGTTGGTTCAATTTCTAATGTTATATAGGTGGCGGCAGTTTTGATTAGACCTAGTCGGTGATGATTCCTATTTAAAACAGCTTCTTTTTGAAAGTGTCCAACAATTTTTTGTTACAACCGAAAATAAATTGGTTTTGTTTCTCTTAGCAATTAACGGGATTATTATTTGATAATTATCTTTGGCAACGGGAATATTTTTCTAACAGGTTGATTTCTGGGTTATAAAAGGAAGAATTGTTTTCAATAAATACTCACTGACTGAACTCGGATTTACATCTTGGAACCACATACTTGAAAAAGATTTAGTTATTTTTGGTGCAATATTTTCAGCTGCTGTGCTATTATATTCTGATATATTTTCAGCAAATTTCATGGGCATAATATTGGTGATATCTTTTAACTTTACTTGATCATTGCATTCATTAGTTGAGCCTTGCATTGTTAAATTATTTATTTGCTTTGATCATTAGACCTCTATTATTGTAATATTAATTTTTAGACTAAGTGTTGTCTAAAGGAATTTAATCCAGGTGGATTAAGGTTTGTTTACAAACAGGTTCAAGGAACCATAGGTGCTTAAGGAGTGCATTGGTGCACAAGGAGCAAAAGTGCTCAAGTGAATTATTGTAATTCAAGATTTGATAGAATCTGTTTTGTAACAGGAATTGATTGTTAAAAGAAATAAAGTGAGTCTCCAATACTAATTGGTATTGGACGTGGAGTAGGCTATTATTATATAGGGTAATAGCTGAACCACGTAAAAAATCTTGGTGTTGATTTTATTACTTGCTTTACTTTAATTATTTAAAAGTTAGTTAATTATCTTAATAATTAAAATTTGAATATTTGCATTATTTTAAGATAATTCATTATTACCAAGTATTTTCACTAAGTCATATTAATCTATAAAATCACCAAGATATTTTCTTAAACAAAAATTCAATTCAGTAGACCATATTCATTCAGCAAGATGCATTCATCAATATAGTAATTCGGTAGACTATATTCATTCAGCAAGCTACATTCATAGTAATTCGGTAGACCATTTTCATTCAGCAAGCTGCATTCATCAATATAGTATACTATATTCAATAGCTTGGTTTAAATTTTTAAAATTTATAATAGTCTGTATCCACACTTATTCAACCCCCCCTTCTAAGTGTGCCTTATCTGAATTTCATTTGGTATCAGAGCTTGGCTCTACTTACTTGGTCTTAAAGGTGACTTGTAGGGAAAGATTCTGACATGACACAATTTGGGAACAACAATCAAGAAGGTCAATCAACCAATAGACCTCCTCTGCTATATGGAACAGAAAATTACAATTTCTGAAAATTTCGAATGAGGATCTATCTTAAGAAGGATCCTTGGGAATGGTGGGTCGTGGAGAATGGACCAGTTATTCCAAGAAAAGATGACGGTACTCCAAAGACTCTACTAGAAATGGATTCAACTGAAACCTTTATGGTTTCCTATGATTCAAGAGCTATGAATACTCTACTAAGCAACATGGTACAGTCCGAGATTGACAAAGTATCCTCATGAAACACAGCTAAGGAAATTTGGGATACTCTTGTGGTAAGTCACGAAGGAACTTCAAAGGTTCGAGAAGTTAAACTAAGTATGCTCATGCATGATTATGAAATGTTCAAACTCGAGAAAGATGAAACCATAAAGATGGCTCAAGCAAGGTTCCTGGTACTTCTGAATTCCTTAAAGTTACTTGACAAAACCATTCCACAAAGTGAGATTAACCGTAAGTTACTTCGGGCTATGCCCAAAAGGTTTGCTTCTAAAATTACTACTCTTCAAGATTCCTCTACTATTTCTACTATGGATACATTAACTCTTTTTGGTGAACATGAAGAATATGAACATCAGTTAAAAAGATATGATGATGAGGACGAAACCCCTCGAAGAAAGATTTTAGCTCTTAATGCAGGAAATGAAGAAGAGCTCGATGATGATTCGGATGAAGAAATAGCCATGATGTCAAGGAGACTCAAAGGACTACTGCAAAGGAAGAACAAACGGAAGAATATCTTCAACTCAAATAAAAGCAAAGGAAAACAAGCTGAGGAGACGTGTTTTGAATGTGGACGTCCAGGGCACTTTAAGAAGGATTGCTTTCAACTAAAGAACAAAGGAAAAATGAGCTTCAAGGATAATAAAAGAAACAAAGCTCTTGTCATTTGGAGTGATGAAAAGGAGTCTGAAGTTAAGGTTGATGCCAAGGATGAAATAGCTCAAGTATGCTTCATGGGAATAGAAGGTGAATCAAATGAGGTATCTATTTATGAGTTTAATTTTTTAATACAAGAAAATGAGAGATTAAAAGAAAAGAATGCATGTTTGAAGGATTTAGTAAATACATTAATGTGTGAAGTTGATTCTTTAATAGATGAAAAGAAGGAAATTAAAAAGGAGTCATCTTGTAAAGAAGAAAAGGTTTTGATTGCAAAAAATGATTATCTTGAAAATTACAACAAGATTCTTTTCAACAAGGTGACTTACATGAACAATGAAGTTGAGAAATTGAGTAATGAGCTAAAAATGCGAGACATATATATTGATGCATTTAGTGATAAATCTCTGTGTAAATCTGTTCCTACTAATGAACTTCAAAAGGAAGTAGATTCATTAAAACTATCTCTTGCTAGATTTGTCCAAGGTGAAGAAAACCTAACTGTTATGTTGGGAAAGCAAAGACCTAGTTTTGATAGACAAGGGATAGGTTATAATTCCACTCATAAAATCGGGAATGTGCAAATGCTTAAATCCAAGTCTCGTTTCAAATTGAATTATTGTTCTCCTTACACTACATGCAAAAATTGTGGTATTAAAGGTCACTTGGATATAAATTGTTCTAAGAAACAGAAGGTTAAAAAGGTATGGATTAAGAAGGGAGATTTATGTGCAACTAACACATATGGACCCAAAAAGATATGGGTACCAAAAGGATAAATTAATTTTTCTTGACAGGTATGCTTCAAGGCAAAAGTTCCATCTCAAAAATGGATTCTTGATAGTGGATGCTCTCGTCACATGACTGGTGATAAGTCGAAGTCCGTGGAACTAAAAACCAAGAAGAAAAATGGAACGGTTACTTTTGGAGACAATCGAACCTGTGAGATTAGTGGAAAAGGTAAAATTGGTAATGGTAAGGTTAATATTGATAATGTTCATCTTGTTAGTGGACTAGAATTTAATCTAATAAGTGTTAGTCAATTAATGGATAATGGTCATCAAGTTAGTTTTGAAAAAAAAAGTGCACAATTATTCATGGTACTAACAATACTACTTTAGTGGCACAAAGAGAAGGAAATATATATACTATTGATTTTGAGCAACAGGATGAAGAACTATGTCTAGCAACTGTGCAAGATGAGGCTAACCTATGGCATAAGAGGATGGGACATGTTCACATGGATTTAATCAAGAAATTATCCTCAAAGAATCTTGTCAAAGGATTGCCAAAGATAAAGTATGAAAAGAGAGTAATATGTGTTCCTTGCCAACTTGGGAAACAAGTAAGAACTTCGTTTACAGCAAAGAACATGGTATCAACTTCCTCTCCTCTACAACTACTTCATCTTGATTTATTTGGTCCTGAAAGGCATGCTAGTATTAATGGTAAATTTTATGCATTTGTAATAGTGGATGATTTTTCAAGATATACTTGGGTATTGTTCTTAAGAACCAAAAATGAAGCATTTAAAGAGTTTGAGAAATTGATAAGAAATTTAGAGACTAAGTATAGTCTCAAAATCATAAAAAATCGTAGTGATCATGGCACCGAATTTCAAAAGGACTTTATTATATTTTGTGATCAAAAAGGTATAAGCCATGAGTTTTCAGCTCCAAGAACTCCTCAGCAAAATGGAGTAGTGGAAAGAAAGAATAGAACACTTCAGGAAACAGCTAGAACACTTTTACAAGAAAGCAAACTTCCAAAGAAGTTTTGGGCAGAGGCTGTTAATACCTCTTGTTATGTGTTAAATAGAGTTCTTATTCGTCCTATTATTTTGAAAACTCGTTATGAACTTTTGAATAACAAAATTCCTAATATAAGTTATTTCAAAGTATTTGGGTCTAAATGTTTTATATTGAATACTAGTGATAACTTGGAAAAATTTGATGTTAAATCCTATGAAGGGATTTTTATTGGTTACTCACAAAACAGCAAGGCATATCGTGTATTTAATATTAACAAGCTATGTGTTGAAGAATCAGTACATATAACATTTAATGAAACTAATAATGATCTTCCAAAAGAAAGAGAAGAGGATGCAGGTAATTTGGAGATCTCAGTGAATCCGGCAAACCAGAAAAATCTATTCAGCAAGCCAAATGAACAGATTCAGCAAGCTGAATTGGAAAACACTCAAGGAGTAGAACAAGGAACAACACAAGAACTTGAGGAAGATTTTCTCCAACAAGAAGAAGTGTTATACGATGTCCAAATGCCAAAGACTGCAAGATATCTCAAGAATCATCCACCGGAAAACATTATTGGAGATATAAACAAAGGAATCACCACACGAAGAAGTTTACAAAATCAATGTGCGTTCTCTGCATTCTTATCACAAGTTGAGCCAAAGAATGCTAAAGAAGCCATTCTTGATGAAAGTTGGTTAATGGCAATGCAAGAGGAACTTCAACAATTTGAACGATGTCAAGTTTGGGAATTAATGCCTCCTCCTAAAGATGTTTCTGTCATCGGAACAAAATGGGTTTTTAAAAACAAGCTTGATGAACATGGGACAAACACTCGCAACAAAGCAAGGCTAGTAGCTCAAGGATATAATCAACAAGAAGGGATCGACTACGAAGAGACTTATGCCCCAGTTGCAAGACTAGAATCTATCCGGATTTTATTAGCATTTGCATGTTACAAGAAGTTCAAGCTTTATCAAATGGATGTAAAAAGCACATTCCTAAATGGATACATTAATGAAGAAGTCTATGTCAAACAGCCTCCTGGATTCGAACATGAAAAGTACCCAAATCATGTTTTTAAGCTAAAGAAAGCTCTCTATGGCCTCAAACAAGCTCCAAGAGCTTGGTACGAGAGGTTGAGTAAGTATCTTATTTCCAGTGGTTTCACTAGAGGTAAAATTGATTTCACACTATTTATTATGCATGATAAAACTGATATAATTGTTGTTCAAATATATGTGGATGACATAATATTTAGTGCTACTGATGATTTTCTTTGTGAGTGATTTTCAAAATGTATGCATAAGGAATTTGATATGAGCTTAATGGGAGAGCTAAATTACTTTTTGGGACTTCAAATCAAGCAAACTAAAGAAGGGATCTATATTCATCAAATCAAGTACACAATAGAGCTCCTCAAAAGATTTGGTTTTGAAGGATCCAACCCAAAGGCTACACCAATGAGTACATCAATAAAACTTACATCAGATGATAAAGGTATAGATGTAGAGTTAACCAAATATCGAGGTATGATTGGATGTTTATTATATTTAACCGCATCTAGACCTGATATAATGTATAGTGTATGTCTGTGTGCACGTTTTCAAGCAAAACCTAAAGAATCTCACTTACAAGCTGTTAAAAGGATTTTTAAATATTTAAGTGGTACTATAAATTTAGGGTTATTTTATCCTATTTGCAATCACTTTGAACTAATGGGTTATTCAGATGATGACTATGCAGGATGCCAAATCGATAGAAAAAGTACCAGTGGTGCTTGCACATTTTTAGGTCATAGTTTGGTTACATGGCACAGTAAAAAGCAAACTTCAGTTGCTTTGTCAACCACTGAGGGAGAATATTTAGCTGCAGGAAGCTGTTGTTCTCAAATCTTATGGATGAGACAAACTCTATATGATTTTGATATTTTATGTGGTAGTGTGCCTATTTATTGTGATAATTCTAGCACTATTGACATATCAAAAAATCCTGTCTTGCATTCACGAACAAAACATATAGAAGTTAGGCATCATTTTTTAAGAGATAATGTTTCAAAAGGTTTAATAAAATTAATCTTTATTTCTACAGAGAAACAATTAGCTGATATTTTTACTAAACCATTAAGTGAAGAAAGATTTTGTATGTTAAGAAGAGAACTTGGTATGTGCTTGGTATAATATGATCGCGTATTACACAAAGTTATGCATAAATATCTGTATATTATTATTTTAACTGAGTTTTGTTGATATACATTATCTATATGTAAACGGCAAAGAAGGCGTATCTGCACTAGCACGATTCTCAGTATCTATCATAATGAGATTATAATTTGAAAAGACTGAAGCAAGGGTTTTATTGTTTCAAGGAGTTTTTTCAAAGTCTAACTCGTTCTTATTAAAGGCAGAGCATTCATCTTCTTCTCTCAATACAACTCTATGATATTTCTCTGTTTCTCATCTGGTCTAACTTTCAACAACAAGTATGAAGACACGATCACGTTCATCCCGTATAACAATCAAAAACAAAACTCATCCACGATCCCCTTATACTTCTCGATCATCAAAGAAGTCCAAAAGTCAGACTTCAGTTCCTATTTCGTCCGATGCTTCTGATGGATCTGATTCAAGCTTCTCTTTTCTACAGAAAGATTCTCACTCTCCTACTTCAGAGTCTCCTCCTCCACAGTCAGATCCACCAACACACCTGGTAAATCTTTTTTCTACCGTTTCTGACCTACCAGATAATTTCTTTCGAGGTCATAGTTTCGAAGCACGGTTTAAAAATTCCATTGCCACCAAACAATTTGTTTATGAAAAGTTTTTAGACTTGTTTTATTTTAAAAACTCATCTTTGGAGAAACTTTTCCTGTCTTGTTGAATTTCTGCCATGCTTTTTCCTCCAACTAAGGCATATCCTCGTTTGATACAACAATTTTACACCAACTTAGAGTGTAATGGGGATTGCTATACAACCTTTGTGAAGGGAAAATCTATGTTTTTCACAGTGATAGACTTTGGGAGTATTCTTAATATTTCTTCATCAGGACCTTGTCCATTTACTCTTAAGGGTGCTGCAAATATTCCCTTTCCTCCTCTTGAACAACTTCATACGGTGATGGATGATTCATCTTTGACAACTCTGTTTACTCCTAAAATTATCGATGTTTGTCCACTTGCATGTGTTTTGCACAAAATCCTTCGGTATAATTTATTTCCACGAGTAGGTGATGGAGGAGATTTCACTTACCAAGATTTGGTTGTTATTGCTATGATTTTAAAATGCGTCAGTTTTAATTTTTCTCTTATGATGTTGTCCCACATGATGAGTTGTATCCGTCAAACTAAAAAGTGTCTGCCCTATGGTTTGTTTTTAACAAAACTGTTTCAACATTTTAAAATCTGTCTTGATGATGAAATTGTGGTATCCCACAACGACTTTATTGATTCTGCTAGTCTCAAACAGTCTCATATTTCCTTTGTTGATGGATCATTTCCTTTTACGGGGCCTGCCACCTACCAAATCGAAGATATCGACGAGATCTACAACTTTCATTCTTTGAGCATTGAGAGATTCGAGCTGGATCATGGTCGAAATTGAGCTTAAAGTAGCTGTTATGTAAATAGCAAGCATGACAACTCTGAGCTTTGATCTCCGTTGATAAAAAGGCCATAACTCTCGCATCTAAACTCCGATTGAGACGATACAAGATGTTTCGAAAAACTAAGAAGTAGATCTACAATAAAATCTATGTTTCAAACCAAGAACATGCATCCAACGTAATGTTAAAAGCCCTGCAATCTTTCCTTCTCTTTTTTGCTTGCATATTGTACTCCAAAAGATGTCTGGATTGCGTTTCCTTGTTTCTTCCTAAAAAATAACATAAAAACACTATAAATATCTAATAATAACTTAAAATACTTAAGAATTCACAAATTATCAAGTTAAACGTAGTCAATTCATAGGTATAAAACCCATTCATCAGGGTTCGAGCTGTACTTGTCAGTTCTTCAATTTAACACTGTGCACTTGGAGTTAGTAATTTTTATCACACCATTTCTTATCTACATATCCTATCAAAAGTTGGTGGAGATCCTCGCGTATATTACAAATATTATATATATGAGCAATTTTCGGACTAATGTTCGCATCACCTGCTAACTGCATAATCAAATTAGTAGCATTACTAAAGATATTCACATACATGATATCCAATGTAATGCTAGAACTAATGCCAAAACAGACACTACAAGAGACTCATGAGTACTTGCTAAAAAACATGCAGAAAAATGAGAAACTCGTATTTTTTTTTGTGGCATTCCATCCCACACATAGTAAGTGTTGATATGATAATATTCAAACCTTTTTGTTTTGATGATGACTTGATTATATGATCTAATTTGCTTATTGTGGAATTTTCAGGAAATTGACGAAAGAATTATTGTCAAGAAACAATGAAGATTTGAGTCTTAAGGAAAATATGTAAGGTCATTGCAAGTACTTAATTTTTTAATACAAGGCTCTAGGACATAATATTTGTGCATTAAAATATGTTCATCCTGCCTAAATTCTATATGGGTATTGCTTAGTTGGTATGTTGAGTTGATATGTATTTGAATGCGTAAAAAGGGTTTAGCTTATTGTCCTTATTAAAAATTGGTTATTAATTTGTGCATGGCTAAAGTCTTTGATATATTGGTATTTCACATGAACTGATATTATAAGTATTATGAGCCACGTGTAAAATTTCATGTGTTGGAAATTTGGAAGTGGTTGAAGTATATTGATAAGATATGATTATCTTTCTTAAAGAATGAGATAAGGATCTTGGGAATATAAGATAATTATTATCTTGATAAAGTTGGTTCAATTTCTAATGCTATATAGGTGGCGGCAGTTTTGATTAGACTTAGCCGGTGATGATTCCTATTTAAAACAACTTCTTTTTGAAAGTGTCCAACATTTTTTTGTTACAACCGAAGATAAATTGGTTTTGTTTCTCTTAGCCATTAACGGGATTATTATTTGATAATTATCTTTGGCAACGGGAATATTTTTCTAACAGGTTGATTTCTGGGTTATAAAAGGAAGAATTGTTTTCAATAAATACTCACTGACTGAACTCGGATTTACATCTTGGAACCACATACTTGAAAAAGATTTAGTTATTTTCGGTGCAATATTTTCAGCTGTTGTGCTATTATATTCTGATATATTTTCAGCAAATTTCGTGGGCATAATATTGGTGATATCTTTTAACTTTACTTGATCATTGCATTCATTAGTTGAGCCTTGCATTGTTAAATTATTTATTTGCTTTGATCATTAGACCTTTATTATTGTAATCTTAATTTTTAGACTAAGTGTTGTCTAAAGGAATTTAATCCAGGTGGATTAAGGTTTGTGTTACAAACAGGTTCAAGGAAGCATAGGTGCTTAAGGAGTGCATTGGTGCACAAGGAGCAAAAGTGCTCAAGTGAATTATTGTAATTCAAGATTTGATAGAATCTGTTTTGTAACAGGAATTGATTGTTAAAAGAAATAAAGTGAGTCTCCAATACTAATTGGTATTGGACGTGGAGTAGGCTATTATTATAGAGGGTAATAGCTGAACCACGTAAAAAATCTTGGTGTTGATTTTATTACTTGCTTTACTTTAATTATTTAAAAGTTAGTTAATTATCTTAATAATTAAAATTTGAATATTTGCATTATTTTAAGATAATTCATTATTACCAAGTATTTTCACTAAGTCATATTAATCTATAAAATCACCAAGATATTTTCTTAAACAAAAATTCAATTCAGTAGACCATATTCATTCAGCAAGATGCATTCATCAATATAGTAATTCGGTAGACTATATTCATTCAGCAAGCTACATTCATAGTAATTCGGTAGACCATTTTCATTCAGCAAGCTGCATTCATCAATATAGTATACTATATTCAATAGCTTGGTTTAAATTTTTTAAATTTATAATAGTCTGTATCCACACTTATTCAACCCCCCTTTCTAAGTGTGCCTTATCTGAATTTCAGTAAGTATCACCCCGAGCCAAATTAGTTGTACAAAAAGAAAGAAATTAAAGAGAGTGAAGGAGTATATATCTTTTATCCATTTGTAATATCTATATGTACAAGTATATTGCGGAACAATACTGAATATATATATAAAAAATTGGCGATGAATATGTACAAATAGTGTAGAGAAAAATGTGCACTTATATGAATTTGAAAATGTGAATGATTATATATCTTTTATTTAATATATACTATTAAAGTTGTGAAGGTAGATACTGATGAAATTGAAAAATGTTAAACTTTTGGGTTTTACTAGAATAAGAAAGGGAAAAGAAAGAGAAATAACATGATAGTGAGAGAGGAAGTGAATGGAATGAATAATTAAATTTTAATGAATAACTCATTAATGTAAGTTCAATTAATAATAATTTATTAACTTAATTTGTGTCAACTCATTTGAGTGAATTCGACCAACCAAATTAACTTAATTGAATTGAATTGAAAATGGTAGTATCTTAACTTATTATATATAGTTATTGATAGGAAAAAATGATGTTGATTTAATCTAAAAAAGCTCAAAAAAAGGGTTTCATTATTGATTCTGTTATATATGTATTATGAAAGTTTTTTGCCGAATTACAATTGTAACATACATTATACATGAGATTAGATAGAAATATTAGGTTCACTTACCATATTAGATTTGCTACTTGTAGTTATTCACGTAATTGGTGACAAAAAAAATCGACTCAAAATCGCAAGATATATCATTTTTCTATTTCTAATATGTGATTCATAATCATGAATTTTATGTAACTCGCAACAAAAAAACGATGCATAAAATTACAAGATGTATCATTTTCTCATTACTAATATGTCATTCATAATCATGAATTTCACGAAAAAATAATTGGACGCTAATACAATTTAAATGGGCTCAAATAATTTAAAAAGTTATGGGGCCTTTTCTAAGCCAATAATTCAAATAATGTAGCAAAACTTTATTAAAAAACTTTTCTCCGCAGCCGGGATTTGAACCCGGATTTTTCATATTGAGAAAATTGCCAAATTGCTACTGCGGACTTCGTGATATGCTTTCCAAGAAAATTAATTACTATATAAACAAGTATTATAACTATAGGTTAGATTCCAACGTTTCAGACAAATTTCTCTACTTTTGCCCCCCAATTCCCCATGTGAATCCACTCTAGTGATCAAAAAAAAAATTATAATAATAAATAAATTAAATTAGGTATTGAAATTTTAAATATAAAAAGATTTAAACTCCCTGTTTGTTTGTAAGTTTTATTTTAAGTGCAAGTTTTAGGAATTTTTTCCCTTTTTCATTCATTTCCTTATCTCCAAAACAAAACTCATAAAGAAAGTTAAATGAGAAATTATGGGAGAATATGTAAGAGTGAAGGTTACATCTGAGAGAGGAGTTGTTGAATTGATAATTTCCAAGATAGTGGGTTACACGAGTAATTTAAATTTTTTTACCTATTTTTTCTCCCTAATTAACCATGATAATAATCGCATGATTTTTTTTTCTCCTTCTTATCTTTAAAGTCTGAATATATTACTGCATTTATAACCGTCAGGGATTGCTCCAGCTTTATAAAATAGAGTAATAAAGTCGGATAAAAAAATATATAGCTAATTTAGTGTTAAAAAAAATTTGTGCAACCTCTTTTGTTTTGAAATTTACTCCTTAGGAAATAGAAACAGTTATTTTAAAAACTCAAAAAAATTTCTTCTCTTTTCCACTTTATTATCAATTCATACTTTTTCTCCAATATTTTCTTACTCATTCTTTCAAAAGTTATTTAAATATTTTATTTAATTACACACGCTAGTGTGTACAAGGAATACTAATCTTATTTTATAAAGACATTTCTTCTATAAGTTTTTGAATAATGCTAGAGACACAAACTATTTTACAAATATTTTACAAACTTGCTGATGTGGCACTGTTGTATTGGTGACATTGTTATAGTGGGGAGTTGTTTTTTTTAACTATCACCAATACAACAGTGCCACATCAGCCAGTTTGTAAAATGTTTGTAAAATAGTTTGTGTCTCTAGAATTACTCTAAGTTTTTATGTTGAATATAACATTAATTTCACCGGCATGAAAAAAGTGTCGTAAATAATTATTAAGAAATTATGATCAGCTTTTGAATTTGAAACAAAAGTATTACTGATAATATCATGATTGACTTTTGAAAGTCAATGACATACATTTTCAAATTTAAAATTGAGACGGTTCATTAAAAATAATTTCATTAATATTATGTTTCCATAATCATGAATTTCACCTAAAAATACTTAGACACTAATACAATTTAAATGAGCTCAAATTATTAAAGCCCAATGCCGGAAAACGAAAACACAAAGGGGAGGAAGAATTCCCTTTCAAAAAGTTATGGGCCCTTTCTCAGCCCAATAATTCAAATAATGTCGTAAAACATAATTTAAAAAAGGGACATTTACACTTTATAATACTTTTTTTAGAAATAATGACAATAAAAGTACAATTCAAAAATATTTACAAAAATGTTATAATTTAATATTTTATTTATAAAAGTAGTGCAACAGTTGTTCCTTTAATTTAGTTACGTGATTTAATAAGTTTTCTTATTAGCGCTTAGTTGCTTATTTTGAGGAAATTTGAATTTATTAATGTATTATCTTTCTTTTCGTGTTTTTGTAGTTTTTTTGTTTACTGGATATCTTTTATTTGGAAACCCTCGTTTTGTGCATTTGGTACTTTGAAGGTAAAATATTCTCCAGATTTTGCTTTCGATTTTGGTCTTCATTCGAATACTCCAGATCTGTGTTTGCCCATTATTGTTTGGATTCGGCATCGTTTTCATTCTTTTTTCTGGTTTTCGTCTTCGTTTCTGCTTGGTGTTGCCGTCGTTGGTTTTGATCGGAAGTGGGTTTACAGTTGTAGGATTTGGCCAAACATCTTTAGGGTTCAAAGGTAATTCCAAGTTTCATGTTTTATTTGTAATCCTTTTGTGTGTTTATGTACCATTATTTGGATTCGATAGTTGTAAAGTTTATACCAAAATTTGAGATGTAAGTTGCGTCTTTTATGAGAAGTGATAGTATATATGTATGTATATATATATAATAGTTCGTATAATATTATGATTGTTCCAGAACCAGTGTTATTGTTTGGTCATTGGTGAAGCTGGAATCTCCAACTATGATAATACGCTCCTTGATGTTATAGATGTATACGTCTTGTTCAATCTTTTATTTGAATAACAGATAATTGAATTTATACCAAGTTTAAGAGTGGTTCTTCTGTTAAATTCATATACACATTATACTTTTTCTCTATATTTTGGTTAATAATGTTCCCCTTGTTGGTTACCAGTGTTTTAATTTCTTAGTTAGCAGTGTTGCAATTGTTGGATTATCAGTGTTGTCATTGTTAGTTAACAGGATTGCCCTTGTTAGTTACTAGTTTTGCCATTGTTGGTTACTAGTATTAATTGTAGACACCCAAATTTTGCACTTTGTATACTAACCCTGACAGGAGGGCAAATTCGGCAAATGGTCGGCCTGCGAGACGAAAGGTGGACATAAGTGCGAACACTCAAAACCACCACGACGACTTGTTATCAAGGCTGACACGACGACGGGCGGAGCAAACACCCATGAATGATGTGGCACTTTTCCCACTGGTTTTCGGACGGCAAAATGCAAGCCTTCCAGCAGAAACCGATGATCTGACACGAGAATCGAGGTGCGGTTCGGAAAACGAGAAAATCAGCCCACCCAGCCGCGGATTGATCTGCGGCCAAACGATTAAAATAATGGTAGTGCGCGAGACGGCTGAAGTGCGCGGCGGGCGCGGGGAAACCGAGGCCAGCCGCAGATTGATCTGCGGCAAGCCGCAGATCGATCTGCGGCCAGCCGCAGATCAATCTGCGGCTGCCTAGGGCAGCCCCTTATCAGGCCATTTTGCATACAGAAACAAAAAAAAAGAGGAGAAAAAGGCAGCAACGGGAGCAGCTCGGGAAGAACAGCAAAATCAGCAACAATTAAGAGAAAAAAGAGAGAAAATAGTGAGGAATTGTATCCATTTTGTGAGATTATACATCATATATTTCCTGCTCTATTCAATATACAAGTTCATACATATTGTGAGGATTATTTGTAAGGTGAAAAACCCTTTGTTATAGCATTTTGTTATACCATTTTTGTTAAGTTTTGACATTTGGATTATATTAAATGTAGTCTTTTCTTGTATATTATTGAGGATACAAGGATTGAGAATTATTAGTGAGGGTTCCAATAGAACAAAATTCTTCCTAATGACCCGATGATATCCGTTTGGTGATTTTTAGCTTGTTTAATTCTTGTAAATATCCATGTTGCGGGTATGTAGTAATCTTGGGTGTGAGCCTAGGAATGCGACCCCGTGGTCCAAATCCGATGATGGACGTTTTGACATATGTAATAGATGCAAGGTACTCGTTTTGTTGTAACATGTAATCGTTGGGCCTTAAAACGACGCTAGAGCGAGAATCGGGTTTAAGGCCCCGTAGTAGTGAAATATGTGATTGTTGGCGTTAGGGGATATTTTGATGGCTTACATGCCCATGAATAGCCCCCTACGCGTTTGATATTTAGTTCGACTTGTAACACCCAACAAAAGGATTTCAAAGCCAAAACAATAAAGATTTTGCTAAAATTAATCAAAGTAGGATATTAGCATCACGAGGCTTAAAATTTGGAAGTGCTAATGAAAGTCGATTCCTATTTACGAGAAGGTTAAAAGGAAGTTGTTTCCAAATGTCACAAAAAATGGTTTTATAAAGAGAAATAAACGTTTTACTAAACCTTGATACATAGGGCGAAAGAGATTCTAGAAATTGCCTATCATTTATGAAAGCAACGTATAAATCTCGATTCCTATTTTGGCTAAGGTTTAACAAACTCATGTTTTACCAAAACAAACACTTAATAAAAATCTCATAGCTTTTGTCAATTTAAAATCAAATCTTTCTCAATAAGAAAATAAGGCTTTCTCGTAAATACCGAAAAGACATTTTTTAAGCACTCTCAAAACTAAAGCACGATTTTTCCTAAGAAATCCAAATGATTCTTTCATACAAATTCACCACAACTTTCATTTAGGCACACACACACACACGCACACATATACGTTTCATGAATTAAAGGATAGGAAAAGCATCAAGATTGCGGTAACCGTGTTTCACGGAAGTCGAGGGGTGCCTAACACCTTCCCCTCACTTAAGCAAGCCCCCGAACTCTATGAATCTCGATTCGCAGACCATTTAAATCGGAGTCACACATGAGCCAGCAATTTATAAAAAAACGAAAACTCGGATGAGTTGGTACATCCATTTCAAATATACCAACTGGCGACTCTGGTTAATTGGCTCATCATGAAAAAACGATCTTTCAAAACCCCGTCGACATCAAGGCCGACCTTTTCCCAAATTACCTAAAACCGAAAAGGCTAAAAAAGGAAAAGACAAGAGACGAGAAAAACCCGGCGTCGACATTAATATTATCGGTTACAATTGTTTATATTGTTGTATTAACATAGTTATTTGTGTTGGTTACCACTGTTAGAAATGCTGGTTCACTACAACAAAAAAGCTTATCAGCGACCGCCTATCAGCGACCGCTAGCGGTCGCTGATAGATATCTGCGACCGAACCCGATCGCTGATAAGTGTCGCAGATAATCTGGTCGCTGGTGTGCACATCAGCGACCGACATATCTGCGACCGTTAATAGCGACCGCCGCCGTCGCTAAGCTGAGTCATCCTGAGTCAGTTCTCATGAGTGACGTGGCACACGTGTCAGCGACCGGTAATAGCGACCGAAGCGGTCGCTAATAATGACTTTATATCAGCAATCGCACAAATTTATTAGCGACCGCATGCGGTCGCTGATGTTGAATTTTAAAAAAAAAATTTGCAGTAATTTATGGATTTCCCAAAAAAACTGTACCTGTTTTGTACCTGTTTTATATCCCAACACACAACAGTATATATAAACATTCATCCAAGATTTATATCCCAGCATATGCATGCACAACAATATATATAACATCCGTCCATCCACAATGCCATAAACTAACACTATAAACATTAATAAAGCAATATGAACTAAAGAAATATATACAAATGTCATCTTTAAGTATCATACAATTGTCCAAAGAATGAATTTAAGAGTATAAAACTTTAAATATGAAGAAAACAAGCCTAGGTCCTCATGCATCATCGCCCAAGTTAGTAGGATCCTGTAATTAACAAAAGAATACAACATGTTATATGTGTTGAACAGGTATTACTTATGCAAAGCAAAGTGAAAGAAAGGTAAACAATAGTAATTACCTCATCGCCATCCTGATGCTGTGCTGCTGCCGCCACTGCATCCGCTAACTCATCAGGACTCAGAGACTGCAGATGCCCGCCCAGTATACGAAGAAGATCACGATCTCGACAAATCGCTCTCACGCAGTCAGCAGGGGTATGGTAGGCTGGACTACCCGATGACTGTGTAGACTGGGTAGCAGAGCTGCCTGTGCCACTGATGGTCGGGCGTCGTCGTTGTCCTTGGCCTTTGACGTAGTTCTTCTTAACGACTGACGCCCTCTCCCACAATTCTTGATCAATCGGCGGACGCGGAGTGCCCTCAGGATAACGCTCGTTCATTAAGCTCTTATACGTGTCCTGTCAGCAGGTTAACAATTAAATAGTTAAAAACAAATATAAAATGGTAGCAAAAGGTCGTAAATATTATATATACAACATATCAATGTTCTAAACACTTATTACCGCTATCTGGACAGCCTCAGGCAGACCATCGCGAGTGGCCACGTACACATCCAGCCAATTGATAGGCTAACCCTGAGACTGAGCCTCCTACAAAACATAAAATCATATTAATATGTAAACATATGATATTTTACAGAAACCTGACTGTAAACATAAAAATACTATTCATTAAGCCAACAAGTTTGCTATTTATACGTACCTTGGCAGCAATATGCTGCACCTGTGATATACTGCCGCCCCTATACATGCCTTTTGCCTTTCCGTCTTCATGTGCACCTGAGGATCTGTTTGAGGCGGCAGTCTTGCGTCGCTTAACCCAGGTCTCGGCTCTCCACTGGTCACACATCTCCGTCCATACGGGCTGTGCGCACCACCAGGGGCTATGCTCATGCATATACTGCTCACCCTGGCCAGGATGGTCTATCTCTGCATTGTGTATGGCTTTTTGTCGTTCCTTGTTGAGATTATCTTTGGTACGGACTGCGCACTTTTGCCAGAAAAGTGTCTGAATAACTGATGCTTGCGCGTCGTCCCATCTATACCTTTTCTGCAAATAAAACAACAATACTAATATTAAAACGGTGATATTACCATAATTAATATACTAAACAATATTATTTCATTAACTATATTATATGTCAGAATTTAAAAAAAAATATATATACCTGGAATTCAGCCCAAACTGCATCCTTGTGGGCGAGAGGTGTACTCGCCCACGTAATCGCTGGCGTGGGCCAGTTTTGTAAACATAATTGTGAAATACACTTCACAATCTTACTATCTTGAAAATCACTACAATATACAACAATATGAAATAAAGATAAGTAATTTTAGTAGAATATTAAAAGTAATTGACATTAGTATATATTTATGGAAAGTATATATATAAAATGCTTATATATAAATGATGCTTAACGTACGTGTTGTCCGGAGGAGGACGAATCTGTATGAGAATCCGGTCATCCGGATTAGCCGGGGCCTTCGGCACATGATTAGGGCCCCGACCCAAGCCGCGCTTTCGTGGCGCTGGTTCAGAAGACATCTGTTTCACCAAAATTTTAGGATGTTATTATAAGTTATGCTGTAATTGTATTAAATAGTTAACTACAACAAATACAAATGAAAGGTACATAAACATGACAAGGATATAGACAACATCTATATATGCAAGTGTATGTAATACAAGTCAAACTAAACATACATTTTAATGAGAATTGCTATCTGAGTCAGAATTATTTTGTTGACGTATTGGAGATTCATAACCATCATTTTCTTCAGATTCAGTGTCAGTGTCAGTCAATAATTCTTCCTCAGTATCAATGTCATCTGACACATGTACTGACTCGGGATCCAATTCATCGGGTTCATCTCCACCCTCTAACTGGATTACTTCATTGTTGTCCTCGACATTTATTATAGGAGGTCTATGAAGCATCTCCTCTTGGTAGAACTCTCCGTCTACTAATTGGACACGACTGCGCGCGGGAGTATGAATTACAACTTGCCAATCTGCAGGCGGTCTATCTCTTTTCCTAACAGGACTAGGAGTGTAGTATACTTGTACTGTTTGAGTTGGCAACACAAATGGTGCGTTGACGTACGTGGTCCTATGGAGGTCAATATCGACGATTCCATGTCGATCGACACGTATCCCTTTTTCTGAATCAAACCAACGACATTTGAACAAGTTAATATGCCCCCCATAAGTACCCTTGTACGACAGCTCAATGATTTCCTCCAACTCCCCATAAAAGGCACGACCCAGCTCATTGTAACAATCTCCTTGAACACACACTCCAGTGTTAGTTGTTCTTTTACCGCGAGCATATGTATTTGTATGAAATTCACAACCATTTACTTTGTAACCATTGCGGCTGACTTGGTCCCGGTCTGGGCCCATAGCTAGGACTTGTATATTTGGAGGAATGGTTCCCTCATTAAGAGCCTACAAAAATTCTATTAAGTTAAATGAATTCATAAATGAATATTTAGCCATACGTGCTTATAAATTAAATTAACTTACTTTGTCCTTTAGCCAAAATGCAAATTTTTGATCACGACTGAGTTGAATATCTTTATCACTGATGCCGGGCTGATTCGCTTTTAACTCGTCATCATATGATCTATATAATTTTATAAACATTAACATATTTGAATGTATAAGATTAATTACAGATTAAGATATAGGTCCAATGATTCAGAATCATTTTACATGTATACCTTACAAATTCGTCAATCTCCTCGCAATTGAGAAGAATGTAAGTATGTGCAGCATGTAATTCTTGCTCAGAGAGGAATATGCGATTCCCTTTTCCATAAGCGCGACCCGGTAGACCAAATACAGAAAGCCGACCATTCAGATCAACATTGCCCCCATCATCATGTCTCGGGACTCGATTGGCCTTTGTCAAAACTTCGTTGGGAAAATAGTCTGAGACAAACGTAGATATCTCATCAAAACTGTATGCCTCACATATCGACCCCTCGACGTAAGCTCTATTCTTCACCTTCCTCTTAAGGTTTCCCATCACCCTCTCGAAAGGGTACATCCATCTATATTGAACTGGACCACCAACACGAGCTTCATAGGGTAGATGGATTTGAAAATGCTCCATGGAGTCAAAAAAACCAGGTGGGAATATTTTTTCAAGCTTACACGTGATCTCAATGATGTTCTTCTCAAGTACAGACATGTCCTTTTCATTTAACGTTTTTGAACATATGTCTCTGAAGAAACGACTAAGTTCAGTCAAAGCATCCCATATTGGTTTATCAAGCAAGTCCCGAAATGCTATAGGCATTAGTCTCTCCATGAACACATGACAGTCATGACTCTTCATCCCTTGCAATTTGCCACCTGTGACGCACCTTGCAATGTTTGAGGCATATCCATCTGGTAGTTTCAGAGACTTAATCCATGTGCACACATCTTCAACTTGTTTTTTGGACAATGTGTACCTTGCATGTGGTTTGACCATCCAACCATTACGAGATTCATATAGTTCTAATCCAGGACGCTTACAAATATCTTTCATGTCCAACCGTGCCTTATCATTATCTTTCATCTTGCCCGGAACACTCATCACAGTGTTAAAGACATTGTCGAACACATTCTTCTCAATATGCATCACATCTAGATTATGACGAATTAAATTTGTAGACCAATACGGCAATTCCCAAAAGATGCTTCTCCGAACCCAATTATGAGATACGCCAAACCCATCGATGATGTCAGAGGCAACAATCTTACCAAATGGGATAACCGGCAATCTCATCACACGATCTCGCATATCCGTTCCCGACAATCGCGGTGCAGGCATATCATTGTCTACTTTCCCTTTCCTGAAGTTTTCTCTATTTCTTCGAAACGGGTGATCTACTGGCAAGAAACGACGATGACAGTCAAACCAACATGGCTTTCGACCATTTGATAGATTGAAAGACTTTGTATTCTCCATACAATATGGACAAGCCAACTTCCCGTGTGTACTCCAGCCAGATAACATACCATAAGCAGGGAAGTCACTTATAGTCCAGATAACCGCTGCCCTAAGGTTGAAATTTGTTTTCGTGGAAACATCCCAAGTCTGTACTCCATCCTCCCACAATACCTTTAACTCGTCTATAAGAGGTCTCAAGTAAATATCTAGGTTCTTTCCAGGACTCTTGGGACCAGGAATCACGAGTGAAAGAAACAAGTATGGCTGCTTCATACACATCCAAGGAGGCAAGTTGTACGGAGTTACAATCACAGGCCAGCAGGAGTACGGAACAGCTGAGTGGCCGAACGGGTTAAAACCATCAGTGGACAATCCAAGTCTCACATTTCTAGGTTCTAATGCAAACCCAGGATGTGATAAGTTTAAATCTTTCCAAGCCTGCCCATCTGCGGGATGGTTAAGTTCTCCATCTTTAGCTGGAGATTTCGCATGCCAAGTCATATGTTCAGCTGTTCTTGAAGACATGTACAATCTCTTAAGCCGATGTGTAATTGGAAAATACCTTAAAATCTTCAAAGGTATTTTTGTCTTTTTTGTAGTCACAGACACCCTCTTTAATAGGCTTGAACCGATCATGACCGCAAAAAGTGCACTTTGTCTTATGTTCATTTTCCTTATAAAACAACATGCAATCATTTGGACATGCATCGATCTTTTGGTATCCAAGACCTAACTTCTTCACCATTTTCTTACAATAGTAGTAGTTATCGGGCAATTTTTCACCGTCAGGCAACATACTCTTAATGGCCTTCAAGAGTGACTCAAAACACTCATGGCTCATGTTGTGATCAGCCTTGATGTTAAGTAATGTCGCAACTGCAGACAACGTAGTGTGTTTGGTGCAACCATGCCACAACGGCTCGCTACCTTCGTCTAGTAACTTAAAGAAGGCTTTCGCATCAGAATTCATAGGTTGCTCTCTCTCTTGTTCCCAATCAAAATTCGGCCCTGCAATATCATGAACCATTTCATTCATACGATGGGTACTGCTGCCCGGATTGTGTACTTGTGCGATACCACTATCTCTTCTCTGCCCATGTGCCCACCAGCATTCTTCGTAATTTTTCATGAACCCAGACACAAGTAAATGATAGTTTACCATGTCTCTGTCCATATAATTGACATTCTTACACTTTAAACAAGGGCATCTTATCTTGTTCTGACCATTCACACATTCTGGGTGACTAAACGCATAATCCAAAAACACTTGACAACCATTTCTAAATTCAGCTGTAGCACCTATCTGGGCACTTGACTTTCGTCGTCTCATCCAACTACGGTCTGAATAGAGGTCCATGATATCACGGTACCTACTGCAGATAACATGAGCTTATTAATGTATAGCATGGTTAGACTCTATTAAAATTTCGCCATAGTCTCCCCTATCATATGGACTATCCACATGAACGAGGGCATGCATATATAGCCATTTGTAGGCACCCAAGACACAACCCAATAGAAATATATTAATGTATAACGAATGAATGCAAAAGTAGTAAGAAGTACCATAAAACCAATAAATTGCTTTTCATTAGAAAAAACGAATATTCTATCCCTATAAATCTGTCATTTTTAATCTGATTTGTGTATTTTGTTTTGCTTTACTAATCTTGTCTAGTTGCAGTTGTTTGATTTATTTTGGATTATTTATTTTAATTTATTTAATTTGTTTAATTTCATTTAATTTTATTTTATTTTGTATTATTTTAATTAGTAATGACAAACTAAGTAAATACTACTTAGTTCGTTATATTATATTATTTATTTTATTTTATTTTGATTTATTTTGGATTATTTATTTTAATTTATTTTAATTTGTTTAATTTCATTTAATTTTATTTTATTTTATATTATTTTATTTAGTAATGACAAACTAAGTAAATACTACTTAGTTCGTTATTTTATATTATTTATTTTATTTTATTTTGATTTATTATGTATTATTTATTTTAATTTATTTAATTTGTTTAATTTCATTTAATTTTATTTTATTTTGTATTATTTTATTTAGTAATGACAAACTAAGTAAATACTACTTAGTTCGTTATATTATATTATTTATTTTATTTTATTTTGATTTATTTTGGATTATTTATTTTAATTTATTTAATTTGTTTAATTTCATTTAATTTTATTTTATTTTTTATTATTTTATTTAGTAATGACAAACTAAGTAAATACTACTTAGTTCGTTATATTATATTATTTATTTTATTTTATTTTGATTTATTATGTATATTTATTTTAATTTATTTAATTTGTTTAATTTCATTTAATTTTATTTTATTTTATTTTTTATTATTTTATTTAGTAATGACAAACTAAGTAAATACTACCCAGTTCGTTATATTATATTATTTATTTTATTTTATTTTGATTTATTATGTATTATTTATTTTATTTAATTTAATTTGTTTAATTTCATTTAATTTAATTTTATTTTTTATTATTTTATTTAGTAATGACAAACTAAGTAAATACTACTTAGTTCGTTATATTATATTATTTATTTAATTTTATTTTGATTTATTATGTATTATTTATTTTAATTTATTTAATTTCATTTAATTTTATTATGAAATTAAATACACAAATCAATGAAAAATGGGGTGTATTTTATTAACTTGATGGAGCATCTTTAAGCACATCTAGGAAAGCTTGTCTATGCCTATTATCATCAAACATCTACTACACTTCACACAAGTGGGTTGCTATACTAAATCAATTATCATCCATCCAACATGTACTCAGTAAAATCCTATTAATCAAATAAAACATTATATTACCTTAAAACAAGTGCAAGCAAATAATTACAAAACTAATTATATTTGAAACTTTACTTAATAACATGAATACACATTCAGCCATACTACATGGTCTCAGAGCATTACTACACCACAAATCCCTGGAAACAAGGTCTTGAACATAACAAACCACAAATACAGTACATGGACAACAAATCACTGCCCTCTACATTAAAAAATTAAACTAAACTCCAGCAATATTTGATAATCATTAAAAAATAATTACATTAACTAATAGTTCATTATGCATACCTGATCAGAAGGGCGGTGCTCTTCGGCGGCGACTGCTAGCTTGGTCGGTTACAGCGGCGGCGGTGGCAGGAGCGACGACTCCGGCGGCGACTTCCTCTTCCCTTTTCCCTCTTCTCCTTCTTCTCCCTCTTTTCTCCCTTCTTTTTCCTCCGTCTACTAGTTTGCTCGACTGCCTGAATCTGATTAGACTAAAATATCATCAGCGACCGCTATCAGCGACCGCGTGTCGTCGCTGTTTTAAATGACGTGGATGTTTTAGCGACCGCGGGCGGTCGCTGAAAGGATTTGGTCGCAAAAAGTTACCCCGCGAAATTTTGCGCCAAATTTAAGGCGGTATTTTTTGTATTTGCGACCGATCAGCGACCGACTGCGGTCGCTGATATACAATAGCGACCAATACTCCATGCGGTCGCTAATACCGGTCGCTATTAATAGCATTAGCGACCGAAGTATGCGGTCGCTAATACCCTTGGTCGCTGTTAGGCCATTTTCTTGTAGTGGTTACCATATTGTTAATGTTGGTTAACTGTGTATTCATTTGTTATTACCAATGATGACATTGTTTGGTGATTAATAATTATATGTAGGTAATTTCATTTACATGTTTTGATTACCCAGTTTGATAATGTTGGTTACTAATGTTTCTCTTTTTGGTTACTATTGTTGCCATTGTTAGCAAACACCAGGGAATTTGTTTTTATACATTGGATTGGTTAATATAGTTTTATTGTTTGGTTACTAATATTATTCTTGTTGGTTACCTGTGTTGTCATTGTTAGTAAACATTGTTGTCATTGTTGGTTATCAGTTTTGCATTGGTCGTATTAGCATAGTTATTACTTTCAAACACCATTTTAATTCCCGGCTGTTTGTTATTGCTTTCAATTGTATATTGAGTGTTGCTAAGGTAGTATTAACATAGTTAATCGTGTTGCTTACCACTATACACATTCTACCTTATTGAGTCGGGAACTCTGTTTGTAAGATTGTAACCAAATTAATATTATTAAGTAACCAAACATTAAGTGACAGAACAAACATATGAAAGGTTACCAATTTGTTTATTATACATAAACTGTATTTGTATTTGTAACCAAATAAAGTTATTAAAGTAACCAAATATCATGTATATAGTAACCTAAGTAATTTTATACGTATTTGGTGTTGCTGTCGTTAGTTGTGATTGGAAGTGGTTTTTTGGCGGTTGTCGATTTTTATTTCAATTTAGTAATTGGCTACTTAGTTTAATTTTGTTTTTTTGCATTTATCATGTTATTGAAAGTAGTATGCACACAAGCCAATCATATTTGATATGATGTAGCATATACTTTGTAATCTTATTCATTTGTTAAAGGCATTTTAACATTATCTACATAGTGCTGTTATATTAAATGTGATAAACCCATAGTTTTGAGCAATGCTTTTAGAATCATGATGGTGATCATGCTAATGAGATCTAAATTCAAGAAAGCTCACAAACTAAAATCATTCCTAATCGTTGGATTACTAAAAGAGGATTAGTGAATCCGGGTAGATTAGTACATACGTTGCTTGCTCTTATGAAGAGGATGATTGATCTCATAATCATTTGTGTGGAGACACTAAAGCAAGTATGTAGGTGCTTATTAGAGAATAAGTTCACTGAACGTGGCTCGCTAAGGAATACCTAATGGAGTTTTACTCGCCTGTCAATAGGAATTCCTCTAGTGATAGTAGTACAAGTGATCCTTGGACTTGAGATCATCATAGTATCTTGTGTATAATGAGTTATGCTTTGACATGTTTCTTAAGACCCTTAGGGTATATCAAAGGGTATGATTGGGTATAATAAGTTATACATGGAGATAGGTGAATGATCAACAAAGAATCTACCACTTCTAGTAAAAGGAGTGAATGTCCTATGTGATTCGATAAATGACGACTCAGAAGTCTTTGGCCAAAGCAGAATGAAATTAGAAAGGAGTTTCTAATTTGCATTAATCAGAGTTGTGCATTTGAGAATCGAAATACATATAATTAAATAAAATAAGACTTGACAGTAATTCCATGTCTTATATTTAATTGGGACATTGTATGGTAGAAGGATTGAATTGTACGGTAACTATTCACTGAAAGGTTCTTTTATGATTAATGTTGAAATCTATATTATCTGGAAAGTCGTTGATCGCTAAGGGGGCTTACCCTTATTGTAGAATAAATATTATTTATTTAAATGAATTAAATAGCTAAATTTATTTATTTAAATAAGATTAGAATTGTTCTAATTGATTTATTCACAACCGGTTTAATATGGAGAACCTAAAGGGTCACACCGCAAAAGGAAAATATTTATTTAAGAAGTAAATGGCATAATCGTAATAATAAGTTAAGTGTATTTAATTTAATCTATAGAGATAGAATAAATTAAATAGCTTAATATTTATTATTTAATATTTTGGAAATATTAAATATAAATTAATAAGAGGAGTCTTATTATTATTATTACTATTACTATTATTTAATTCCTAATAGGGATTGGGAATTAATTAATAGAAGTATTCTCTCATGAATTCCTAATTGGATTAGGAGTTCAATTAATTAAAGGAGTTTAATTAAAAATAAAAACCCTAATCCTAAATAGTTTAGGAGGATTTCATATATCTATAAATAAGAGGAGTCTTATCATGATTTAGGGTTAGACAGTTATTCACTCTTCCATAAGAATTGGAGAGGGTGGAGAGTACTTGTAATTTTCTATAGAGATAGAAACTAGGGTTTTGCCAACACCCATCTTCTTGAACAACTATTATTCCTTGGTGGATCACCTCTAGAGGCCAAACACTTGGGTGGCTAACGTTGATCAAAGGAAGGAATTTAATCGGTGGAATTCAAGGAGAACGCGAAGGATTTGGAGGTGAACTCGTACCTGTGGAAGATGGTTCTACAAGGGTATAATTTCTTAATCTCTATCTCTTTCGTTTAATTGATAATTGAGCACATGGATGATCATGGTGATGGTTTGTATGAAAAATTTTAAAATTTGTTTTATCGCGCTTCCGTACTATTTATGTAATTTGATTGCATATTCGCGCTATGTACAAACCTAACAGTGGTATCAGAGCCTAACCTTGTGCTAATTATCGATTATGATGATTCCATGTATGTTTGATATGCGATTGGATCGAAATTTTTGGGCAGAATAAATTTTTTCTGAATCAGCGTCGCGGCGCAGCTGCGCCGACTCCAGTTCATTCTGGAGCGCAGCTGAGCCCATACCCAAAATCAGTTTTTTCTGGGGTTCAGCGCAGCTGCGCCGGTTCCCAGTTCATTCTGGGCGCAGCTGCGCCGGACAGCAGAATCCAGAAAAATAATTTTACTTCAATTAAAATAAATGGTTTATTTAATTGATGTAAGTTTTGAATAAAGGAGTTTATTCACATATGGAATAGGATTCCATGTTTCCTAGAATATAGGAGTTTATTCACACATGGAATAGGATTCCATGTTTCCTTAAAAATAAAGATGTTTATTTTGATAAGGAATAGGATTCAACATATTTTATTTTTCAACAATTTTAAGTTAAAATAAAAGAGTTTATTTTGAACTTAAAATTGGTTTCCATGTTAATTAAAATAAAGGAGTTTATTTTGATTTGGAATTTGATTAAAAATAAAGGAGTTTATTTTTTATTCAAAATTGGATAAAATAAAATAAATAAGTTTATTATGATTTAAATTTTGATTAAAATAAAAGAGTTTATTTTTGTTTCAAAATTAGATTTCTAGTAAACTTTTAATTGCCCATTAATTGATATCAATGCATATATGGAATGGTTTTATTATTCATGAGATGAATGTTATTTATTGATACATATGGAGATATGTATGATAATAAATAGGGATTGATTATGGACTACTGACCAATGAGTGATTGGATTTATTTTAGTGGATGCTTGAATGAATTGGTTTTTATAAATGGGGTCTGCGTACCTCGTCTTCTCTAGTTTTTCTTGATGTAAATTCTATCTTCCTCCTATGTACTTCCCCTTGACTGCTGATCAAGGTTTCTATTTATTGTAAATAGTTTATGTAATAGGTTTAGTTAGAATTACTTGAAGAATTGGAGACAAAGGAATAAGGAGCGCTTGAAGACCCGTTTGTAATGGAGCCCGGGTTTAAATGTAATAGTTATATTTAATTTTTATTCATGCACCCTAGGTTTGACCTTTTGGTTCACTTGGTGGCTCTAGTGAACCAAACTAGAATAAAAGTCCATAATCAATCCGGGTAGAATATAGTATTCTATATGTGCATGCTTACTATATGTATATTATATATTATCCAACATGCTTCGCATGTTAAATAATATGACGCGTATTTTATATATATATGTGTATGCGCGCTAAACAAGATGAGACAAATAATAACAAACCCCTCAAAGAAATTATATTAAGTCCTAAGCGTTCAAAGATATTTGGAATATCGAACGTCGCCTTCTAGCATGGTAAAGCGATAGAGTATTAAATATTTAATATAAGTTTGTTGTGTCACACAAGGCAAGTATTAAATATTTAAGATGTTGCTTTATCACATTTGATGCTTATACATAGACTGAACGATGCTGTTTTGTTGTGTCACACAAGGACAGTGTTTTTCTTTCGAATATATGGAAGTGCTAGGTTGGACTTAACTTGGATAATTTTGATTCGGATGTGTCACACTTGATCAAAATAATCTAAGAGGCAAATTGAAAGGAGTTACATAGTGATGTAATTGACAATAGTTGTCTACCTATTTATTTATATATCGTTTGTTGTGTCACACAAGGCTATATACATTTGAAATGGTATCCTTATTCTCACTAGCAAATCTTTAATTAGATTTGCCGAACTGTATATTGAGGGTAATATAGTTTGATGAAAATAGTGGGAGATACCAATTTAAAATAAAGACCTACTTTATTTTGGTAATTAATTAAAATGAATGTATGCTAAAATGTTGTTAAATTACAAATTCATTTATAGAATTTTACAATGTCTAATTCACTATCACTGCGGAGCATATTAGATGCTAATTAATCGGACCTTATTAAAAGGACTGGTTAAAGAATTTGAGAATAGTTCTCAAGGCTGAAAAGCTATCTTATGTCCTTAATATGCCTATCCCTGCAATGGTTGTAGACAATGCCTCAGAGGAAGAGATTGCTACTTTTAAAAAGTGGCAAGATGATGCACAGTTGGCTCAATGCATCATGCTCGCATCCATGAGTAACGAGCTTCAGTGTCAGCATGAAACTATGGATGCTCCTGCTATACTCTTGCACCTTCAAGGAGTTGAAGGGTGAGGAAAGTAGGACTATTAGATATCAGATATCTAGGGAGCTCTTCCGATCTAGAATGACCAATGACACTACAGTACAGACATAATGTCCTAAAATGATCAATCTAATTGAACAATTGGGACAACTGGGTTTTAATGGATAGAGAGTTGATCCAAGATTTGATTTTACAATCACTTCCGGACTCTTTCTCACAAATTGTTGTGAATTTCCACATGAACAAGCTATATGTCAGCCTGCCTGAGTTGCTTAAACATGTTGAAAACTGTAAAGAGTCACTTTCCAACCAAGAAAAACCAAGTCCTACTGGTAGATGATTCTTCCAGGAAGCGGAAGAGGGCCAAAGGATCTTCTTAAAAGAAGAACAATTCAAAGAAGGTAAATGGAAAGGCAAAAACAAAGGACAATAAGAACAAGACTGATGCAGATAGCAAAGGAGTTTGCTTCCACTGCAATAAGCCTGGATACTAAAAAGGAAACTGTAAGGAGAATCTTACAGAGGCTAACCAAAAGAAGCTTAGTGAAGCTTCGGTTACAAATACAGGTTTGTTCATGATTAAAAAATAAATTTTTCTGTAAGTCAAGGTTCTACTTGGGTATTGGATACCGGCTGTAGTTCTCACGTATGCAATCCAATGCAGAGACTAAGCAAAAGTAGAAAGCTAAACAAAGAGTAAGTAATCTTATGTGTGGGAATGGAGCAAAGGTTGCTGCATTAACCATAGGAACTTATAGTTTAGCATTGCCTACGGGCAAGTCTATTAAGTTAATAAGTTGTTATTATGTTTCAGTTCTCATTAGAAACATTAGAACTTTCGTTGTTGGACAAGGAAGGTTCTGGTATTATATTTAAGAACAATTGTTGTTCTATTTATAACGATAATATTTTGTTTGAAACTAGAAGATTACTTGATAGACTTTGTAAACTTGACTTACATAAAAAAAATAATTTTGCAAATTGAACAAACTAGTAAAAGAAAAAGGAGATGATCATTCAAAGAGTTGAATATGTGTATTTGATGAAATACAAGTCTGAATCATTTGAAAGGTTCAAAGAATTCAGAAGTGAAACAAATTGACAAAGTATTAAGATTCTTTGATCAGATCAAAGAAAGAATACTTGAGCAATGAGTTTCTAGATCATCTCAAAATGGTATTTTTCTCATAATGAAAACCTCCTGATATGCAATAATTGACTGGTGTATCTAAAAGGAGAAATTGTACCTTGTTGTACATGGTGCAGTCCATAATGATTTTTACCGACATTCGAGTATCCATCTGGGGTTATACCCTAGAAACGGCTGCATATCTACAAAATAAGGTAACCTCAAAATACGGCCCTAAGACTCCATAAAAGTTATGGATAGGGAGGACTCCTAATCTTAAGTATGTTAAGATAAGGGGTTGTCCAACTTATGTGAAAAGGTTACAAAGATAAGTTTAGGACAAAATCTGACAAGTGCAGACTTGTGGGATATCCTAAAGTAAGTTTAGGGTATTATTATTACTATAATCCTACACGCTGCCTTCTTAGATAAAGGCGTTTATCATTGAAGGAGCTAGTGGGAGGGTAATAGATCTTGAAGGAGTTCAAGAACCACAAAGCATTCTAAGTCGAACCGAGGAACCTGTAGATAGACCTATTGTACCACAACCAAATCGTAAATCTGGAAGAGTATCGAAGATACCTGGGAGGTATGGATTCATCATAAAGAATGATGATGAGGTACGCATCATAGAGGATGATGATCCAGTTATATACGATGAGGCTATGAGTAGTAGACACTCAGAGAAATGGCAGATGACCATGAAATCCGAAATGGACTCCATGTATGAGAACCAAGTATAGACTCTGGTTACTCCACAAAAGGGCATAGTACCTAGAGTGTGAATATGAGTCTTTAAGAGAAAGACTGGGGCAAATGGCAAGGTGGTGACCTATAAGACCAGACTGTTTAAAAGGTTTTTCAAGTCAAGGAGTTGACTGTGATAAAACCTTATTACCGGGTAATGCTCAAGTCCATTTGGATTTTGCTTGTGATTGCAGCTTATTACGAAATCTGGCAAAATAGATGTGGAGACGTCCTTCCTCAATGAAGACTTGAGGAGAATGTATGTATGATACAACCAGAGGAATTTGTTTCAAAGGTTGAAGCAAATCGTATTTTAAGCTACAATGATCCATTAATGGATTAAAGCAAGCTTCTCAAAGATGGAACATTCGTTTTGATGAGACAATCAAAAGAGTTTGATTTTATCAAAAGGAGAATGAACCTAGTGTGTACAAAAGGGTCAGTGGGAGCACTGTGACATTCCTTGGTATTATATGTTGATATACAACTGATAAGGAATAACACACCAATGCTATAATCAGTAAAGATAAAATTGTCTAAACATTCCTCCATGAATGACTTGGGAGGAGCATCCTATAAATTGGGGATATAAGTCTATATAGATAGATTTAAAAGGATGTTCGGCTTGACCCAAGGAACGTATATTCATTTGATGCTAAAGGCGTTTAGCATGGAAAACTCCAAGAGAGGTCTCATGATGATGAGCCATGGAGAGAATCTCTCTAAAATTGTCCCCAATTGAAAGAGAGATCACATGAGTTACTATCATGTATGCAATGAATATACTAGGCCCGATGTTGATCAGTCATATTCTGGAGAAGATCACTGTAAGACAGTGATAAACATCTTTAAGTACTTAACTGATATTGAAGATGTAATCATAATTCATGGTAGGTTTGAATTAAAACTAGAGGGCTAAACAGACTCAAGTTTTTTCAGACTGACCAAGACGATAACAAATCCACTTTAAGGTAAATCGTTACCTTGAAAGGTGGTGCAGTGAATTAGAAAGGTTCCAAACAGCAAAGAGTTGCTGGTTTAGTGACAAAGACAAAGTATATAGCTGTAAATGAAGCTGCAAGTTGATTGTTTGGATGAAAAGTTCATCACAGAACTAGGAATAGTTCCTAAGTCTCATCTTGGATTCAAACATGTGTTGCAGCACTTTCATTTGATTAGTGGAATCATTGAAAGAGGAGAAGTCACTATAGAGATAGTGGACTCTCAAGAACAACATTGCATATCCATTTACTGAAGCTTTATCCAAACAGCAGGATGATCGTCACTTAGAGAAGAAGGGTATTAGATACCATGATGATTGGCTTTAGTGCAAGTGGGAGATTGAAAGTAGTATGCACACAAGCCAATCATATTTGATATGATGTAGCATATACTTTGTAATCTTATTCGTTTGTTAAAGGCATTTTAACATTATCTACATAGTACTGTTATATTAAATGTGATAAACCCATAGTTTTGAGCAATGCTTTTAGAATCATGATGGTGATCATGCTAATGAGATCTAAATTCAAGAAAGCTCACAAACTAAAATCATTCCTAATCGTTGGATTACTAAAAGGGGATTAGTGAATCCGGGTAGATTAGTACATACGTTGCTTGCTCTTATGAAGAGGATGATTGATCTCATAATCATTTGTGTGGAGACACTAAAGCAAGTATGTAGGTGCTTATTAGAGAATAAGTTCACTGAACGTGGCTCGCTAAGGAATACCTAATGGAGTTTTACTCGCCTGTCAATAGGAATTCCTCTAGTGATAGTAGTACAAGTGATCCTTGGACTTGAGATCATCATAGTATCTTGTGTATAATGAGTTATACTTTGACATGTTCCTTAAGACCCTTAGGGTATATCAAAGGGTATGATTGGGTATAATAAGTTATACATGGAGATAGGTGAATGATCAACAAAGAATCTACCACTTCTAGTAAAAGGAGTGAATGTCCTATGTGATTCGATAAATGACGACTCAGAAGTCTTTGGCCAAAGCAGAATGAAATTAGAAAGGAGTTTCTAATTTGCATTAATCAGAGTTGTGCATTTGAGAATCGAAATACATATAATTAAATAAAATAAGACTTGACAGTAATTCCATGTCTTATATTTAATTGGGACATTGTATGGTAGAAGGATTGAATTGTACGGTAACTATTCACTGAAAGGTTCTTTTATGATTAATGTTGAAATCTATATTATCTGGAAAGTCGTTGATCGCTAAGGGGGCTTACCCTTATTGTAGAATAAATATTATTTATTTAAATGAATTAAATAGCTAAATTTATTTATTTAAATAAGATTAGAATTGTTCTAATTGATTTATTCACAACCGGTTTAATATGGAGAACCTAAAGGGTCACACCGCAAAAGGAAAATATTTATTTAAGAAGTAAATGGCATAATCGTAATAATAAGTTAAGTGTATTTAATTTAATCTATAGAGATAGAATAAATTAAATAGCTTAATATTTATTATTTAATATTTTGGAAATATTAAATATAAATTAATAAGAGGAGTCTTATTATTATTATTACTATTACTATTATTTAATTCCTAATAGGGATTGGGAATTAATTAATAGAAGTACTCTCTCATGAATTCCTAATTGGATTAGGAGTTCAATTAATTAAAGGAGTTTAATTAAAAATAAAAACCCTAATCCTAAATAGTTTAGGAGGGTTCCCTATATCTATAAATAAGAGGAGTCTTATCATGATTTAGGGTTAGACAGTTATTCACTCTTCCATAAGAATTGGAGAGGGTGGAGAGTACTTGTAATTTTCTATAGAGATAGAAACTAGGGTTTTGCCAACACCCATCTTCTTGAACAACTATTATTCCTTGGTGGATCACCTCTAGAGGCCAAACACTTGGGTGGCTAACGTTGATCAAAGGAAGGAATTTAATCGGTGGAATTCAAGGAGAACGCGAAGGATTTGGAGGTGAACTCGTACCTGTGGAAGCATGGTTCTACGAGGGTATAATTTCTTAATCTCTATCTCTTTCGTTTAATTGATAATTGAGCACATGGATGATCATGGTGATGGTTTTTATGAAAAATTTTAAAATCCGTTTTATCGCGCTTCCGCACTATTTATGTAATTTGATTGCATAATCGCGCTATGTACAAACCTAACAGTTATAATATTCATGAAAATTTGTCTATTTTGAATTTGTTTTCTTTTGTTATTTCGTTTGATTTTGTATAGGATGGTTTCTATAAGAAATAGCATTGTGATGGTCGGTGAAAAGAAGATTGCTGGGAAGGTTAAAACACGTAAAAGAAATAGGGAGGCTGATTCTTCGGTTAATCCTTCAAAGAGGAGACATTTCTTAAAAAAGAGTAAGGAATTGATTGTTCCAGAATCTGATTTCGAAGTTGAGCCAGTTAAAGTTGGTAATGAAGTTCAAGATTATGAGGCAAATACTTCTTCGAATAATATTTTTAGAAGTCAAAAATATATGAAGGTGTGTTTTTTTGATTGTTTTTAAAAGTTTGGTAACTTTATTTGTTGTTAGTTATTTTTTTTTATAATATTATAGTTTTTGTTTTTTGGTCATTATTGCTTATTTTTTTGGTAATGATTTGTATTTTGTAGGTTTGGGATTTATACTACGACGAGCGTCATCGAAATTACAACGGAAAAATTATTTATTGGTCCGATATGGAGGTGCCCAATCTGATCATGCAGAAATTGACCCCATCTCAAATGGAGATGTTTAAGTCGTCGTGTTTTGGAAACTTTGTAAATATTGGGGAACCAATGATGTATTCTCAATTAATACATCAGGCATTGGTGAGGGAGGTTTACCAAATCGATAAGGGGGAGATGTGGTTTATGTTTGGTGAGACACGGGTAAGATTTGGGTTACCCGAGTTTTGTTTGATTTCTGGTCTGCGTGGTCAAGGGGATGAAGATATTTTAGTATTTAGGGGGAGGGAGAATCAGTTGGTTGAAAAGTTTTTTGGGAGTGAGGTAGTGACCCGTAGTAGTATCGGGAGGGTGTATCGGGCTGCTGTGTTTGATGACGATGAGGAGGCGGCGAGGATGTCTGCCATATTGTTGGTTTTCAATTTTCTCCTAGCATCTGTTTCAGAAAATCATGTGGACGAGGTATTGCTCAACTACATTTCTTATGGTGACCTCAGCAGTTATCCCTGGGAGAAATTTTCATATGAGATGACAAAGAGGTCATTATCCATTGCTTTGAAGGGGCAGTTAAATAAGGGTAGTAAGGGGAGTGTTGTATATAATTTTTTCAAGGACAATTATTGTAAATTGTATAAATTGAACAGAGTGCCATATGTGTTCCAAGTTTTCTTGTTTGAAACCATTCCTACTCTGAAGGTTAAGGGTTTCTGCATCGATAATAGGCTCTCAGATGTTAGGTTATTCAGATGGAAAGAGTTGGTGAAGGCTCCCAATAAGGGCAATCTGCATGATTTGGTTTTTGGTTCACCACATGTAAGTTGGTTACCTATTGCATTATATTTGGTTACCTGTATAAATACTGTTGGTTACTTATATTTATTTATTGTTATTGCTCTAGTTTTTTTTTTAAATGTTCAATGTCTTTATAGATGCCTTATTTAATGTTTTGTATTTGTTTCAGTTGATGATTCAAATAATCAGCCCTACGAATTCTGAGAAGGAGCAATTGAATTTGGATGGATTTCATTTTCATTCTGTGAATTTTAGTGCTGTTAAAATTGATGTCGTTAAGGGGGGTGAAACCAAAATGGGTGGAGATGGTTGTTTTACCCTTGATGATATTAAAAATGTTGTTGATGCACGGGTTAGGCCGTTGGAAGAAAAGGTGCTTGAAGTTAAGAAAGATGTTGAGAAGCTTAGGGCTGATTTGAAAAATGATTTGGAAGTATTACATTCTGAGATTTGTAACGATATTAGGTCAATATTGACAAAGCATTTTGGTGTACAAACTCATGTTGGTGTGGGTGGAAATGAGGATGATGATAGGCATGATGATGATGATGATGATGATGAAGTTGATGGCGATGCTGGTGGTAATATCAGACATGATGATGGTGATGATGGTTGTGCTGGAGATGGTGGTATGAGTGGTTTTCGCAATGATGTCAAGGACGACAAGGTTGAACACTTATTTTTTTATTTGTTTTTGTTTTTGTGAGTATTAATTGTATTTATTTTTACAGGATCGCAAGTACAATGAGGAAACAAATTTGGACAATTTAAGCGATGTTACGGGGAAAGAAGTTGTTGTTTATACTCCTGTTAAGGTTTGTGTTGTTTGTTAAATTAAGTTACCTTACTACGTTGGACCGGTTTATTCCTTATAATTTTTTACTTACTGTCAGTAATTTTGTAGTTTGTAATTGGACTTATGATTGTTTTTTTATTTTTATTTTTTTTGTTAATTGCTTAAGGTTGATAACATGGAGGTAAAGAACGACTCTGCGATTGATGAGATGATTCTTATAACTCAGGATATTGTTCAATGTATTGAAGTGGAAAGGACTGCTTTTAAAGCTCGTGGAAGACCGGTTCGTGTTCATGTGATGGGTGCTGCTATGAGGTCTCCATATACAACGAAGTTTGGTTCTTCTGCTTCATCTTCTTCTGTTGTTGGTCATTCTGAAGTACGCAGAGCTGTTTCTGCATTTTCCAATGTTTGCATGGGAATGCCATCCAAGTCTGATGATTCATTGTTTGATCAGTGGTTCAAGATTGGTATGAATAACAGAAAAAGGTATGTTATTTATAGTTGTTGAGTAATATATATTTTTTTTTAAAAATAATAATGTGTTTTATTTTACTAATATTGAAGGATTGATAAATTTTCTGGAGCACATGATAAGATCGAGCCCCCATTCAGTTTTGGATCTATTGTAATATCATCTAAGATGTGGTTTTACAAACTTAAGACTCCGGGACAGTGGCTAGATAATTATGTGAGTTTATTGCATTTTAATTTTATATTATATAGAACTAAATTACTTATGACTTATGTCTTGGGTACTTTTTCTCTATATTTTGGATTGGTTACCATATTTAGCTTTTTTGGTTAATAATGTTCCCCTTGTTGGTTACCAGTGTTTTAATTTCTTAGTTAGCAGTGTTGTAATTGTTGGATTATCAGTGTTGTCATTGTTAGTTAACAGGATTGCCCTTGTTAGTTACTAGTTTTACCATTGTTCGTTACTAGTATTAATATTATCGGTTACAATTGTTAATATTGTTGTATTAACATATTTATTTGTGTTGGTTACCACTGTTAGAAATGTTGGTTACCATATTGTTAATGTTGGTTAACTGTGTATTCATTTGTTATTACCAGTGATGACATTGTGTGGTAATAAATAATTATATGTAGGTAATTTCATTTACATGTTTTGATTACCCAGTTTGATAATGTTGGTTACTAATGTTTCCCTTTTTGGTTAATAATGTTGCCATTGTTAGCAAACACCAGGGAATTTATTTTTATACATTGGATTGGTTAATATAGTTTTATTGTTTGGTTACTAATATTATTCTTGTTGGTTTCCAGTGTTGTCATTGTTAGTAAACATTTTTGTCATTGTTGGTTATCAGTTTTGCATTGGTCGTATTAGCATAGTTAGTATTAACATAGTTAATCGTGTTGGTTATCACTATTGTTAGTGATGGTTACTAGTCAGCTAATTAGAGTAATAATGTTACCATTTGATGTTACCAGTGTTTTCAATCTATGTTTATTACTAATTATATGTAGGAAACTTTGTTTACATGTGTTTGTTTAACCAGATTGATATTTTGGTTACTCATAACATAATTTTTGTTTTTGTTGTTGAATATCTATATCTAATGTAGTTTGTTTGGATATTTTTTTTTTGTAGCATATCGACATATTCTTTTATTATCTCAGAAAATTGGCTAAACACTCTAACAATATTCAGATCAGAGCTACTACCACGGATAGGTGGTTTCATATGAAGTTTAATGCTTTATTTGCTAAATTTCATAGACATAATCAAGATCCAGATATATTGTCTGCGGATGGTGATGTTACGGAATACATTCATGGATTTATTATGGATGTGAACACACCATGGACTAATTAACGTTGATTACGTTTTGTTCCCCATTCATATGAGTGATCCTGAGCATTGGTTTTTGTTGGTATTCGATGTTCATCGTAGACGTCTAGTTGTTTACAATTCACTTCAACCGACCAGGTCATTCATGCGGACAAATATTTCTGATGCTTGTGAGGCTTACATCTTTTTGCTACCTATAATTTTAACAAAATGTGGATTTTGGAAGGCTAGGACAGATATTGATTTATCAAGTGAACAATATATTCAAAAGGGGGAGAATGATGTGCCTGAACAAGTCGAGGGGTAAGGTTTATTCTGTTTCGAACTATTTAATTATTTCATGTACAATGCTTGCTGGTCTGACTTGTTTTTTTTTTGTTTTTTTAACTTTTTTGCAGTGATTGTGGGATGTTTACAATTTGTTTTGCGGAATATGTTCTTCACCAAAAGTTTAGCGAAATTCCAAACTCATTTCCTATTTCGCAATATAGGAAGAAATTGTGTGTAAACCTCTATATGCATATTAGGAACAAGCAAATTGAGGGTTATGAGTCTGATACAGAACATCCAGGGAGATTTGTGCAAGATGACTAGATAATTTCTATGTTTTTTCCTTGTAATTTCTTAAAATTTGGTTATATTATCTAATTGTTTCCAAACAGTTGTATGATGGTTTCCATAACAGTATTTATGTTATGAATGTTTTACTTTCATTTGATTTATATATAATGATATAATGTCATTTTATATATTGTTTTGATGGTGAATATTTAATTATTACAATGATTATGGCTGCAATGGCAGGTATACTAAAAATAAGAAAATATTCTTTTTGGTTATATTTTTCTACTGGTTTCCAAATTATTATTCCATGGTATCCGGACTAGTATTTCTGGGTAACCATTTCAATTTTTATGATTTTTCACCAAATTCTAAGTGTTAATTGTAATTTATTTTTTAAATTTCAAATTTTTGTAAGCCAACATTGGTTACCTTATCTCAATGAATAAGTTTCCATATATATATTCATAGTCCATGAAATTTAATGAGGTTATGAGCAATAAAGCAAGGCTAGCTAGTATTGTTAATGCTCATGTTTTCTTCTCCTTTTGTACCTTACATTAAAACTTAATGTATTTGTGCAAAGTAATAGTTTTTTGTGTGCAAAACAGATATACGAATTTAACTAATCTATGTCATTTAAGTATCCAAATAATGTGTTAAATGAACATACACTTTTGTTAACTTGTTTATATTGTATACATTTGGTAACCAAATAGTCGTACATATGTAACCATACTATGTTATGTGGGTAACCAGATATCCTTTACGAAAATTATATACAATTAACAGGAGTTAACTGTATTTGTTTTCTTTATATATCGTATTGGAATTCATTTGTTTACCCAATATGTAATATACGAAGGGAGCAATACAAGTTTTGGCTTCAATAATGGTTTACCAAATTAAATGTCAATAGTTTTGTTAACATTCAACGAGTGTGATTGACAGTCCTCGTTTTTTTAATTACATAAAATTGGTAACTAAACATTCATTCACAAGTAACCATACTTTGTTTTGGGAGTAACCAATTTTCATTTAAAACATTCCTATCAGGTACCAAGTACTATATTTTTAAACATACACTTTTGTTGTTCATGTACTACTTCAGACATGTTTTTAGTCGTAAAATTGTTGGATTTTTACATGTTTTCCTATTGTGTCCTTTTTCTTGACACCTACTACAACTGTTTTGAATTTTGATTTCTGATCCATGCTTGTACCTCCCTATCTTCGGTCTTCCCGCTGGTCTTCTTGTATTCGGTGGGTTGACACATATTCTTCTTATTTCATCTAGCACGTCCCAGTTATCCTTGTCATCTAATGGGAAGATAGAAGTTGAATACGTGTCTACCAAAGTTGCTTTTGAGTAATATTTTGAGCAAAAATCATAACAGCTCAAATTCCTTTTGCTTATAACAGCAGCAGCGTGTGGACATGGCATCTCGTGGTACTGAAATTTATTGCATGTGCGTATCTTTCGTTCTATGTCCACAATATACTGTTTGGTAGCATCGTAAACGGTGAAAATCACAAGGTTAGACGTCTCAACCTGCAGCAAAAAGCATGGTTGTAGTTATTAAGTATAATATTTTACTTTATGTTAAATCTGAATAATGGAATGCATATGCATTGTTGGTTTCAAAGGTATATATAACTATATATATATATACCAACAAGATCCCCAATTCGAAAAAATTATCAGAAAGAAATAATGTGTTATTGTCAAAGGTTATAAAATGAGATATAAACGGTAAACATGAGGTAAACTAACAAACATATTCAGGCCACAAATCTGTATTATTTACATAAACTGTTTTGTGTTTGTTATGGTAACCAAACAAACATATGATGATAACCACATAACATGTATACAGTAACCAAAGTTTTTGTATTAAGAAATCATCAATCTAAAACAAAAGTTCAATCATTCTGCTTATAAACTAAACAAGTCCAATCATCAAACAATGGTGTCCAAATGTAATTTATACAGTAACCAAAATAGTACTTTAAATTAATCAATAATTAAGTAACTAAACAAATATTTGTATGTCAACCATATGTTTATTATACATAAATTGTATCGTGTATTTGAAGTATTCAAACAAACATATAATGATAACCATATGCAGGCCACAAATCTGTATTTTTTACATAAAATGTGATATGTTTGTTATGGTAACCAAACAAACATATGATGGTATCCACATAACATGTATACAGTAACCAAAGTTTTTGTATTAAGAAATCATCAATCTAAATCAAAAGTTCAACCAATCTGTTTACAACATAAACATGTACAATCATCAAACAATGGTGGCTAAATATAATGTATTATGCAACAAGATTAGTAATATTAAGTAATCAAATATGAAGTTACCAAACAAATATATGAAGGCCACTAAACTGTTTAATAAACATAAATTGTATTTGTGTATGTGAAGGTTACCAAACAAACATATGATACTTCTAATAAATATTCATCTAATAAGTTAAAAGTAGTATTAGTCACCTTATGTTTTTTTGATTTCATGATGTTAGATTGTAGTATTCTCTCTGCTGTTGTAGACAGGGTCGTGAATGTTGATATGGCTTCTTGTTTGTGTGTGAAATACCATCTTTGTACCATACAACGTAGGCATTCGATCATTTTGGTAATTGGAAGTCCCCTGATTCCCTTGATTGCATTGTTTATAGATTCTGCAGTGTTCGAAGTCATTGTTGAGTATCGGCTTACAGCCCCATGAAGCCTTGTGCATTTCTCCAACGTAACCTCTTTCTCCAAATATGTTCTTATTCTAACATCAATTGCATCAAGTTCAGCCATGTTTCTATTGAATTCCTCAATAGTGCGCTCTACAAGCCCCGTTGTATGCTTTTTTGACTTCTTCTCCACTTTTTTTGAATCTGTTTTTAATATTCTTCAATACATGATATGTACATGAACCATGCATGACATCAGGGAACACAAAGTTTAGTCCATGTATAATGGCTTCATGCCTATATGAAACAATGCATTGTCCTTCCCTAACTCCACAAACCTTTCTTAAATTGACGAAAAACCATCTCCACGATAGTTCATTTTCACTGTCAACCACTGCAAAAGCAATTGGAACAATGTTTCTATTTGCATCTTGTGTGCTTGCTATGAGGAGTGTCCCACCGTAGGTTGATTGTATGAATGTCCCATCAATCACAATAATCGGAAAGCAATGATGCCATGCTTCAATCAATGCTCCTATGACAAAGAATAGATACTTGAAACGTCCATTAGTTTTCAACTCAAGGGTTGTTACTGAACCTGATATCAAATTTACATAGATGATGATTATCAGCTAAAAACAGTGGGTATAGTTTTGTTACAGTTCAGTTGGTAACCAACACTTAATATAGAGGTAACCATCTCAGTTTTATTGGGTTACCAAACAAGTAACAAAAAGTAAAATTACCTGGATTTGTTTTCTCTAACATGTACAACCATGATGGGATCAAAAAGTAGTCATGTGGATTTCCTCTTACTTTTTCCAAAGCTTTCTCCTTTGATCTCCAAGCTTTTTGGTAAGATATAGACACGTTATATTCTGTCATCATGTCTTCCATAATATCCGTTGGTGTGTATATCTTCTTCGGATCTGTTAATCTATGCATTATGCATTGACTAATCAAGTCACTGTTAGCTTGTCTGTGATCCCATAAGTATGTCGAACGAACACGTGTGTACATGTGTATCATTAAAGTATCTCACCTTGAACATACTGCTCTTTCAAAGTTTTGATGCCCTCAACTTCCAATTGCAACTTTCATTTTTTATGCAGACCAGGACATAGTCTCTATTGCTACTCCTATCAACCTTGTGTTGTCGATTTTGCCTGATGGAATGTAGTTTTATTACTTGTGATAATATTTTTTTGTCTTTGTACGTTTGATGTACTTTCACATCAACTCCATGCGGATCGGATATGACCTCATCAGCTTGTTCTTCATAATATGCTATGTCTCGTTGACTGCTTTGTCCTTGATCAATAGCTTCAATTGCAAGATGCTCAACATACTGGGTTCCAATTTGGTGATTAGATAGTGGTATTAGCTGTGAATTCAATTGTGTTGATCGTATTGGACTTTCATATTGGTTACTGTTTTCTTCTACATTCCTCAATTCCTGTAAGATTGTACTGCCTCTATTGATGTAGAACTTTTCTATAATAAGTGGAAACTTGCCTTGTTCATCTGATTTTCTAACCACTTCCATAAAGAATCTGACGGTTGACTCGTCTGATATAGTGATTGGTGGAATGCTGCTTTTAATAAGAAATTTGACTACCAATGTTGTTGCATTGGTGTCTATCCTTAATGCACTGCATATCAAGTCGTGTAATTATGCAAAACTACAAGTTGCTGGGACTAGTATGCCGGTAACTTCAAAATTGTCATATTGGCTACTGTCAGACCACATTCCGTTAAAATAAAGTAGAACCGGAATCATCTCCATTATGTGATAATTGAAACATTAAAAATACTATGTTAATGTCAAAGATTATAATATGAGCTTTATACGGTAAACATGATGTAAACTAACAAACATATGCAGCCCACAAATCTGTATATTATACATAAACTGTTTTGTGTCTGTTAAGTAACTAAACAAACATATGATGGTAACAAACTAACTCGTTTATAGTATCCAAAGTTTTGTATTAAGAAATCATCAATCCGAAACAAAAGTTCAATCATTCTGGTTATAAACTAAACAAGTTAAATCATCAAATAATGGTGGCCAAATGTATTGTATTCAGTAACCAAAATATTACTTTAAAGTAATCAATAATTAAGTAACCAAACAAACATTTGTATGTCACCCATCTGTTTATTATACATAAATTGTATCGTGTATTTGAAGTAACCAAACAAACATATAATGATAACCATATAACATCCAATTAGTAACCAAAGTAATTGGATTAATAAATCATTAATCCGAAACAAATGTTCAACTAATTTGCTTTCAAACTAAACAAGTACAATCATCAAACAAAGGTGGAAAAATGTAACGTATTATGTAACAAAATTAGTAATATTAAGTAACCAATTTTGAAGTTACCAAACAAACATATGAAGGCCTCCTATTTGTTAAATAAACATAAATTTTATTTGTGTATGTGATAGTTACCAAACAAACATATGAAGATAACCAAATAACACATTTATAGTAACCAGATTAATTTTACCAAGAAATCATTAATCTGAAATAATTTTTCAACCAATATGGTTATTAATTAAACTAGTACAAATATCAAACATTGGTGACCAAATATAGTGTGTTATGTATCCAAATTAATACTATTAAGTAACCAACCATGAAGTTACAAAACATACATATAAACGTAACCAATCTGTTTATTATACATATATTGTATGTGTATGTGAAAGTAACCAAACAAAGTTATGAAAGTAACCATATAACTTTTATATATGAACCAAATTAATTCTACTAAGAAATAAATATTCTAATACAAGGTTTAGACCATTATGCTTACAAACTAAGACCTTTAATCAGTAAACAATGTGATCAAATCTTTTGTGCACAGTAACGAAATTAGTACTACTAATTAACCAATGCCGAGGTAAACAGTTTCACCCATGAAACGAATTGATAATATTCGAATGAAAAAAGAAGAAGTAAACGATCATTTATATGAAGATAACCCGACATTATCAGAAATCCATATTATGGAATATTTACCAGATTATGAATCAAGCTTCTCGTTTATGGCTGTTTTGTATTCCTTCGAACTCGACGTCAATGGATGTATCAGAAACTTCAAGTTTACCGTCGTTGTTGGTTTCCAAATTCTTCAAGATTTCCGTTAATAATCCAATTTATGATTAATTGTTGCTTCAATTCTGTTTCTCCGATTCGTTTTTGTTTTGCACTATTGACTGATTGGGTTGCTTTACGGTTGTTAGGTTTGATAAATATGTTTTGGTAACTGCTCCTTGATTTCAGCAATTTAAAATTTACAATTTTAACTAAAAAATCTGACGTGATTTGTGTTTGGCGTTATTTTTGTAATTATTTTGGGGTTGTAATGTTTTTGATAATACTTTATAAATGTTGTATACTAATATAAAGAACCCTTTAAAAAATTAGTTCCGCAGCCGGGATTTGAACGCGGACTCTTAAATTCTTAGATTAGAGAATTTGCCAAAATTTTCTAATATTTCAACAACTGTACGTTACATACCAACGTTTCTGATAAATTTGTCTATTTTTGCCCCCACAATTCCCCCGGTGAATCCACTTATCTTCACTTTATGTTCACAGGCATCCGGTGACCCACGCGTTATGTGTATAAATTAAAATTTTATAAAATTTAGAAGAATAAATAAAAAAATTAAATTAAAAAGAACAAAATAGTAATATATCTAAAATTATAGGGACAAAAGAAAAAAACAGTCAAGCGTAATACAAAATCACGAAACACATCATCGGCTCCCCAGAACGCTTTATTATACATAGAGATTAATAAAGTCTGGGGAAAAAAATAACAGTTAATTTGGTGTTAATAATTTTATGTAGTTTTTTTTTTAATTTCAAATTTAATCTTTAAGGAATAGGATCAGCTATTTTAAAAAGGATAAAATAGTAATATATCTAAAATTGTAGGGACAAAGGAGAAAAGAAAGAGTCAAGTGTGATACAAAATCACGAAACACGTCATCGGCTCCCCAGAATGCTTTATACATAGAGATTAATAAAGTCCGGGAAAAAAACAGTTAATTTGGTGTTAATAATTTTATGTAGTCTTTTTTTTTAATTTCAAATTTAATCTTTAAGGAATAGGAGCAGTTATTTTAAAAACTCAAAAGTTTTCTTTTTCTCTCTCCCACTGTTTTACCAATCCTTATTTTCTCTCCAATATTTTGTTACTCATTCTTTCAAAAGTTATTTAAATATTTTATTTTATTACACACGCTGGTGGTGTGTGCAAGAAATACTTAGTAATCATAAAATCACTTACTTTATAAAGACATTTCATGTGAAAAATAATATTAAGAAATTATGATAAGCTTTTGTGTTTAAAACAAAAGTATTGCTCCTAATATGGTAAATAATACTAATGCACAACAACCTCCAACTTGAGAGTTGGGACTTATAATTTCCAGTTCCACCGTCTTCATAAAACCTCCTCCTAAATAAGTTGCAAGATTTATAGAGAAATAGAGGTTATGTGTCTAAAATTCACAAAAATTCTCTTTCTTTTCTTTCCTAGACTGGCGTACAGGAAGAGAGAAAGCTATTCCACTTTTTAATTCTTTCCTTCTCTTTTATCCTTTTTCTCTCCATTTCTTTCCACTAAAAACTCTCACAAGTAGCTTAAGGATAGCGTTTAGTTCGCATCAAATCAATATAATAATTTTATAATGCAATAAGCTAATATATTGATTTGACATGTTTTTTTGTTTGAATCACGTATTACATGTATTAGCTCATTACAGACATAATGCTATTACATCAATTTCTATGTTTTTCTTTACGCCTACTAATGAATGTATTAGCTTATTACGTTCGTAATGTTATAGGTCGTAAAAGACAAAACAATAATGATTACAACTGATTTGACATTTTGACTTATAATTTAATTTGTTCATTACATACAATCATATAATTTAGTAAACCAAATATAATTTTGAACATAATGTAATAAGATTATAATTAATATACAAATACCAAGAACGAACCAAATAAATATGTGGTAATAACTTATTATCATTACATTACAACTCTATCACATTACGTAAACTATTGCATCATAACAAATTTTTATTTGGCGAACCAAATAAACCCCGCCAAAGTGTTTTTGTATCGATTTTTTTAAGCTCTCTTATAAAATTCAAAAGTACTGGTGTGAAGATGACATGATTATAGGTCTAGCATGGGTGTCAGACACGGTAATGTAGTACAAAATGAGTCAAAATATTCTAAAAGTAATAGACATCCATATCGTGTCTTTTTAAGAATCCTTTTAGAGGTTGTTGAGTCCATACAACATAACTTTCAAGTTAGATTATTATTTATTTTTGAAAATAAGTTTTAAATATTTTCAAATTTAAAATTGAGATAATTTATTAAAAATTCTAAAACAATATATTTTACAATAATTGATACTTTTTAGGAAATTTATTAAACAAATTACTATTATTTTTTAGTTTGAAAATATTTCAATTTAACTTCAAAAAATCAAAAATAATAAATTCTAGAAAGGTTGGAGTATTTTGGATAATACTTGTTACTTCTCACATAAAAACATTAAGCTATGATCTCATAACATAAAAGAAGAAAAGAAATAAAGCTAAAGAGGAATTAATCTATAAGATCATTACCAACATATATAGAAAGCTAATATTAATAGTATATACTATATACATCACAATAATAATAATAATCCCGAACAAGCTGCAACACAAAATGCAGCATCCTCACTTCACTACACATTATGAGGAACAAGCGTGCACTGTGTCTGAAAGAATGCAAACAAATTTGCACGCTCCGTTAACGCATTCACAGCCAGATGTTGCCAAGCTTGCAACCTGTGCGAGACACGAACTAGTTTTTAAAACATTTCTTAGTACTCCATCTATTAAGTCTATCAAATATTAAAAATTTAGAGTCACTTTTGTTAATCATATAGGCTATATATATAATAGCTGTATTTTTCAAAAATGCAAGACCTAAACTCAAAAATATTAAAAAAATGAGAAAAAGAAGTGAGAAATTCTTCTCTCTTTCTTTTTTGAATAAAACACAAAACACTTCATTTCTATAAAACAACATATACAACATCAGTACTTACTATTACAAGCAGACAACAAGCCTCAACATGAAGCTGCTAAACAAGATGCAAAAGCTAGCCACACCTTAAACCATTGTCACAGCTCTATTATCTGAGCTTTTGTATCTTAATGAGCTAAACCTCGAGCTTTATCCAAGTGTTTCTTATCTACATATCCTATCAAAAGTTGGTGGAGATCCTCACGTATATTACAAATATCATATAGGAGCAATTTTCGGACTGATGTTCGCATCACCTGCTAACTGCATGATCAAATTCGTAGCATTACTAAAGATATTCACATACATGATATCCAATTTAGTGCTAGAACTAATGCCAAAACAGACACTACAAGAGTCTCATGAGTACTTGCTGAAAAACATGCAGAACATTTTTTTTGTGGCATTCCATCACACACATAGTAAGTATCACCCCGAGCCACTTCACAATGCCAAATTAGTTGTACGAAAAGAAAGAAATTAAAGAGAGTGAAGGAGTACATATCGTTTATCCATGTATAATATCTATACGTACAAGTATATTGCGGAACAATACTGAATATATATATATATATATATATATATATATAAATTTGATGGTGAATATGTACAAATAATGTAGAGAAAAATATGCACTTATATGAATTTGAAAATGTGAATGATTATATATCTTTTATTTAATATATACTATTAAAGTTGTGAAGGTAGATACTGATGAAATTGAAAGATGTTAAACTTTTGGGTTTCGCTAGAATAAGAAAAGGAAAAGAAAGAGAAATAACATGATAGTGAGAGAGGAAGTGAATGGAACGAATAATGAAATTTTAATGAATAACTCGTTAATGTAAGTTCAATTAATAATAATTTATTAACTTAATTTGTGTCAATTCATTTGAGTGAATTCGACCAATCAAATTAACTTAATTGAATTGAATTGAAAATTGTAGTATCTTGACTTATTATATATAGTTATTGATAGGAAAAAATGATGTTGATTTAATCTAAAAAAGCTCAAAAAAAGTTTCATTATTAAGTCTGTTATATATGTATTATGAAAGTTTTTTGCCGAATTACAATTGTAACATACATTAATACATGAGATTAGATAGAAATATTAGGTTGACTTACCATATTAGATTTACTACTCTTAGTTATTCACGCAATTGGTGACAAAAAAAATCGACACAAAATCGCAAGATATATCATTTTTCTACTTCTAATATGTGATTCATAATCATGAATTTTATGTAACTCAGCAACAAAAAAAGCGATACATAAAAATTACAAGATGTATCATTTTCTCATTACTAATACGAGTTGATAACCCGTGCAATGCACGGGCTAGTTTGAACAATGACTTTAATAATTTGTCAGACATTCATGTCAAAAAAGGATTCGAAATACACAATTAATCTAATGGGTTTGGGAGACCATAAGTTGGATTTTTTTTCTTTTCTTTTTCTGGTAACCCTTTTTCAAAGACTTCATACACATAATAGTCCGATTCATGCAGACTGGTACGCCAAATCTGACAACTATACAAAATCAGTCTACCAACTTAAAAAGAAATATAGATGATACAGATGTTTACAGCAATTTAAATTTATGATTGCATCAATTAATCCAAGAAAAGGCACAACATTTCTGGGAACATGGATATACCTTAAAAGCAAATCTGTCAGGGTCATGCCTAGAGGAGGAGATTCACAATTATGTGGTATTTAGAACAAACTCTAAGCGGCATTATTTCAAACACTTACAGTACACCAAGTTAGCCAAATTAAGTAACATTTATAACACCCAATATTGATAACAATTAAAAATGATTTTAGAGACCATTCATCATATATTTACTTAGCATGAATTTCTTTTTGATTAAATAGATTATTTATAAATACCAAATTGCAAATATGTAAATAATTGTGATAGATCAATTTGAGCAAAATTTTCATGCTATTATCATATGGTTCTTTAGAACAAAAAGAAAATCAATTAAACAAACAGGCACCAAAAGGCTATCAAATCTCACTAAGCAATTCTTGACTTCTACAGGGTAAACTTGAATGGCCATGTGTGCAAATTTGGCAATCTCTGTCTCTTTAATATTTTTAAATCTTACAAAAGTAAAGAAACATCCAGCTCTGTTTCTCCTTTGAGGAATATAGACATTTTTCATTTTAGCTACATGGTTGAAGAAATCTCATACCTCTTTTTTGAAATCCTCTTTCGCCATCCTTGAACATGAATTTTTTGCATCACATCCTGTGACGCCCCCAAATTCGGGTCTCCAAATACCCGGATCCGGTCATCACGATCCAATACAAACATTCACCTCTAACAACATATGGAAACTAAAATGCGGAATAAAATAAACATACGTTGTTCATTACAAGGTGTTACTAGTCCCAGAATACAAATAACCTTAAACACATACACAATCCGTACTCTAATAACTATCAGGGATTAAATTACATTACAGTAATTATCTACACATAATTTTATTTTCTGCTACATGAAGTCTATCACTTCATCTTTTCCTTCCCTTTGTTCTTCCCTGACGTCTCGGGTTTAGCTGCAATGAGATCATGATATAGCAAGAATGAGCAACGAGTTTGCCCAGCAAGTTTAAAGTATGACAATAAGGATATATCATGATGAAGGGATATTAAGGAATTTCTGTGACGCCCCCAAATTCGGGTCTCCAAATACCCGGATCCGGTCATCACGATCCAACATAAACATCCACCTATAGCAACATATGGTATCTAAAATGCGGAATAAAATAAACATATGTTGTTCATTACAAGGTGTTACTAGTCCCAGAATACGATTAACCTTAAACATTTACACAATCCATACCCTAAATAGCTATCAGGGTTTAAATTACATTAACAGTAATTAACTAACACATGAATCTAAAGTCTGCTACGAGAAGTCTATCATTTCATCTTTTCTTTCCCTTTGTTCTTCCCTGACGTCTCGGGTTTAGCTGCAATGAAGTCATGATATAGCAAGAATGAGCAACGAGTTTGCCCAGCAAGTTTAAAGTGCAACAATAAAGATATATCATGATGAAGGGATATTAAAGGGATTTCAACAATAGAATAAACAGAAGCAAGAACATCAAATGCTTTTAGAACAATTGATAGTCAAATAGACTTTGAACGATAACTTCCAGAGGAGTCAATAGCTGGTTGACCCTCTGGTTACTGGCTACAGAATAACGTACTTGAGGGGATCAGCCTCGCGTACCCTATGTATATGCATAACATTTAATTCTGCTATTTGTACCTTATATACGGTACGTGGGGTACTCCCCTATAAATAAAGGGGTGTTCATACAGTCTAAGAATCCTTACCATTGATTGGTTCAGATAGCTTTTATAAATTCTCACATATTTGTCTGACCGAACAAAGGTTCAGACTTAACCATGAGTGGTTTATAAATTCCTGAATTTAAATATACGAATTTCAAATGCCCGAGTGCGAATGTCAATAAATATACAGATGTGGAATAATTTTAAAAGTAATTAGACCACTTAAAGCGTGCTCGAAAATAAGATTCAAGCTTAAAGAATAACTTGCAACAATATATACCTTTTTGCACGAATTAAAACAATGCATAAGGTTTAAAAGCTTGCTCGATGCAAAAATTGAGTGAGAAGAACTTGCAAAAATGAAAGAAGTTTAGGGTTAGGAACTTGCCTGTTTGCTCAGCTACAATTAAATCTTAGCTTTAATTACTTGACCTTGGATAACCTATCAGTTGGTAGAGTTGGTTTATCCATTAGCATTGCGTAATTATAAACAATTCACCGAATTTAATTACTACATAGCCATCAGCTAACAAAATTTAATGGCCTCTAGTTATTATTTAAGATAGACAATAGTTAGTCATGGTTACCTATCATTTGAGTACCCTTCTAAATGTGGGTTAAAATTCCTTATCTATCAGTTACAAGATAATTAATGAATTTAACATGATTTGATAATAACCAAATAGTAATTGATCCCTTACTTAATCTTTTATTTATTAAGGGCCACCGATAATCTTATTAATCTCCCTCATACTTAATCATTATTTCAGTAATGATTAAGTAGTTATTTATTATTAATAAATAATTCTTTTATTATTATTCGTACCTAATTATTAATAAGTATTATTTTAAGTAATAACAATTAATTTTATCATTTGTTCATATTTAATTATTATTATTATTTAATAATTAAATATTTATAACGCTAAATTATTAGTTGGGGTTGAATAATAATTACATAGTTATTACCCTTATTAATTATTTATTGGGAGATAATGAATGATTATTAACGTTATCCATACTTGACTATTATTTACCAATAATCAAATATTTAAAATAAAAATTTATTTTATTAACCTTATTCATTATTATTTAATATAAATTAAATAATAATTAACTATTTATTATCTTTATTTATTATTTATCGCTAAATAATAAATAATTATTTAGAATTTATATTCATACTTATTTATTATCTAGTACTAACTAGACAATAGTTATTATAAATAAATAAATAACTATTTTATAAATTGTATTCATTTATACCTTGAACAATAATTATATTCTTATTTTCTTTGTTTTATATAATAATTATTTCTTTACTGAAATCAAATGAGTTAGACAACCAACCTTGGAAAATATTTCAAGTATTACTAAGTCACTGCTATCGAATAATATAACGAGCTCCTACAATGTCTACTTCAAGTTGTCCAGATTTATCCATCATTGCAATAGAAAAATCCCAAACAGATTCATATGACACACTGAGTTGGGTTCTATAACTTGTTAAAGATTAATTGCTATATATACAAGACTGTTAATGAACACAATGAGCACCAATCTCAAAAAAAAAGAAATCTGGCCCAAACACACTACATTAGGCTTGGTTGCATTAACCAAGAATACAACACACATGTGTTCCAGTTTCTGTGAACAGCCCAGATTACTAGCTCATATTAAACAGGGGTTAAGTTTTGCCTTCACAATGGTTGTTGACAGCACAATTGACTCTAATAAGGAACCATCCCATTCAGGAATTATCACAGACATTTGGTAGGCAACTGAGACTCGGCTCAAGCTAACCATTGTTCCTTATTGAGCTGCCAGAGAAATACAACCCAAAAAGGAGCAACACAGCACAGTTTTCCCAAATCAATTCCAAACAAAATTAGCACATATTACAACTAATTATCGTGTATTCATGGTTCAACCAACCAAAACATCAATACCAATTTAATACAGATTCCAAATTAAAACTAAACCACAAACAAAGAAATCTAATACTAGGTTTTTATACCCTAACACTATCATACAAGGTCTGATTTTCAACCCAAGCAATTACAACATTACACAGTGTAACTTAAATTAACAAAACCATTACAGTATTTTAACAACCTATTTCTATACCTTGTGTTTGATCGCGCCGCTGTCCTCCTCCTTCTCCCACAGTACACAACCCAGTTGGGCATCAACAGTGGCTTCTTGCTGCAATTACTTCCTCTGAGATTTTCGAACCCTAATTTCTAACTGAGAACTCTCAATAAAGGAATTGATGATTTCAGGGGTTTGGGGGTTTAATTTATAGTAAATCTTTTACCCAACTAGCTGGGTATTACCCCTAATTAACTGGTCACTGACCGTCGGTAGGAAGGAGGGCTGTGATGGTGACTCACCGGCTGGCCTTTGAGCCGTGTGCCTCGCCGGTCACTTCGCCGAAAAGCTGGGACCTTTGGTCCGTTCGATTCTTCTGCTCAGTCGCTTCCTCAAACCCTCGATTAACCGCCGGTCGACGTTCCTCCCGTCCTTCGCTTGTCTGGTCGATTGCTTCACGTTGTCGCCGGCGTACGCCTGGCGACTCTTCCTTCAGTCAAATCGTTTCCCCCGTTCGATTGATTGAAAAGCCAGAGGTTAGCTTGGTTGGGTTCGAAGGTATGAGCTCTGATTTGGCTAAATCCCCAAATTGATTTCCACCGGCCTCATATTACCCCATTTACGCTACCAATTTCCCTTATCAGCTAGGAGATCCGACCCATGCCCCATGATTTAACCCGACTGGACTGGGCGATTGGTTGGGCTCAACCCAAGGAAATAAATGAAATTGGGTTGGCCTAGTTAGGAAATTAAGAAGGGATCTGGGCTTAGTCCAAATAAAATTTGGGTCAGCTAACAATAAAATAGAAGAGGCGGCCCAAATGAATTATAAACCTTATGGCCCTATTATTTAATTAAATAACTAATTCAATTAATTAAAAAAAATGTTTATTTTAACCATAATTCTTAATCGAGTTATTTAAATCTGAAAATGATAAAATCATTTATTAACTTCCCAATTTTCTTGCAATAAATTCTTAAGGTTAACCCACTAATTTATTTGACTATCAGTGAATCTCTTTAATGCACAGAAAATTATTGGACCACGTATTTATATAATTAATTACTAATACCCACATGGATCCAATTAAATTCGTTAAATTAAATAAAACGAATTTCATATGTTACAATAAATTGTACAAGATTTTAAAAATTCCTGGGCATTACAATTTCAACATTAGAAAAATCAGAAGCAAGAACAATAATTGCTTTTAGAACAATTGATAGTCAAATAGACTTTGAACGATAACTTCCAAAGGAGTCAATAGCTGGTTGACCCTCTGGTTACTGGCTACAGAATAACGTACTTGAGGGGATCAGCCTCGCGTACCCTATGTATATGCATAACATTTAATTCTGTTATTTGTACCTTATATACGGTACGTGGGGTACTCCCTTATAAATAAAGGGGTATTCATACAGTCTAAGAATCCTTACCATTGATTGGTTCAGATAGCTTTTATAAATTCTCACATATTTGTCTGACCGAACAAGGGTTCAGACTTAACCATGAATGGTTTATAAATTCCTGAATTTAAATATACGAATTTCAAATGCACGAGTGCGAATGTCAATAAATATACAGATGTGGAATAATTTTGAAAGTAATTAGACCACTTAAGGCATGCTTGGAGATAAAAACTCAAGCTTAAAGAATAACTTGCAACAGTATATATATACCTTTTTGCACGAATTAGAAATAGTGCCTAAGGCTTAGAAATTTGCTCAATGTAAAAGTTGAGTAAAGAAGAACTTGCAATAATGTAAGAAGTTTAGGGTTAGGAACTTGCCTGTTTGCTCAGCTACAGATAAATTCTAGCTTTACTTAATTGATCTTGGATAACCTATCAATTGGTAGGGTTGGTTTATCCATTAGCATTTCGTAATTATAGTCACTTATGCTATTTATTTAGCAGATAAACAGATCACTAAATACATTTAATCATTAACTAACCAGAAATTAATTCAATGACCTTTAATTGATAACTAATCATGCATACTTTGAATACTCCGACTATTGCCCTTACTTGTCTCTAACTATGGGTTAGCAACCTTTATTTATTATTAGCATGATTTATTAACAACTAATTTATGGTTGATCTCTTATTTACTCTTTTATTTGTTAATCACTATTTTCCTTAGGGGTAATTTAGTAATTATTTTACTTGTCCTTTATTCAACATTAATTAAATACTTAACGTATCAATTCTACACACACTTAATTACTATTCACTATTAGTAAAATAATTTTTAAGTGTTCATCCTCATTATTTAATAAGGACCAAAATAAATAATTAGCTTATTAATCCCCCTTATACTTAATCATTATTTCAGCAATGATTAAGTAATTATCATCCTTATTATTTAATAACTTTATTCATGCTTAATTATTACTTAATATTAATTAAATAATAATTAAATATTTATTATCTTTATTTATTATTTATTGGGAAAATAATAAATAATTATTTATTAACTTTATTCATACTTAATTATTATCATTAAATAATAATTAACTATTTATTATCTTTATTTATTACTGAATGAGAAATAACAACTAATTTACTTTACTCACATTAAATCGTTAATGACCATCAAATACTTGATTTGTCGCTCAATAATAAATAATAATTTTATTAGCTTTATTCATATTTAATTATTATTATTATTAAATAATAATTAAATATTTATTATCTTTATTTTATTATTTATTATTAACTTTACCTATATCTAATTATTATTTAGGATTAAATAATAATTAAATATTTATTACCTTTATTTATTCTTTTTTTTTATGGATAAATAATAAATAATAATTTCACTAATTTTATTTATTGTTTACAGTGGCCAGTCAATCTACAAATGTGCCATCAGCTCAATCTAATAACCAACATAATAAGCAACAATTTCTATTTAGTTTCATAGCAACCCTGACTTCGAATTCAGTACCCATCCCAACAGGAACAAGGTTTAAATTTTGGCATCAACACACTGGGAAGAGAACTCCCAACTGAATCATCAGCAATTCCCAATTCCAGAACATTTCTATCCAGCCCAACATCATGACACAATATATATATACTATATCAGCACAGAAGGGAAACTAAGAAGTAATCAGTACTTTACAATATCAGGCTTGTAAATCCAAATATGAACACACAATATAATTCCATTCCATATATACCATAGCCAACACAAACGATTGTCTGTTAGAACCCTCGAGGTTCACCAGTTTTCCCAACATAAGAAAACCAACTGCCTAATATAGAGAAACACTTTATCCTAATACAGAGGACAAAATACTACTATTGCAGAGGACCAAATAACCCATTACAGAACAACCATAACTTAATACAATATTATAAGCCAACACAATCGGCAATTACACAAAACACAAACCATATCCCAATCTAAATAAACCAAACTAAGTACACAAGATGAATTTCACACAAAACCCATGACAGATAACTTTCACAGTGGTTTAATAAATCCTTGTTATACCTTGGTGTAGACCGGACTGCTACTCCTCTTCTCCTACCGAAATATGTGACCAATTTGGACATTCACTCCAACTGAAATTGGAAAGCCACGACCAAATCCTCCCCTGTATCCCTCTTCCTTGCGATTTTTCTCTCTGGTTTGGAACCCTCAATTAAACGGCAGCTGGCTAGGGTTTGGACTTTCAATTTATAGGGCAAGGTTTGTCCAATTCGCCGGTCATTACCCAAATGGACAACCCGGTGACCAGCGGGTAGAGAGAGATGGCTGTCGACGTCACCCCCACCTATCCGAGCCGCTGGTGAATTCGCCGGTTAACCCTCGAGCCGTGCGTCCCCACCGGTCGCGTCGCCGGATTTCTGGGACCGTTGGTCCTTGCTGCGCTTGCTCGGTCGCCGAGGCTTTTCCCCACTACGACTGCTGGTTACTCCGTGTCGTCGCCGGCGCACGCCTGGTGACACTCTCTCCCGTCAGTTGCGTTTGTCCCGTCCGATTGGATTGAAGGTCTGAGTCTCGTTTGGCTAGGTCTTGGCTGGGGGATTTGGAGGTTTTCCCCAATTTAATTTCGTCGTTATGAACCCCTCCCAATTGCGTTTACCAGTTATCCAAACGGATACAACCCGTGGCTAGACTCAACCCGACTGAAATGAAAAGAAATGGAGTTGGGCCGGCTATTTAAAATACAAAGTGGCCCAATCAAAAAAAGAATAACAAGGAAATTGGATTTGGCCCAATTGATTTAATTTGACCAGCCCACTCGTTTGACCCAATCAGGAAAATAAAAGGAAATTTGGCCCAATAAAATAAAAGGAAAATGGGTCCAGCCCAATTGAAAGAATTGTGGTCCATTAAATTAATACCCTTATGTCGTAATATTTAAATTAAATAACTAATTCAATTAATTAATTAAGATTTTCATTTCAACAATAATTCCCCGTTTGAATTATTTAAATCCGATAATAGAGGAATGAATTCATTTATAAATTTTCTTCCCAATTTCCTTGAAATTAAATCCTTAGGGTTAACTCACTAATTTATCCAAACTATTAGTGAGCCCATTTTTAATGCAGAGAAAATTATTGGGCCCTATATTTAGATATAATTAATAATACCTACATGGGTCCAATTAAATTCACTAAAAATGAATTCTCATATATTAAAATAAATTAATACAATATTTAAAATTTCTCGGACATTACATCCTCTCCCCCTTATAAAAATTCCGTCCTCGGAATTTCAATCTAGGTTACTCGAATAACTGGGGGTAATTCGCCCTCATTTTCTCTTCGAGCTCCCACGTGGCCTCTTCCACCGCGTGATTTCTCCAGAGAACTTTCACCGAGTGAATGATTTTATTCCTCAGCTTCTGCTCTTTTCTATCCAGTATTTGTACAGGGATCTCCTCGTACGATAAATCCCTTTCGACTTGAATTGGTTCATAGGAAATAACATGTTTGTAATCTGGCTTATACGGACGCAACACTGACACATGAAACACGTTGTGAATGTGCTCAAGTTCAGGAGGTAAGGCTACCTCGTACGCCACTTCGCCGATCCGCCTCAAAATTTCGAACGGTCCTATGAACCTAGGGCTCAATTTACCCTTCTTCCCAAAACGGATCTTCCCTTTCCAGGGTGATACCTTCAGAAACACAAAGCTACCAACTTCAAAGTCTCGTTTCTGGCGATGTAAGTCGGCGTACTTCTTTTGGCGATCCTGGGCTGCTACTAACCGTTGTTTTATTACTTTAACGATTTCCACGGTTTGCTGTACCAATTCCGGTCCCAACAATCTCCGTTCACCAACTTCATCCCAACACAACGGCGTTCGACACTTCCTTCTATATAGCGCTTCGTACGGTGGCATACCAATGCTAGCATGATAACTGTTGTTGTAAGCGAACTCTACTAGTGGCAAGTGATCGTCCCAGCTGCCACTTAAGTCCATCACAACTGCCCGGAGCATATCCTCTAGAGTCTGAATTGTTCGCTCACTCTGACCATCAGTCTGAGGATGATACGCCGTACTTATTCTTAACTGTGTTCCCAGTCTCTCCTGCAGACTTCTCCCAAAAATTTGACGTGAAGCGCGGATCCCTGTCAGACACAATAGATACCGGCACTCCATGTCGTGATACTATTTCCTTCACGTAAAGTTTCGCCAGCTATTCTAATTTGTACCTGATCTTGATCGGTAGAAAGTGGGCAGACTTGGTCAACCGATCTACGATCACCCAGATGGCGTCTAAACCTTTTTGGGTTGTCGGGAGTCCTACCACAAAATCCATAGTAATGTGCTCCCACTTCCACTCGGGAATCTCTAAGGGTTACAACAATCCGCTCGGCCGTTGGTGCTCAGCCTTGATCCTTTGACAAGTTAAACACCGGCTGACGAACTCTGCAACTTCCCCTTTCAAATGCGGCCACCAATAATGTTGACGAAGATCTTGATACATCTTGGTGCTACCCGGATGTACCGAAAATCTTGTATTATGGGCCTCCTGCAAAATTTCTTCCCTTAAGTCTGGTACGTAGGGTATCCAGATCCTTCCCTCGAATCTTAGCAGCCCTGTACTGTCAACTTTGAACTTCAGCATTTTTCCCTCCAGTAGTTGTTTCTTAATGTCAATGCATTCTTCATCGAACTCTTGAGCCTCCTTTATCTTATCCAGTAGAGTCGGACCTGCGGTTATGGTACACAATTTTTCGTCCGTCTCCATCGAATACTTAACCTCCAGTTCCAGGCGTTCAAAGTCCCGTATCAATTCCTCCTGAACTGTCAGCTGCATCAATTTCACCTTCCCCTTTCTACTCAAGGCATCAGCTACTACATTCGCTTTGCCTGGATGGTACAGAATTTCACAGTCATAGTCCTTGATCAATTCTAACCATCGGCACTGCCTCATGTTCAGCTCCTTTTGAGTGAAGATATATTTCAGACTTTTGTGATCTGTATATATCTCGCACTTCTCCCCGTATAGGTAGTGCCTCCAAATCTTCAAGGCAAAAACTACAACTGCTAATTCCAAGTCATGAGTCGGGTAACCCTTCTCATAATCTTTCAGCTGACGTGATGCGTACGCCACTACCTTGCCGTGCTGCATTAACACACAACCAAGACCCTTGTGTGACGCATCGCTATACACTACGAAACCCCCAGTGTTGTCTGGTAAGGTCAACACTGGTGCTTGGCTGAGTCTCTTCTTCAACTCCATGAAACTCTCCTCACACTTTTCCGACCAAGCAAACTTGACTGTTTTCCTGGTGAGATTGGTCAACGGCGATGCTATCTTTGAAAAATCTTGGATGAATCTCCGATAGTATCCCGCTAATCCCAAAAAACTCCGGATCTCCGTCGGCGTCTTCGGCTGTTCCCAGTTGATAACTGCTTCTACTTTTGCCGGGTCCACCGAAACACCATTCTTGTCTATGACATGACCCAGAAACTGCACTCTCTGCAACCAAAACTCACACTTAGAAAACTTTGCATACAATTTCTCCCTCCTTAGAGCTTCTAATACAATCTTTAAATGTTCAGCATGCTCCTCCTCTGTTTCTGAATACACCAAGATGTCATCGATGAATACGACTATGAATTTATCCAAGTACTGCTTGAACACTCTGTTCATCATATCCATAAATGCTGCTGGTGCATTCGTCAATCCAAATGACATTACCAGAAACTCGAAGTGCCCATAACGAGTCCTGAATGCAGTCTTCGGGATATCTTCCTGCCTCACCTTCAGCTGATGGTAGCCTGTTCTTAAGTCGATCTTTGAAAAGTACTTCGCTCCCTTGAGTTGATCGAACAGATCGTCAATTCTAGGAAGTGGATACCTATTCTTAATCGTAACTTTGTTCAACTCCCGATAGTCGATACAAAGCCTCATTGAACCATCTTTCTTCTTTACAAACAGAACTGGCGCTCCCCACGGGGACACGCTCGGTCTGATATAACCTTTATCTAACAGTTCCTGCAGTTGCACCATCAACTCTTTCATTTCTACAGGTGCCATTCGATACGGCGGCTTCGATATTGGTGCGGTTCCCGATGCCAAATCGATAACGAACTCGATTTCCCTGTCCGGCGGCAGTCCCGGAAGCTCTTCGGGAAAGACATCGGTGAAATCTTTCACGACTGGTATTTGACTCATCTCATCCCTTACTTGACGGGTATCAACCACATGGGCCAAATAACATACACAACCTTTCTTAAGCAATCTTCTCGTCTGCATCATAGTAAGACATTACACATCCCATTAAAGTGGTGAGCAAGAATTATGTACATGAACTTACATTTGTGGATTTCAGAGATTTCCTATCAGCCAACAACCCCAAGTTCACCATGCTTCCAACAAATGAGTTGACTTCTTAAAATCTAGCAAAACCAAGTTGTAATTTTTCAGATTCTGCATATAAATTAAAGTAATTATAGATACCAAAATGATTCTGACATGACTACCCAGTCAATAAATTGTAACAACCTAACTAAATCAGAATCTAATTAAAAGTTAATCTGTATTCAACTGATAATTGATTTTGGGAATTTAAATAGTTAATTTTTAATTGATAATTAATAGGGGACACTAAATAACCAATCTTATTTTCAGCACCTGTTTTCTCTCTTAATTTTTTATTCTATTGAACAGTGAAAATGAGTTTCAGAGATGATAATGAAGATGGGAGAGATCTGCAGAAGTCATTTTTGCACACAGTTAGTTGGTATCGAATGGGTTCAAGGCAGTGGAGTATGATGAGTGTTTGGAATATGAAACAAAAGTATGTGAATATAAGTTGTATATGCATGTTGGTGTTTGGAATATGATACAAAAGGCAATTAATTTATCATGGGTGTTTGGAATATGAAACAAAAGTATGTGAATATAAGTTGTATATGCATGTTGGTGTTTGGAATATGAAACAAAAGGAAGTTAATTATGATGGGTGTTTGGAAGATGAAACAAAAGGCAATTAATTTGTTGTATATAAATGTATCCACATGATGGTTTTGGAAATTTAAATCTAGTTAATTGACAATTAAACCGAGTTAATTGACAATTGAACCGAGTCAATTTATAAATTAACCGAGTTAATTGGCAATTGAACCGAATCAATTTTCAAATTGATTCCAAATTGATTTCAAATTGAAAGTGGATAAGATAGTTTATCCTGCTTTTATATATAATAGTAGATGTCATTCATAATCATGAATTTCACGAAAAAATAATTGGACGCTAATACAATTTAAATGGGCTCAAATAATTTAAAAAGGACTAAAAGACAGTTTGCACCCCAAAGTTTGTAGCATTGTTAAGGTTTGCACCCTAATATTTAAAACGTATCTAAGTGCACCCTAAACTTCTTTTTTGCTAAACAAAATGCACCCTTCGTACAATTAACTAGTCAAAATTGACTGGTTGTGCCTGTAATCCAAATTTTGAAGGGGTAAAACATGTTTCAGAAATAAAAAAAAAATTAAAATATACCACAACCTCCCAACCTTCAAGTCATTGCATCTTCTCCATCAATAACCCCAACCCTAAACCCAAACCCTATCCCTATCCCCTTCCCCATCCCCAAATCAATTCCACTCCAATATTTTACTCTCCGAATTCAAAGCCGAACTGAACAATCACAATTTCACAATCAATCAATTAAAAATCTTCTAATTATACATATTTGTTGTGTTTATATATGTAAAAACAAAGAGATGGAGAGATAGAGAAGAGAGAGAATAATACCAAACGATGTCGTATGTGCCTTTGCCGATGGGCATGATTGGGGGCTTGTACTTGGTGATGACTTCAAAGATGTTGGCGAAGATGTTGTATTGGATGAAGCGGCCACCGTGGCTAAGAGTCGCCAGGATGTTCTCGATCCCTGCCGACGATAGGTCAGATTGCGATGGTGGCGGCGCCGCCGCCTCAGACATGACGGTGTCGGAGGGCTAAGCTGAAACATCCATTTTCCTTTACTTTTTTTAAAGCTTAAAGATTGAAGATTAAAATGAATTGAACTGAAGTCCAAAACTCCTTTTAGGCTGAGTTGAAGTCAACAACAGAAACAGATCTCCGAAATCTCTGCAGATTGGGAGAGAGGGATGCACGAGTGTCTTACTTTTTTGCTTTTTCGTTTTTGTTTTTTTGTTTTTTGTTTTTGTTTTTGTTTTTTGTTTTTTGTTTTTGAATTTGTTTTTATTTATTTTTTTGATATGTATGTTGTTTGTGTTAATTGTTGCACTGATTTGTTTCTTTTCTTTTTACTAAACTGTTTTGATTTGTTGTGGTATATTTTAATATTTTTTTTATTTCTTAAACATGTTTTACCGAAATTACCCCTTGAAAATTTGGATTACAGGCACAACCAGTCAATTTTGACCGGTTAATTGTACGGAGGGTGCATTTTGTTTAGCAAAAAAGAAGTTTATGGTGCACTTAGATACTTTTTAAATATTATGGTGCAAACCTCAACAATGCTACAAATTTTGGGGTTCAAACTGTCTTTTAGTCATTAAAAAGTTATGGAGCCCTTTCTAAGCCAATAATTCAAATAATGTAGCAAAACTTTATTAAAAGACTTTTCTCCGCAGCCGGGATTTGAACCCGGATTTTTCATATTGAGAAAATTGCCAAATAGCTACTGCGGACTTCGTGATATGTTTTCCAATTAATTACTATATAAACAAGTATTCAATAACTATAGGTTAGATCCCAACGTTTCAGACAAATTTCTCTACTTTTGCCCCCCAATTAGCCATGTGAATCCACTCTAGTGATAAAAAAATTGTAATAATAAATAAATTAAATTAGGTATTAAAATTTTAAATATAAAAAGATTTAAAGCGGAAGGAACTAAATCCCTGTTTGTTTGTAAGTTTTATTTTAGGTGTAAGTTTTAGGATTTTTTTTCCCTTTTCATTGATTTCCTTATCTCCAAAACAAAACTCATAAAGAAAGTTTAAATGAGAAATTATGGGAGAATATGTAAGAGTGAAGGTTACATCTGAGAGAGGAGTTGTTGAATTGATAATTTCCAAGATAGTGGGTTACACGAGTAATTTAAATTTTTTTACCTATTTTTTCTCCCTAATTAACCATGATAATAATCGCATGATTTTTTTTTTCTCCTTCTTATATTTAAAGTCTGAATATATTACTGCATTTATAACCGTCAGGGATTGCTCCAGCTTTATAAAGTAGAGTAATAAAGTCGGATAAAAAAAATAACAGCTAATTTAGTGTTAAAATAAATTGTGCAACCTCTTTTGTTTTGAAATTTACTCCTTAGGAAATAGAAACAGTTATTTTAAAAACTCAAAAAAATTTCTTCTCTCTTCCACTTTATTATCAATTCATACTTTTTCTCCAATATTTTCTTACTCATTCTTTCAAAAGTTATTTAAATATTTTATTTAATTACACACGCTAGTGTGTACAAGGAATACTAATCTTATTTTATAAAGACATTTCTTCTATAAGTTTTTATGTTGAATATAACATTAATTTCACCGCCATGAAAAAAGTGTGGTAAATAATTATTAAGAAAATATGATCAGCTTTTGTATTTGAAACAAAAGTATTACCGATAATATCATGATTGACTTTTGAAAGTCAATGACGTACGTTTTCAAATTTAAAATTGAGACGGTTCATTAAAAATAATTTCATTAATATTATGTTTCCATAATCATGAATTTCACATAAAAATACTTAGACACTAATACAATTTAAATGAGCTCAAATTATTAAAGCCCAATGCCGGAAAACGAAAACACAAAGGGGAGGAAGAATTCCCTTTCAAAAAGTTATGGGGCCCTTTCTCAGCCCAATAATTCAAATAATGTCGTAAAACATAATTTAAAAAATTAGTTCCGCAGCCGGGATTTGAACCCGAATTCTTAAATTCTTAGATTAGAGAATTCGCCAAATTTTTCTCTTCAATAATTTGTTACTCATTCTTTAAAACGTTATTTAAATATTTTATTTTATTACATACGCTTAGTTTGTACAAAAAATACTAGTAATCATAAAATCACTTAATTTATAAAGACATTTCTTCTATAAGTTTTTATATTGAATATAAAACTAATTTCACTCACCATAAAAAAAGTGTGGAAAATAATAATAAGAAATTATGATAAGCTTTTGTGTTTGAAACAAAAGTATTGCTCATAATATGGTAAATAATACTAATGCACAACAACCTCCAACTTGGGAGTTGGGACTTATAATTTCCAGTTCCACCGTCTTCATAAAACCTCCTAAATAAGTTGCAAGATTTATAGAGAAAGAGAGGTTATGTGTCTAAAATTCACAAAATTTCTCTTTCTTTTCTTTCCTAGACTGGCGTACAGGAAGATAGAAAGCTATTCCACTTTTTCTTTCCTTCTCTTTTACCCTGGGCCAGGGTGAGCTGGGCGACCGCCCAGGGCCCAAAACTGAAGGGGACCCAAAAATTAATTATAAGCTTGTGTATATAGGGTTAAATATTTTTTTGGCCATTGTACTTTAGGTCAACTTACAAAAGGATAATTGAACTTTTTTTCCTTACAGTCAACTCACTCTACTCTATTTTTCTTACAAATCGTTAAAAAAATGTCTTGACCGTTAATTGACTAACAGAGTAATGATGTGGCAGTGGTGACATGGTGCTCATTTCTGATGTGGCCATTCTTAAATGAAAATGAAGGAAATCTAGGAGTTGGTAGTATAAAAATTAAAATAATTCATAAACTGTAGGAAAAGAAGAAAATTAAAATAAATCATGAAATCTAAGAGTTGGCCATTCTTATTACTTATTCGTTATTATTTTTATTATTATCATTAGTATTATTATTATTATTATCGTTGTTGTTATTATTATTATTATTATCGTTATTATCGTGATTATTATTATTATCGTTATTATTATTATTATTATTATTAGTATTAGTATTATTATCGTTGTTGTTATTATTGTTGTTGTTATTATTATTATTATTATTATTATTATTATTATTATTATTATCATCATCATCATCATCATCATCATCATCATCATCATTATTATTATTATTATTATTATTATTATTATTATTATTATTCCACGTTGGATCATTATTGTCACATCAGTCTTTTTTTTACAACTCAACGTCATGTGTCCAATTCCGTTTAAAGTCAAAGTACTTAACGATTTTACATGTAAGAAGAATAGAGTACAGTGAGTTGACTGTAAGAAAAAAAAGTTCAATTATCCATTTGTAAGTTGACCTAAAGTATAGTGACAAAAAAACATTTAACCCTATGTATATATATATAATTTAGTCTTTCTTAGGTGTATATTCAAGCACCAGTGGTCTAGTGGTGGAACAATACCATGTCAAAGTAGAGACCCGAGTTCGATTCTTTGTTGGTGCATTTTGCTTTCCATTTCTTTTTCACTAACTGTCCAAAAAGCCTTCAAATGTCAAACTCCTATCATAAAAGTAATTAATACTGCCGCAAAATTCTCCAGATATAAATACTAACAAATAAATTTTACATTCATATATGTAAGAATTTGTAAATATACAATTAAGAAAAAAATTCGAACGAAATTATTTTTGTATGAGGAGGATGTAATGTTATAATTAATAATGTTAAAATGATAATTATATTGGTAAAATAAATATATATTTAACGATAATTTTATATTTATTTTAATAATATGTCGATATAATTATTGCTATGACATTTTTAATAATTTGTTTTAATTTATTTTTTTTATCAAAAACACTTTTACAATTGTTGATATGAAACACCGTTTTAATTATATTGTGAAAAAACTTTTGTCAAACCTTTATATTAAATAAGTATTTCATCTCAACACACTACGAACTACCGTCAAACTAAAAAAATACAAAAACACAAAAAGTATTAAAAAAAATTAGCTCGGGAGCACTGCCCCCGAACCCCCGCCAAATTTCCTGGCTTCGCCACTGGGCACGCTCGAGATATTTCACCCTGGGCCTTAAAAAACCTAGGACCGGCTCTGTAGCTTAAGATAGGGTTTGGTTTGCATGAAATCAATATAATAGTTCCATAATGCAATAAGCTAGCTAATACATTGATTTGACATGTTTTTTTGTTTAATTCACATATTACATGTATTAGCTCATTACGGACATAATGCTATTACATCAATTTCTATGTTTTTCTTTACGCCTACTAATGAATGTATTAGCTTATTACGTTCATAATGTTATAGGTCATAAAAGATAAAACAGTAATGATTATACAACTGATTTGACATTTTGACTTATAATTTAATTTGTTCATTACATACAATCATATAATTTAGTAAACCAAATATAATTTTGAACATAATATAACAAGATTATAATTACTATACAAATACCATGAACGAACCAAATAAATATGTCGAAATAATTTATTTTCATTACATTACAACTCTATCGTATTACGTAAACTATTGCATTATAACAAATTTTTATTTGGCGAACCAAATAAACCCCGCCAAAGTGTTTTTGTATCGATTTTTTTTAAGCTCTCTTATAAAATTCAGAAGTACTGGTGTGAAGATGACATGATTATAGGTCTAGCATGGGTGTCAGACTGTCAGACACGGTAATTTAGTACAAAATGAGTCAAAATATTCTAAAAAATGTAGACATGTCCGTATGGTGTCTTTTTAAGAATTCTTTTAGAGGTTGTTGAGTCCATGCAATGTAACTTTTAAGTTAGATTATTATTTATTTTTGAAAACAAGTTTTAAATATTTTTAAATTTAAAATTGAGATAATTTATTAAAATTTATCAAACAATAAATTTTACAATGATTAATACTTTTTAAGAAATTTATTAAACAAATTCCTATAATTTTTTTGTTTGAAAATGTTTCAATTTAACTTCAAAAAATTAATAATAATAAATTGTAGAAAGGATGGAGTATTTTGGATGATACTTGTTACTTCTCACATAAAATAATTAAGCTATGATCTCATAACATAAAAGAAGAAAAGAAATAAAGCTAAAGAGGAATTAATCTATAAGATCATTACCAACATATATAAAAAGCATATACTATATACATCACAATAATAATAATCCCAAACAAGCTGCAACACAAAATGCAACATCCTCACTTCACTGCGTGCACTGTGTCTGAAATAATGCAAACAAATTTGCAGGCTCCGTTAACACATTCACAGCCAGATGTTGCCAAGCTTGCAACCTGTGCGAGGCATGGACTAGTTTTTAAAACATTTCTTAGTACTCCATCTATTAAGTCTATCAAATATTAAAATTTTAGAGGCACTTTTGTTAATCATATAGGCTATATATAATAGCTGCATTTTTCAAAAATGCAAGACCTAAACTCAAAAATATTAAAAAAATTTAGAAAAAAGTGAGAAATTCTTCTCTCTTTCTTTTTTGAATAAAACACAAAATACTTCATTTCTATAAAACAACACATTCAACATCAGTACTTACTATTACAAGCAGACAACAAGCCCCAACATGAAGCTGCTAAACAAGATGCAAAAGCTAGCCACACCTTAAACCATTGTCACGGCTCTATTATCCAAGCTTTTGCAGCTTAGTGAGCTAAACCTCGAGCTTTATTCAAGTGTTTCTTGATATACACATTAATTATACATTTTAATATTCCCATATTTATTATTTTATATGTTTATTTTATTTAACTAATGTATTTTATTTTATTTTATAGAATTTATCTTATTTATCTTGGTGATCAAGTAATTTATAATTTTTCAGCTTTTAAAGATGGAAAAGGACTCTTGGGAGATTACCATGTAGAGATTGAAGTTCAGAAGGAAAGAGGAGGATAAAAAGGTAACAAAAGAGGCCAAGTTTAATGAATGTAAATTAGGGCACAAATTTATTTTTCATATAAATAGGTCTCTTATTTTGGAGAGAATGGATGGATTAGTTTAGGTTAGGGGAGTAGAATTAAATTATTTTTTCATTGTACGCTTGTTGAATGATCGTTAATTAAAAGGAGTTTTCTTATTTTATTTTTAATTTTCTACTTCTTCTTCTTTATTTTAGTTAGCTTGTTCTTTGAGGACAATACATGATTTAGGCATGGGGGAGTTTGTATTATAGTATTAGATTTTTTTATTTCTTTTTAGGAATTTAGGAAAAAATTTAAGATATTTTTTATTTTAAAAGAATGACACAGAAAATCAAAAAAAATTAAAAAATTTTGTTTGACTTTTTATGAGTTGGATTAATTCTAATAAGTGTTTGTGGAGCAAAAACTTTAAGTAAGATTGAAAGATTTCGAACTCTTGAACCTTTGATGAGATACAAAATCTTAGTTTGAAACATCATCTGGAATAAAATTGAATTCTTAAGTATTTTTGCACTTCACGTTTGCACTAATTCTTAGTTGTGGGATATAAACTATGATTCAAGCAATTTCAAGAAAAAAAAGGAAAAATTTGAGAAGAAAGTTGAGAAAAAATAAATAAATAACTGCTTCAATGTCCATTGAACGAAATAACTGGGTATCCAAGCCTCAGGAAGCATCGATATTCACGCTGAAAAGTGTGATGGATATAAGCAGCTTGACTAGTCTAGTTTCCTGGCCTTTGTTACTCGAGTTAGTAAGCCCTTAGGGGTGTCTCTACACCTAGTGCCCTAAAGCCAATTGGTTTGGGAGTCATTGGTCCAACGCTCGCTACATGGATAACTCTGAAAAGTATAAAAAAATGAGACATTGCACAAGTCAAGAAAAAAAATGAGAAAAGGAAAAAATAAAAATAAAAAGGACGAAAAAAAAGAAAGAGAAAAACGAGGTTGCTTGATTTTCATGGTAAAAATCCCTACTAAGAGTTACATCACATACACAATACATGCATCACATGGAATTAATTTTATGAAGGATGGTATCTAGAATGAAGATAGAGTATTTTTGATAAGGTGAAAGCGTAATTTTGAATTTAATCTTGCTTATGTATAATGCCCATGCATACTTAGAAGTTTTCTTTCGATTTCATAATTGGTTAAACCCAAAAATATTTTGAATTTTGAATTTTGTGGGTATATTCGCTGCAAACCCTCACGAAACACAACTCGTCCACTTGGGGTTTAAAAACTTGTTGCACATACTAAATGCAATCGTGTTACTACGAAAATGGGGCAGTATAGTTTTTGTTTTTATTTTACTCGAGGACGAGCAAAAACTAGGTATGGGGGTATCTGATATACACATTAATTATACATTTTAATATTCCCATATTTATTATTTTATATGTTTATTTTATTTAACTAATATATTTTATTTTATTTTGTAGGATTTATCTTATTTATCTTGGTGATCAAGTAATGGATAATTTTTCAGCTTTTAAAGATAGAAAATGACTCTTGGGAGATTACCATGTAGAGATTGAAGTTCAGAAGGAAAGAGGAGGATAAAAAGGTAACAAAAGAGGTCAAGTTCAATGAATGTAAATTAGGTCACAAATTTATTTTTCCTATAAATAGGTCTCTTATTTTAGAGAGAATGGAGGGATTAGTTTAGGTTAGGGGAATAGGAGTAGAATTAAATTATTTCTTCATTGTACGCTTGTTGAATGATCGTTAATTAAAGAGAGTTTTCTTATTTTATTTTTAATTTTCTACTTCTTCTTCTTTATTTTAGTTAGCTTGTTCATTTTCATGTCTAGTTAATTTCTTTAATCTAGGATGAAGATGAAATTAAATAATTATTCATGATAATATTTTTTTATCTCTTCTATTATTTATGCTTTTATGTTTAATTGATTTCGCCTTCATGTTTCGTTATTGAAATACCTTCGTTTTATAGTTCTTATGTGATTTTAAATTAATTAAGAGGTTTTGATAGATTATTGTAAAGATATGAGTTTTTCATAATTCATGCTTGCTCAAAGAAGTTTTGACGGGTTATAGTTAATCCTTAAATTTTTATAGTCTATGTTTGCCCACGTTAATTATAAAATTACTAAATTAAAGGGAAGGGAGATCAAAATTATAATTAAGTTATAAAAATAGAAGAGATTTAATTACTTGTTATGTTTATTATTTAATGGATTTGGATTCCTAGATTGCTTCCTTATTATTAGTTAGTTTAATTATAGTTAATTAATTCTCAATCTTTACTTCTAATTCGCCTAAAATAGATATTAAGGATACAATAAAATTAATGTAATCTCTGTGGAATTATTCTCCAATTTAAATAATGATAATTATGTACAAGTGTACACGGTCAACGAGTAATAAAGTGATAAAAGAGTGTCGAACCCACAAATAATTATTTAATAATAATTACCAATTACTAACTCATAATCAAAATAATTTTATTTAAACAACTGCAAATTGTGAATAATGATTAGAAATAACTAAACTAAAACTAAGATTAAAAACTAGCACAAAGGTTGAAATTCAGATATTTAAAGGCTTAAGACTATAATATTCCCAATTATGCAATATAGACTAATTTTTCAATTCACCCAATTATCAAATTCAATAGAGTTGTTAACAGGAATTTAACTTTATTTATAAGCCTTTTCCAAGTGATCAAATAAATTTATCTAACCTAATTAATTTTGCGATATTCCTATGCAAAACTAAAGGATTAAATTCATTAAGCGCCAATTCCCAATAGTTACATGCAGAGAAGAGATATGCCTATTCACTTCACAGCCCTAATTATTCATCCTATGCAAATAATTAAGAATACATACTATCATATTCAGATCTAATCCTAGATTTCATCTCCCGAATTCATCTAGAGTATCCCGCTAATTGTTGGTCAGACAATTAATCAATAAACGCAAAATAAGATAGACAACTCAATATGAATGAATAATTAAAATCAAATAAATAATTAATCCATAAACATAAAAGGTACAATTGTCGTCTTAATTATAAATTTAGCTCATAACTGAAAAAGAAATCAAATTATTAAAATAATCCATCATGTTCAAGATTACAAAAACTAAAGGAGAAAGGAAGAGATACGAATCTGTGTTTATGTGCGATCTTCACTTTGTCCTTCAATCCTTGCAATCCTTCCTTAGAATTCTTTTTCAAATCTGAACATTAACCTTCTTCTATTTCTATTCTACTCTAATCTACAACTAATTATGTTCATCTTCCTAGTTATATGCCTCACATCATGTATTTATAGGTTACAAGTCAAATTCCTAAGCTTAAGAGGAAAAACAACTCAATTTGGAGTCAAAAACATCAAAAAAACGCGTCCCCGTTTGATCTGGCCTGACCCCGAGCGCCCAGGCGCTGCTCATTGCGCTGGAAATCTTTATCCTAGCGCCCCTGCGCTGGAAATGAACTAGAAACGAGCGCCCCGGCGCTAGGCCATTTTATGCTCTGATTTTTGTGGGTAAAATGGTCATAACTTTTAATCCAGGAGGAGTTACGAGGCTTGCCACCTACCAAATCGAAGATATCGACGAGATCTACAACTTTCATTCTTTGAGCATTAAGAGATTCAAGCTGGATCATGGTCGAAATTAAGCTTAAAGTAGCTGCTATGTAAATGGCAAGCATGGCAACTCTGAGCTTTGATCTCCGTTGATAAAAAGGCCATAACTCTCGCATCTAAACTCCGATTGAGACGATTCAAGATGTGCCGGAAAACTAAGAAGTAGATCTACAATAAATCCAAGTTCTAAACCAAGAACATGCATCCAACGTACTGTTAAAAGCCCTGCAATCTTCCCTTCTCGCATTTGCTTGCATATTGTACTCCAAAAGATGTTTGGATTGTGTTTCCTTGTTTCTTCCTACAAAATAACATAAAACACTATAAATACCTAATAATAACTTAAAATACTTAAGAATTCACAAATTATCAAGTCAAACGTAGTCAATTCATAGGTATAAAACTCACTCATGAAATACCCCAAACTTAAATATTTGCTTGTCCTCAAGCAAAACACCAAGAACAAAACTAAAACAAATAACTAACAACTGACTCGAGCAAGAAATCAATATGAATCTGAACAATGGCCTCAAAGATTTTATTGACACGATAACTCAAACAAAATTTCAAGAACATGCAATGATTATAATTTCAACCTAATCATCAGTTCCATATCTACTCAAGATCCTTTAAGTGCGTGTGTGCATCCAAATTTTCAAACTAGTCATTACTAAGATAAGACCATATAAACAAATACTCATAAAAGTTTTTCAAAATCAACTCTAAAAACCTTCTTATCATATCAATCTCCGCTAATAAAGACAAAACATAAAATTTAGAGGATCAAAAAGATATCTCATACATTTAGGCACACTTGAACCCTTTCCAAGTATTTCAAAAATATCTTCTTCTTTCTTTTTCCTTTTTAGTAAGTACATTTTATGCTCTATCTCACTTTCTTTTAAATGAATGCGTTTTACGCTCCCTCTCATTTTTTCTCGCACGAGTGCGTTTTACGCTCCTTCTCGTACCTGTGTTTATGGGTGAGTACGTTTTACGCTCCATCTCAACCTACCACATAATTCATTCTTTATACTCAAGAAGGTTCAAAATTCAAAATTTTTAAATAATCCAAGATTTCCCCCAAACTTATGTTAATGCGTAAATTTTACTTCGAATAATGCTCAAATATGTCTTTAAAGTTGCAATGATATCCCCCATAAATATTCAACCAAAATTTGTTCCTTAAGACACAACTAGCTAAACAGATGGATATGTGCTTTGAAGTTCAAAAAGATCACAAACAGTGTAAAACCAACTCATAAATCAAAATATAAACTAGCATGTTTCCCAACTTCACAAGAGTTAGACATTAAACTTATTTTTCCTCCTTTTATCATCGGCCATAATCAAATACAATCAAACCATTGCTCATTTATCCTAAAAACATACTATCTAACATGCAAACCTAATAAACTAAAATAACTAAAACAAAACAAGACCGCCCCCAAACTTAAATTAGACATTGTCCTCAATGGCTAAAATAGAAAAAAGTAAAGCAAAGGACTTCCCTGAAAATATAGCAATCTTCCTCCTTGTCTGCTAAGTCTGAAGAATAGGCTAGGCACATTGGAATGACGAATGCACTACACTTAAATTGGACTCGAATAACCTATAAACACAATAGAAGCAAGTTTATTAACAAGTATGAAACCTAATAAAATAAATAAAAACAAAAACTAAAAATTAAACTTGGGTTGCCTCCCAATAAGTGCTTAGTTTACAGTTTCAGCTTGACTGCTTCAAAATTTTTTTTATCCAATTCCCCTCCGATAATTGAGGAACGGAGCCATTAGTAATAATGTAACTTTCGAGGGATTTGCTTTAGTAGGGGCTATAGATTCAAGTTCATCTAGCTTGTAACTCTTAGATAAAATCTCATTTATGTATTCCAAATAGCTAGACATTTGTTCCATTGTGTCTGAGGATGGATTAGTAAAATCAAGCTTCTCAAGCTTAATTGGATCCTCATTTATCTTCTCATGGACCCCTTCTTCATCACACGATGACTCCAAATTTATGATAGCTCCATTGTCACATAGAGCTTTGCCGACGATATGACTACCAATTGGGCAGGGATTTGCAAAACTACCCAGATCCTTGAACTTTGGTGGAGAAGGTACATGGGGTACTAATAACATAGGATCATCAGCGTTGGAACTCAATTCTAGATCTTCTTCGGCTGTATTTTCCCGATCCCTACTTGTCTCCTCCATATCAAAATCATCATCAATTAGCACGTCCGGTTGTAACTTTGGAGCGGGCAATCCATCAGTCTCGAGAACCACGTCACTGGGTCATGCACAATGATAGCTATTGTTGAAGGCATTGATAAGCTGTCCCATCTTGTTCTCAAGATTTTGAATCGACACTGCTTGGCATTTTATATTTAAAATCCACTTGGTTCAATAGCTTATCTTGATCGTTCCGTCTCTTCTCTGAAGCTGTAATGAATTTCATCAAGGTTTCCTCTAAACTCAGTTTCCTTTCTTTTTCAGATGAAGGGGATGAATCTTGATATTCTAGAGTGTATAATAGGCTTGGAGTAAAGGTTTGGACTTAATTATTATGGCTCCATGAAAAATCTGGGTGATACCCCCAATCTTGATGATAATTATTGGGATATGCATAATTATTGGGGTAATCGCCGAAATTGCACCATACTGCATCGACTCAAAATTGATGGCGCATTGATGACTCGCATGATTTCCAGCATAATAATCACAAATCACCGCTACACTTTGAATCCGTTGTACTGCTAAAGTGTCAAACTTCCTCGAAAGTGTCTCAATCTGTGCTGACAATTCATCGAGTTCATAAATCTCTATTGCTCTTGGTTGAGTCATTCTCGTATAAGGCCACTGTTAGTCAAAGTTAGCCATGGTGTACCTCAAAAGGAAGTAAAACAGAAAAATAAATAAATAAAAATAAAACGTTTAAATTAAGATTAATTTAATTGAAATTAAAAATTATTAAATTAATTCCCCGGCAACGGCGCCAAAAACTTGTTATCCAATTTAAATAATGACAATTACGTGCAACTGTACACGATCAACAAGTAATAAAGTGATAAAAGAGTGTCGAACCCACAGAGAATTATTTAATAATAATTACCAATTACTGACTCATAATCAAAATAATTTTATTTAAACAACTGCAAATTGTGAATAATGATTAGAAATAACTAAACTAAAACTAAGATTAAAAACTAGCATAAAGGTTGAAATTCAGTTAAAGGCTTAAGACTACAATATTTCCAATTATGCAATTATCAAATTCAATAGAGTTGTTAACATGAATTTAACTTTATTTATAAACCCTTTTCCAAGTGATCAAATAAATTTATGTAACCCTATTAATTCTGCGATATTCCTATGCAAAACTAAAGGATTAAATTCATTAAGCCCCAATTCCCAATAGTTACATTCAGCGAAGAGATATCGCTATTCACTTCACAACCCTAATTATTCATCCTATGCAAATAATTAAGAATGCATGTTATCATATTCAGATCTAACCCTAGATTTCATCTCCCGAATTCATCTAGAGTATCCCGCTAATTGTTGGCCATACAATTAATCAATAAACGCAAAATACGATAGACAACTCAATATGAATGAATAATTAAAATCAAATAAATAATTAATCCATAAACATAAAAGGTTCAATTGCAGTCTTAATTATAAATTTAGCTCATAACTGAAAAAGAAATCAAATTATTAAAATAATCCATCATGTTCAAGATTACAAAATTTAAAAGAGAAAGGAAGAGATAAGAATCTGTGTTTATGCGCGATCTTCACTTTGGCCTTCAATCCTTGCAATCCTTCCTTAGAATTCTTTTTCAGATCTAAAAATTAACCTTCTTCTATTTCTATTCTACTCTAATCTACTACTAATTATGTTCATCTTCCTAGTTATATGTCTCACATCATGTATTTATAGGTTAAAAGTCAAATTCATAAGCTTAGGAGGAAAAGTAACTCAATTTGGAGTCAAAAACATCAAAAAACGCGTCCTCATTTGATCTGGCCTGACCCCGAGAACCCCGACACTGCTCATGGCACTGGAAATCTGTATCCTAGCGCCCCGGTGCTGGAAATAAACTAGAAACGAGCGCCCCGGCACTAGGCCATTTTCTGCTCTAACATGTGTGGGTAAAATGGTCATAACTTTTGATCCGGGAGGAGTTACGGGGCCTGCCACCTACCAAATCGAAGATATCGACGAGATTTACAACTTTCATTCTTTGAGCATTGAGAGATTCGAGTTGGATCATAGTCAAAATTGAGCTTAAAGTAGCTGTTATGTAAATGGCAAGCATGACAACTCTGAGCTTTGATCTCCGTTGATAAAAAGGCCATAACTCTCGCATCTAAACTCCGATTGAGACGATTCAAGATGTTTCGGAAAACTAAGTAGATCTACAATAAAATCCAAGTTTCAAACCAAGAACATGCATCCAACGTAATGTTAAAAGCCCTGCAATCTTCCTTTCACTTATTTACTTGCATATTGTACTCCAAAAGATGTCTGGATTGCGTTTCCTTGTTTCTTCCTGAAAAATAACATAAAAACACTATAAATACCTAATAATAACTTAAAATACTTAAGAATTCTCAAATTATCGCGTCAAACGTAGTCAATTCATAGGTATAAAACCCACTCATCAGGGTTCGAGCTGTACTTGTCAGTTCTTCAATTTGACATTGTGCACTTCGAGTTAGTAATTTTTATCACACAATTTCTTATCTACATATCCTATCAAAAGTTGGTGGAGATCCTCACGTATATTACAAATATCATATATATGAGTAATTTTCGGACTGATGTTCGCATCACCTGCTAACTGCACAATCACATTAGTAGCATTACTAAAGATATTCACATACATGTTATCCAATGTAATGCTAGAACTAATGCCAAAACAGACACTACAAGAGTTTCATGAGTACTTGCTAAAAAACATGCAGAAAAATAAGAAACTCATATTTTTTTTTGTGGCATTCCATCACACACATAGTAAGTATCAACCCAAGCCACCTCACAATGCCAAATTAGTTGTACGAAAAGAAAGAAATTAAAGAGATTGAAGGAGTTCATATTTTTTATCCATTTGTAATATCTATATGCACAAGTATATCCATGATAATAATCGCATGATTTTTTTTTCTCCTTCTTATCTTTAAAGGCTGAATATATTACTGCATTTATAACCGTCAAGGATTGCTCCAGCTTTATAAAGTAGAGTAATAAAGTTGGATAAAAAAAATAACAGCTAATTTAGTGTTAAAAAAATTGTGCAACCTCATTTGTTTTGAAATTTACTCCTTAGGAAATAGAAACAGTTATTTTAAAAACTCAAAAAAATTACTTCTCTTTTCCACTTTATTATCAATTCATACTTTTTCTCCAATATTTTCTTACTCATTCTTTCAAAAGTTATTTAAATATTTTATTTAATTACACACGCTAGTGTGTACAAGGAATACTAATCTTATTTTATAAAGACATTTCTTCTACAAGTTTTTATGTTGAATATAACATTAATTTCACCGCCATGAAAAAAGTGTGATAAATAATTATTAAGAAATTATGATCAGCTTTTATATTTGAAACAAAAGTGTTACTGATAATATCATGATTAACTTTTGAAAGTCAAAGACGTACGTTTTCAAATTTAAAATTGAGACGGTTCATTAAAAATAATTTCATTAATATTATGTTTCCATAATCATGAATTTCACCTAAAAATACTTAGACACTAATACAATTTAGGGTTGTTTACATAAGTATACAACATATAAAAAATTATTACAAGAATAATGCATCAACTAGATAATTATAGAAACAGTGAAATATTGTATAATAATTTTAACAAAAGTGCAAAACACGTTATTATATCCAATCCAATTAAATTTGAAAACCCTTAATTTAAGGAAAAAACTACTCCACTTACCTTGGCAGTTACCAACTAACCCAAAAAATTCAAAAATCACGTTTCAGAAGAAGGTATCCAACGAAGAACAGGAAAAAAAAAACAAAACTCCATCGATCATACCTCTGCTGTAATCAAGGATCAATGGAGGAGTAATACAGCAGAAATCTGGTTCAAAATCAACAAGAAGAAAAACCAGAGCATCCGAAAATCAAAAAAAACCGATCAAACGATATCGGTAACGAAATCAACAAGTTGATTCTGAAACACAGAAATCTGGTTCAAAATTAACAAGAAGCAAAAACAGAGCATCCGAAAATCAAAAAAAAACCCGATCAAACGATATCGGTAACGAAATCAACAAGTTGATTCTGAAACAGGGAATTGAATCTGCAGACAAACTACAAAGGTATGTATCAATTAACCAGAATTAATAGATTTTTATCAATTGATTTCAAATAATTTTTGAAAAATACGTTTGTATGATTTATACAAATAAATAGAATTTGAAAAATCAACGGTTGATGTGTAGAATTCAGTACAAAATCATAATTTGGAGACATTCATATAAAATTATGGTTACCTTCATTTAATTGTTAATTAATTTGCAATTAACCTTCGCATAAGCATAAATTATGAGTTTCTGATAAATGATTAGAAAACAGTATTTATCAAAAGCGTTGATACTAATAATGTGACACCCCCAAATTCAGGTACCAATACCTCGAATTTGGTGCTCACGATAAAATGCATCCATACACCTCCAAACAACATAAATCAACTAATGCGGAATAAAATAAACATATGTTGTTCATTACAAAAGGTTCACTACGGTCCCAAGGTCTATAACCTTAAATAAATACATCGCAGAATACATTAATAATACAAAACTATTCCACGATTACATAACGGGATAGTACATATAACTATTTCTTAAGCTTTCCTTTGCCTTTGTCCGCTTTGGAACTCCCCGGCTTAACTGCAATAGGTTCATGATATAGCAAGGGTGAGCAACTACTTTGCTCAGCAAGTTTAAAATGAATAAAGGAGATATATCATGAATGAATAAGAATAATAGCTGCATAGATCAACAATTTATGAACATTGATGAAATAGCTGAAATGACATAATCAAAGTCCAAATGAAACAATGAATAATGATTATTTACTGCTGAGTGGTCCAACCGACCATGAACTTTTGGCCAAAGAGTCAATCATTCAACTAACTCTTTTAAAACCTGGCCCCGTCAGTTGTACTCGAGGGGATCAGCCTCTCGTACACCATGTATATGCATAACATTTAACTCTGACTGCATCGAATAACCGACACATTATAATCCCCTACATAAGGGTTGCTCTCTCAGTCCAAGAATCCGCACCGACAATCAGTTTGGGTAGCTTTTAAAATAATAATCTGTACATGTCTAACCGAAACAAATGGCGTAGACTATCTCCTTAAACAGTTCATGAATGAAGAACTTAAACGTTTAACAATCCAACAATAGATAATGAATTCAAATGCATAAGCTGCGAATATCAATAATTATCTTGGAAGTGGAGTAATTGACAATAATTAGTCCACTAATATGATTCAAAAGTAATAACTCAATTTGAGTCATGAAATTTGCATCAATATACAACCTGTATAAAATATGAAACCTGCTCAAAATATAATTCGAGTAAGGTTAAGGAAAACTTGCCCAACACAAGGGTTAGACAAGCGTTAGGAAACTTGCATAACATACACCTGTTTTGCACGAAATAAAAAGAATAGTGCATAAGGTTTAGAAACTTGCCCAACACAAGGGTTAGACAAGGGATAGGGAACTTGCCTGATGCGCTGCTACAATATTATAACACACGCTCCTTAATATCCTACACAATTAAGTACATGTTTACATAACAATTAGTCACATTCCAAATAATGGTTCAAAACCGACGCTGCATCATTAAAACACATTGATTGCCACTACGACTACCCAGTCGGGGGTCTCGCTCCCCGGTGAGCGAGCGGCTGCCCAGCTCGCTGGTGAGCTGGCGGGGGTCGGGGGGCAGCGCCCCCTAGAAACCAAGCCTAAATTGCAATTAGATTATACAATTTCCGCCTTAAGACAATACTAATTTGATTGACATTTAATAAATAATTAAGCATTTAGGGCTTAACAAAATATGCTTAGTTAACATGTCTAATCATTTAATACAAGGAAATATATAAGTGTTGGACCCGTTTGAAAAGGATTCATTAGGCCTGACCCGATCCGACCCGGTCTGACTAACCCAACCTGGCCCAAACACGGAGCTGGCGCTGCAGCGCCGAGCCCAAACACTGGACCTCACGCTGCGGCGTGAGTCCCGTGTTTTCTCAATGACAGGGTCTCACGCTGCGGCGTGAGCCTTAAGGCTTGGGCTTCACGCTGCGGCGTGAGCCCCGGTCTTTCCCCACTTGCCCCTCGCTGCAGCGTGGGCTGCAAGGCTAATGGGTGGCGCTGCGGCGCGACTCTCCAGTAGCCAGATTCTGGGTTTGTTTCCAGAACGCGACTCCGACCTCCAGCCACTCCAACCTCCATATCTCCTTCAATACACATGCAAATTGGTCCATTCCGGACTCTATGGACTCCTAACTCATGGGGCTACAACATATCAAAAATGCAGAGCTACCCATTAACATTAACATGGTCAAATCCTAAGCCAAAGTGTAAAGTTCATACTCTGTTCTTCGAGTTCTTGACATGTTTTACAAGAATCATTACTACGAACTCGTTTTAACTCCTTTTTGGTCCATTCCAACTGGGTTAGCTTCGTAACCCATTGAACTACAATACCATAGCAACAAATAAAATTAACAAACACGAAATCATAGCTTTACAGTCCTCTAAAAAGTCTGAATGTCCAAGTTCATGTCCAAAGTCCATAGTTCTTGCTCCATTAAGCCAAGGTAAGGATTTCTTGTGTTTTTGTTCCACTTTAAAGGTATTAATAGCTTACATAGTCTCTTAACAACATTTACAAACAATCACAACAAACAAAAACACCAAGAATCGCCAAAGATCCGACCCACAAGCTTAAGAGCTTAAAACTAAGAAAAACTTGAAAAGTTTAACAAGAAATCGAATGGAAAAGGATTTGGTTGATTGTTTACCTCTGTAAATCCTTCCTAGATGTTAAGAAGCTTGGCTAGGCTTGATTTTGAAGGTCCTTCTTGCTTGGTTCCTCCACCCGTGCCCTTTTCTTCTTCCTCCTTCCTTTTCCGGCGAGTTCTTCCTCTTTTCCGGCGACTTCTTCCTCCTTTCCGGCGAGCTCCCTCTCTCTCTCTCCCTCTCTCTCTCTCTGCAGAATGGTTTGAATGAGGAGCTGATGGATTGCCAAGGAGAATGAATGTTTGAATTTGGGAGGAGTGGAGTGAATTAGGGAGAGTGGAAGAAAAATGAAAATGGGGTTGGTTGCTCAAGGAGCTTGCCGGCAACCTCCCTCTTGCTTAATTCTAATTGGTCCAAATTGAGGGATTGGTTCTCTCTTGGGGTAACAAGCCAAAATAAATACCCGAAAGTACCAAAAATATATCCGAAAACTCCCACTTTTGTACCAAAACTGGTAAATAACTCTACCCAAAATTAAAATGGGTACTCCCATAATTATTGGGATGTATAAAAATAATTATTATGGGATTTGTCCATTTATTCGGAACACCCATATAACACATTTCGGATACGGATAAAATCACGTATCAGCTCAAATAAAATTTCCGACACTTGGAAAAATTATTCGTACGCATACACGTATTTATGAAATTTATTAACATCGAAAAAGACACAAAAATATCTGGCATGAAAAGTGCCTCGGGAAACGTGCCCCGTGAATAGTGATTTAGCGACGCTACGCGAAATCAATTATTCACTTAAACAAAACTGTAACACGTAACATTTCATGCATCCACATAATCCAGGTTGTCATGCAACCCTTAAACACATAACACAAATATAATATTAATAAAATATAAAATATTCATTAATATTCAAAAATTCGAATTACAAGGAAATTTCAGAATTCCCGGTCGTTACAAATAACATATATTTTGGTTACTTTATAATGATAATTTGGAAACCTATAAAGTAATAGTTTTAATTTCAGTTGAAAAGGATGATTGTGAGACAGATTCGTGACAAAGATTGGTCTTATTCGTCTATCAATTCATTATTATATTTGACAATGCAGGCAATGTGTTTAAAATTTATTATTACTAAAAAGATGAATTCTGGTTACTATTTTAATTCTGGTTACTAATAATGTGAATTCCGGTAACTAATTTTATTAATATTATTGTTTCAGGTGCTTGGCCATGGATATGATTCCAGTTGTAATCTACTTCAATGGAACGTGGAGTAACAATAACCAATATCTAGATTTCCAAGTTACGGGCGTACTAGTTCCTTATTCTTGTTCTTTCACAGAAATACACAACTTGATATGCAAAGCATTGAGCTTAGACTGCAACACAACAGAGTTGACAATCAAGTTTCATGTTAGTAGCAACATCCCTCCAATGAAGGTGACAAATGAAGCAACATTAAGATTCTACATGGAAGAAAGTAGAAAATCAGGAGAACATGGAAAGTTTCCACTTATTATAGATTATGAAAACAACAATGGAGGCAATACAATGTTACAAAACATGACAAATGAAGAAGAAATTAGACTGCAATCTGAATCCAGCATGAGATTAACAGAATGGAACTCGGAACTTGAATTGTTGGCAACAGAAGAAGACCAAATTGGATTACATTATGTTGAACATCTGGCCATTGAATCTGTTGATAAAGAACAAGAAAGACAACAATGTGTAACAAAAAATGGAGAGCAGTGTGATGAGGTCATATTAGATCCGAATAAGTTTGAGGTTAAACTTCATCAAACATATAAAGACAAAAAAATCATAATGCAAGCGATAAGGCTACATTCAATAAGGAAAAACAGACAACACAAGGTGGAAAGAACAAGTGGAAGAGACTTTGTTCTGGTATGCGTAGATAGTGAAAATTGCAATTGGAAACTAAGAGCATCAAAGTTTCGAAGAACAAATATGTTCAAGGTGAGAGAATTTTATGATTCACACACTTGTTCAGCAAACATAATGCTTGGAGATCACAGACAAGCAAATAGTCAGATGGTTAGTGAATGCATAATGCATAAATTAACAAACTTCAAGAAAGTTTACACACCAACTGATATTGTCGAAGACATGATGACGGAGTTTAATGTGTCCATATCCTACCAAAAAGCATGGAGATCAAAAGAAAGAGCACTGGACAAAATAAGAGGGAATCCACATGACTACACTCTCATTCCTTCTTGGTTGTACATGCTGAAAAAAACAAATCCAGGTATGAATTGGAATCTGTTTAATAATATTTTAAAATTTTTTAAGATACCATAAGTTTTTGATTTGGTTACCTAGTAACAAATGTTTGGCTACTAACTGTAGTGTTGAGTTATTTAAAAAAATTATTTTTCCATAATACAGGTATATAGATGAAATGTAACTATTAAATGTCATTTTACACACCATATGAACAGTATTAAAAATATAAAATTCTATTTAAATGGATACCAGTAGTAATACAAATAGTGTAGCATAAAATACAATTGTTGATTTGGTAAGTTACTCAACATTTATGATTTGGTTACCTAGTAAATATAATTTGGTTACTAACTGTAATGTAAGTTAGTAAAGAAATGGTTTTTGAAGTATACCAGTATAGTTATAAATTGTAACTACTAAATAACATTTTAGACACCATTTGAACATTGTGAAAATTACTAAAAAATATTTTAGTGGATACAATTATTAATACAAATAGTTTAGACTTTAATTCAAATGTTGACAATATTTAGTACATCTATTTACATTGACCAAACTGAAAATTCATTTCAGGATCCATCACATCCTTGGAGTTGGAAAAAAATGGTCGCTTCAAATATCTCTTCTTTGCAGTAGATGCATCTATTGAAGCATGGCACCATTGTTTCTCCATCATTGTAATTGATGGAACCTTCATACAATTAACCTACGGAGGTACACTTCTCATAGCAAGCACACAAGATGCAAACAGAAACATTTTACCACTTGTTTTTGGAGTTGTTGATAGTGAGAATGAGCTATCATGGAGATGGTTTTTCATTAATTTGAGAGATGCTTGCGGAGTTAGAGAAGGACAATGTATTGTCTCAGACAGACACGAAGCAATTATTAAGGGACTCAACTGTGTGTTCCCTGATGTGATGCACGGTTCATGCACATACCATATTTTGAAAAATATTAAAAATAGATTCAAAAAGAAAGGAGATGAAGTCAAAAAAGCATACAACGCGGCGTGTAGAGCTTACACCGTTGAAGAATTCGACATTCACATGGCTCAACTTGATGCAATTGATAATCGAATAAGGAAATATTTGGAGGAAGAAGTGAATCTAGAAAAATGCACGCAGCTCCATGGGACTGTAAGCAGGTACTCAACAATGACTTCGAACACCGCCGAATCAATTAACAATGCAATCAAGGGAATAAGAGATCTTCCAGTGGCGTCGATGATTGAATGCCTGCGTTGTATGGTTCAAAGATGGTATTTCTCGAACAAACAATCAGCAATGTCTACTTTCACTACCCTTTCCACAACTGCAGAGAGAAGATTGCAAGATAATATAATTGAGTCAAAGAAACTTAAGGTCAGTCATTCAACTTTTTAATATTTACCTGAATACATTCAAAAATTGCATCTGAAATTTTAAATAACAAATCATTCAATTTTGTTTACTAGTATAAACTGAATATGTTACTAACATTTAAATGGTTGGTAACAGGTCTGGTATAATATTAGTACTATCAGATTACATGAAAAAACCAAAATGCTTATCCTTATATGCAGGTTTACCCGAATATATACAAAAATTGCATCTGCAATTTAAAATAACAAATCATTCAATTTTGGTTACTAGTATAAAATGGATATGTTACCAATAATTAAATGGTTGGTAACAGGTCTGCTATAATATTATTACTATCAGATTACATGCAAAAACTAAAATGTTTATCCTTATATGCAGGTTTATCTACCAGTTGCAACATTCCACTAATTGACCAGATAGATACTGTTCTAAATAAGTTTTATGAAAATTTGGTTACTCATTTAAAAAAAACATTACATATGAATTTCATTACTCCAAAATACATACTAATTACACAATTGAATGATGTTGCAGGTTGAGACATCAAACCTCATGATTTACACCGTTTACGATGTCACCAAACAATTTATCGTGGACATGGAAAATAAGACATGCACGTGCCGTAAATTCCAATACCATGAGATGCCTTGCTCACACGCTGCTGCAGTTATTAGCAAAAGAAATATGAGCTGTTATGATTTTTGCTCAAAATTCTATTCAAAGAAAACTTTGGTGGACACGTACTCAAATTCCATTATGCCATTGGATGAAAAAGAGAATTGGGATGTTCCAGAAGAGATTAAAAACATATGTGTCAAACCACCAATTACAAGAAGACCAGCTGGAAGGCCAAAGCTAGGTAGATATAAGCATCCATCTGAACTTAAAGTTCAAAATAAATGTAGTAGATGCCAAGAAAAAGGGCATAACAGGAAAACATGCAATAATCCTCCAATTTTGAGACCCAGGAAGATTTGATATAATTCAACACCAAAACATTTGTAACAATTTCATTACAGTTTTCTGAGGATTCTCATTAGCCATACAAATTGTAATCATTTTTGTTGTGTAAAGTTACCAAGTTTATATTTCACAGTACTATAAGATGCATATTTACACTAATTTACTTTTTACATTAATGTATTTCATCTATAAATAACAATAAACATAATGGACAAACATGTCATAATTGGATAATTAAATTGTATTTCTTCTCTAAGACAATATGGTTACCCTCTAAAATTATATTGGATACCTTTGTATGCAAATATGGCAACCAACTGTACTATATAAAAAACATACATTTTTTAAACTGTAAAATAATAAAACAAGAATGCATTAACATTTAACAATTAAAAATTTGACTGATGTACTATTAAAACTATCTAGTTACAAACAAAAAACTAAAATGTTTAGCCTTATATACAGATATGGTGACCAACTGCATCATTCAACTAAATTAAATACTTGTTACTGTTATAAAACATTTTTATGATCATTTGGTTACTCACTAATAATTAAATGGTGTCCTCTATATGCAGATATATCTACTACCTGTACCATTTTAAAATAATGTATATGCTTATGAAATTTCAAAAGATTTAAAGACCAATAAATTTAAAAATTTGTAAATTTAAACTAAATCATTTAAGGTTTATGAAATATAACTATTAAATGTCATTTTAGAATCCATATGAACATTATGGAAATTATTAAAATATATTTAATTGGATACCAGCATTAATACCAAAAGTGCAGACTAAAGAAACAATGTTGATTTGTTAAGATACCCAACTTTTATGATTTGGTTACCTAATTAGGAAAATTTCGTTACTAACTTTTTATTGTTGAATACATTTAACAATTGAAAATTGGAATGATGTACTATTAATACTATACGGTTACAAACAAAAATTAATATGGTTAGCCTTGTATGCAGATATGGTCATCAATTCTATCATTTAACTAAATTAAATGATGGATACTGATTTAAAACATTTTGATGAAAATTTGGTTACTCACTAATAATTAAATGGATTCTTCAATATGCAGGTCTATATACTACCTGTACCATTTAAAAATAATTTATATGATTATGAAATTACAAAAGATTTGGAAACCATTTATATAAAATTAATCTTCAATTAAAACTAAATAATTTAAGTTTTATGAAATGGAAATATTAAATGTCAATTTAGACACCATATAAACAGTATGAAAAATATTAAATTCTATTTAAGTGGATACCAGAACTAATACAAATAGTGCAGCCTAAAATACAAAAATTGATATGTTAAGAAACTAAATTTTATGATTTGATTACCTAAAATTGTCAATTTGGTTACTAAGATTTTATAGTTCTGTCAAAAAACAATATATTTTCAATACAACTGCACATTACATACAATATATAAAAAACAACTGATAAGTGCCAAATAAAAACCAACAAACTCAAGATCAAGAAACTGATAATATAATCAAATAAATAAGGAATCCCATTTACAGTAGCTGATCTAAACCAAAAAATATCCGACATAAATGGTTATATATACCCATTAAAGAAACAATGTATTTGTAATGTCCAGGAATTTTAAGCATTGTATCAAAGTTATTTTAATAAATAAAATTCGTTTTATTTAATTTTACGAATTTAGTTGGATCCATGTAAGTATTTTCATTTTATTATATAAATACGTGGTCCAATAATTTTCCTTGCCTTAAAGGGACTCACTAATAGGGTGAATAAATTAATGAGTCAACCCTAGCATTTGATTGGCAAGAAGATTAGGATAATTAAATAAATGATTTTATCATTTTAAATAATTCGAATAAAGAATTATGGTTAAGATAAATATTTTAAATAATCAGTTAATTAGTTTAGTTAATTCTAAATATTGGAGGTACAAGGTGGGTAATTTAATTGGGTCATTCTCTTTTAATTGGCTAGGCCCAAATCCCTTGAATTCCTCCTTTGGACCGCTTGTTTCCAAGCCAACCCAACTTTTCCTTGGGCTGAGCCCAAATGCAATAATCAGTCGGGTTGGATCTAGCTAGCAGGGTTCGAACCCGTTTCCTTCAATTGGGGATAACCAGTGAGTTCAACGGGGGAGGTTTCAGTCAGCAAGAAACCAATTTGGGATAACAGAGAGAAACCAGAATCCCCCAAGCCCTCAAATCAAACAGCCAAGCATAACCAAGCCGTCGATCTAATCGGACGGGACAAGGGCGAGTCGCCAGGCGTGCGACGGCGACGAAGGGAGCAACCAGCGGGCGATTCAAGGGTTGAAGGGGGCGACTGAAGGTTCAACGTCCGGACCAAAGGGGTTCCAGAAAATCCGGCGACTTGACCGGTGAGGGTACGCGGCTCGAGGAAGGGACGGCAAGCCGCAGCTGGTGATGTGAAACGAGCAACCACTCCCCTCTCCTTACCGTCGGTCATTAACCAATTTAGGGTTTTACCCAAATAATTGGGGTGTCGACGCCGGGTTTTCTCGTCTTGCTTTGTCCTTTTCCTATTTTAGCCTTTTGATTTAATGATTCTTTGGAAAAGATCGGCATTGATGTCGACGGGGTTTTAAAAGATCGTTTTTTATGATGAGCCAATTAACCAGAGTCGCCAGTTGGTATATTTGAAATGGATGTACCAACTCATCCGAGTTTTCGTTTTTTTATAAATCGCTGGCTCATGTGTGACTCCGAATTAATTGGTCTGCGAATCGAGATTCATAGAGTTCGGGGGCTTGCTTAAGCGAGGGGAAGGTGTTAGGCACCCCCCGACTTCCGTGAAACACGGTTACCGCAATCTTGATGCTTTCCTATCCTTTAATTCATGAAGTGTGTGTGTACGCGCGCATGTGTGTGTGTGTGTGTGCCTATGTGAATGTTGTGGTGAGTTTATATGAAAGAATCATTTGGATTTTTTTAGGGAAAGTCGTGCTTTAATTTGAGAACGCTTCAGAATGTCTTTTCGGTTTATACGAGAAAGCTTTATTTTTTATTAGAAAGGTTTGATTTTAATTGTCAAAACTACAAGGTTTTCATTAGGTGTTGTTTTGGCAAAACAAGAGTTTTAAACCTTCGTCAAAATAGGAATCGAGACCTATACGTTGCTTTCGTAACTCAAACAATGGGCAACTTCTAGAATCTCTTTAACCCTATGCACAACGGTTTAATAAAACGCCATTTATTTACAAAATCAATTTGTGTGATGTTTTGGAAAACGATTTTTTTTTACCTTCTCGTTAAAGAGGAATCAACATTCATTTGCACTTTCAATTTCTTATCCTCGTGATGCTAATACCCTACTTTGATTGATTTTATGAAAATCTTATCGTTTAGCTTTGAAATCAATTTCGTGTCATAAATCAAATCAAGCATAAACACGCGTCGGGGCTATTCATGGGCATGTAAGCCATCAAAATAACCCCGAACGCCTATAATCACAAGTTTCACTATTTCGGGGCCTTAAACACGTTTCTCGCCTTGGCGTCGTTTTAAGGCCCGACGATTACATATTTACAATGAAAGGTACATCGAGTTTATTACATATATCAAAAGATGTCCGTCATCGGATTTGGACCACGGGGTCGCTTTCCTAGGCTCACATCCAAAATCGCTACACACCCACAAGATCCTAAAAATAGCAATCTAAAACAATCTATGCACAATACATCATTACAACGAGCTAAAATTTCACCAAATGGATATCATCGGGCCATTAAGAGGAATTTCGTTCCATTTGGAACCCTCACTAATAGCCCTCAATCCATAGATCCACAACAATACACAAGGAAACTACATTTAATATAATTTGGATGACAAAAGCTTAACAAAAATGGTAAAACAAAATGCTAAAACAAAGGATTTTTTACCTTGCAAATAATCCCAACAATATGTATGAATTTGTGTATTGAATAGAGTAGAAAATATGAGATGTAATCTCACAAAATGGGTACAATTTCTCTCTTCTTTTCTCTCTTTTCTCTCTATTTTTCTTGCTGTTTTCTCCTTCTTTTTCTCTCTTTTTCCGCCGCTGCTGCTGCTCTCCTGTTTCTGTATGCAAAATGGCCTGATAAGGGGCTGCCCTAGGCAGCCGCAGATAGATCCGCGGCTGGCCGCAGATCAATCCGCGGCTGGCCTCGGTTTCTCCGCGCCCGCCGCGCACTTCAACCGTCTCGCGCACTACCATTATTTTAATCGTTTGGCCGCAGATCAATCCGCGGCTGGGTGGGCTGATTTTCTCATTTTTCGAACCGCACCTCGACTCTCGTGTCGGATCATCGGTTTCTGCTGAAAGGCTTGCATTTTGCAGTCCGGGAACTGCTGGGAAACGTGTCACGTCATCCGGGAATGCCCATTTCGGACAGCCTTATTGTCACGTCAGCTTTGGTTGCCAATCATTGCGGTGGTGTTGGGCGTTCGCACTTGTGCCCATTCCCTCGCCCTCACAGGTCGGTTCATTTGACGATTTTGCCCTCCTGTCACGGTTAGTATACGAAGCGCAAAATTTGGGTGTCTACAGCTGCCCCTCTTTATCATGTTTATGAAATGTTAAATGAAATGAACATGATAAAGAAGTAGACACACGATGCATGAATGACAGTGCATAAGAATGACAGTGCATACATGATGCAACACATACAACTTATGATGCAACGCAAGATGTAAGGCATGCAACACATTCGTAAAGGTGTCAATGCATCAATCCCTAACCTGTCGCTCGTCTCGTAATCGCCGGGTCTCGTATCCGGTCGATTGTCCTGTGAGTGTCGGGTCTCGTATCCGGTCACCCCTCTCGTAATCACCTTATTCCATCTCATTGTCATCAAAGGAAGTTATTCTCCTGACTAGCTTTGAAGGGCATCCTTGGAGTTCGTCCTCGTACATCGTTCTTGGCAACCATCGCTTTTGACTCTGATAGGCTAGGACCTTAACACCTAACCTGCATGGATCACGTACAGAATTATCATCTATTCAATGTATGTGACACAACATTAAAATGTAAATTTGATGAAAAATGACCCCTGTACAGTCTTTTGATATGGTTCCACAGGTGTCACCAGTTATCGGGGCCAGGTTTCGTCGCCGGTCACCCATCTCGTAATCGCCGGTTATCGTCGCCGGTCGATCGTCTCGTCGGGGCCGGGTATCGTCGCCGGTCACCCATCTCGTAACCGCCGGGTATCGTCGCCGGTCGATTGTCCTATCGGGGCCGGTTTTCATCGCCGGACACCCATCTCGTAATCGCCGGTTATCGTCGCCGGTCGATTGTCTCGTCGGGGCCGGGTATCGTCGCCGGTCACCCATCTCGTAACCCCCGGTTATCGTCGCCGGTTGGTTATCTTGTCAGAGCCGGTTTTCGTCGCCGGACATCCATCTCGTAATCGCCGGTTATCGTCGCCGGTCGATTGTCTTGTCGGGGCCGGTTTTCGTCGCCGGACACCCATCTCGTAACCCCCGGTTATCGTCGTCGGTTGGTTATCTCGTCAGAGCCGGTTTTCGTCGCCGGACATCCATCTCGTAATCGCCGGTTATCGTCGCCGGTCGATTGTCTCGTCGGGGCCGGGTATCGTCGCCGGTCACCCATCTCGCAACCCCCGGTTATCGTCGCCGGTTGGTTATCTTGTCGGAGCCGGTTTTCGTCGCCGGACATCCATCTCGTAATCGCCGGTTATCGTCGCCGGTCGATTGTCTTGTCGGGGCCGGGTATCGTCGCCGGTTACCCATCTCGTAACCCCCGGTTATCGTCACCGGTTGGTTATCTTGTCGGAGCCGGTTTTCGTCGCCGGACATCCATCTCGTAATCGCCGGTTATCGTCGCCGGTCGATCGTCTCGTCGGGGCCGGGTATCGTCGCCGGTCACCCATCTCGTAACCCCCGGTTATCGTCACCGGTTGGTTATCTTGTCGGAGCCGGTTTTCGTCGCCGGACATCCATCTCGTAATCGCCGGTTATCGTCGCCGGTCGATTGTCTCGTCGGGGCCGGGTATCGTCGCCGGTCACCCATCTCGTAACCCCCGGTTATCGTCGCCGGTTGGTTATCTTGGATCTCAGCCCTTCCCAGGGTTTGTTGTTTTTTGTCTTTTTCTTTTTGTGGATATCAGCCCTTCCCAGGGGTGCTCACCATCTTGTTGTGGTTCGCGTGGATCTCAGCCCTTCCCAGGGTTTGTTGTTTTTTGTCTTTTTTTTTTTGTGGATATCAGCCCTTCCCAGGGGTGCTCACCATCTTGTCGTGGTTCGCGTGGATCTCAGCCCTTCCCAGGGTTTGTTGTTTTTTGTCTTTTTTCTTTTTGTGGATATCAGCCCTTCCCAGGGGTGCTCACCATCTTGTTGTGGTTCGCGTGGATCTCAGCCCCTCCCAGGGTTTGTTGTTTTTTGTCTTTTTTCTTTTTGTGGATATCAGCCCTTCCCAGGGGTGCTCACCATCTTGTTGTGGTTCGCGTGGATCTCAGCCCTTCCCAGAGTTTGTTGTTTTTTGTCTTTTTTCTTTTTGTGGATATCAGCCCTTCCCAGGGGTGCTCACCATCTTGTTGTGGTTCGCGTGGATCTCAGCCCTTCCCAGGGTTTGTTGTTTTTTTGTCTTTTTTCTTTTTTGTGGATATCAGCCCTTCCCAGGGGTGCTCACCATCTTGTTGTGGTTCGCGTGGATCTCAGCCCTTCCCAGGGTTTGTTGTTTTTTGTCTTTTTTCTTTTTGTGGATATCAGCCCTTCCCAGGGGTGCTCACCATCTTGTTGTGGTTCGCGTGGATCTCAGCCCTTCCCAGGGTTTGTTGTTTTTTGTCTTTTTTCTTTTTGTGGATATCAGCCCTTCCCAGGGGTGCTCACCATCTTGTTGTGGTTCGCGTGGATCTCAGCCCTTCCCAGGGTTTGTTGTTTTTTGTCTTTTTTCTTTTTGTGGATATCAGCCCTTCCCAGGGGTGCTCACCATCTTGTTGTGGTTCGCGTGGATCTCAGCCCTTCCCAGGGTTCGCTCACCACCTTGTTGTGGTTTGCTTGGATGCCTTCCCAGGTTCACTTCTTGTTTGGATACCAGCCCTTCCCAGGGATCACTGATGGTTTGGATACCAGCCCTTCCCAGGGGTCTTTGATTGGTTGGATACCAGCCCTTCCCAGGGGTCATTGATTGGATTTGAGTGAATTTTTTTTTTTTTTTTTTTTGTATGAGATATGTGATCGGCTTCATGTCCCGGATCACCCACCAACATCGTCCACGTATCATGCCGCAAAAGCCATCACAGTCTGATCATTCGTGAGGTTGAAAACGACGTGCTTGTACTTTCCTGAAGATTTTCACTTTGATCGTACCTGCATGCATGAAAAAGATGTTATGCATGATCTGGCAGATATGTTATGGACAGGTGCATGTGCACAACATATTTTTAGATAGAAATGACCCCTGTTCAGTCAAATGATACGATTCGACAGTCGTCGTCGTGTGCCAATCATTTGATTGGATCACGCCTCATCGTGCAGTGTAGTCTTTAGACTTCAACATTGGTTTGGTACTCGGCCTGTTTTTGGTCGTCTTCATTTCATCGAGTTGAGGCAGTCTGTTTCGCTCTCTGTGATGATCAACAGCTATGTTAGCTCCTTGGCCTTTTGATCATTCTTGACGGCCGATATGCTGCTGTCCAGCATTATATCATCCTTGTATATGCTCATGCACGTGGATCAATTTGATGTCGAGGCAGTGATAGTCGGGATTGGGGAGAGGCCCAATGACGAGGAGTTCTGTGCAGCCTCAGCTTCCATCCATTTCACGATTCTTAACTGCCCCTGCCTTGGTGCGTGTCGCTACCAAGAATTTCTATCGAGAACTCGCGATGTTGATCGTGTTGAGTTATCCACAGCTCTGCAAGATCCTGCATATCAGATGACTAACAAATGCCAAGCTTGCAGGCCCGGGCCATTAGTGTTAGTTCAACACAAAGATATTATAATCTCGACAAAAGAGTAAATGCAGTTAAAGCACATGAATTTGAATATCTTTTGATCGCACAATCTAGCAAGTTGTGAGCCGTGCGTGTACTAGATTGGAAGTTTTTTTTTTTTTTTTTTTTTTTTTTTTTTTTTCAATCCCTCGTGAGTTGATGATTTTCTATTTGACGAGTTATGAAATCGTAAGAACACCTTCAAGCATTCATGGTCATTGTACGTGAGTGAGGTCGAATTCAAAAGAAACTACCTTCCCTCGTCACAGGCACTCTGTCTCCATCCTCGACAACGTCCTTAGCAGGATTGACGTCATATGACAAATGCACTGTGCGATGCAGCATTCAGTAGGGGTTTCTCTTTCATAATTTTTTTTCGTATTATCTTTTCTCTTTATTAGCCCACTTCACTTGTCTCGTTTTCTTAGGCTATTCAAAGTTACCCATTTAACGAGTTTTGGACCAATGACTCCCGAACCAGACGGTTTTGGGGCATTAGGTGTACAGACACCCCTTCGAGTTTATTTACTCGAGTAACAAAGGCCACGGTTCGAGACAAGCTGGTCTGCCCCATTCATTCTTTGCTTGACCTTGCGCAGGATTCGCTTTCTTAGGCTTGAGTTACCCATGTAGCGAGTGTTGGGCCGGTGACTCCCAAACCAGACGGCTTTAGGGCACCAGATGCAGAGACACCCTTTAGGCTTAATTACTCGAGTAGCCCATGCCACGATTCGAATCTGCTCGGGCTTCCTTTACTGTAATGCTCGTTTTCTTAGGCTCTGAGTTACCCATGTAATGAGTGTTGGGCCAGCGACTCCCAAACCAGATGGCTTTAGGGCACCAGGTGTAGAGACACCCCTCGGGCTTAATTACTCGAATAACCCAGGCCACGATTCGAGACATTAGCTTGATAATCATTTATCGTCTGACTTCTTGATATTAGCTTGATAATTATTGACTGTCTGACCACGTGTTAATCGCCATCAACGTCGTCATAGCTTTATACCCCACAACTGAAAGTTTGTGCAAATGCAAAGTGAAGGCTGTCACATGAGGTCGATTCTGTCGCAAACGTTGCTTTGAATTAAGGCTTTGTACCCGATCAAAAGGTTGAATAGCCTTCTTCGTCTAATCATACTCACGATCGTGCTCCACGGTTGCTTGTCAGAATTAATTCGATTCCTATCAAGCCAAATAAAATCCCCTTTCACGCGGATCATCGTATCCCGGGAAAACTATGCTTGACAAATGCCAGATGATCGTACCGTTGATGATTGACATGAGGTAGCAGTTGATGATGATGGTGCATGTTGACGGGATTGTTGCATGGGTGCCAACTTGCACGTCATCATTTCCTGGGTAGTTGACAAATGCCCCAGTGTTAAGTTGCTTTTCTTGTGATCTCCCTCATACTGGTTGCATTGATATCTCGCTGGGCTGACAAAAGATCCGGTCCTTTGACTTGTTGAAAGGCTTGGGGGATTTTTTGATTTTTGAAAATTTTTGATTTTTGATTTTTTTTTTTTTTTTTTTTTTTTTTGGTGGTCGAATTTGCCCCTACTCCGGTTCTCTGTGATTGTTAGGGGTTCTGATGTTTGATGGCTATGGTTTGATCCAAGCTGGGTTTGGGTTTGTCTTCGACCCATCCTTTGATCTCGTCAGGGGTATTGTCGATATGTGTCTCACACTGCTCAATCCCCATCAGATCGAAATCTAGCTCTATACCAAAATCGTGATCCTCCTTCAAATTTGGCCTATTGCTGGTCAGGCTAGAAGGCCTCAAATCGGGGTACCTGAAATAAAACAGAAATGCTTGTCATATATATAAAATATTTCAGCACATGATCTTCTTTTTGGATAACATGACAAAGGGACATGAGCGTGCAGGGATTTGAAATAAAACTCAGAATTTTAAAACCCATTGATCTTCTATTGGTCGGGTTTCACTGCTATCATCCTGGATTTACCCCTTCCTGGATATCACCTGCTGCATGGTCCAACCGACCATGGTGAGGTCAAGCAATGGAGCTCATTAGGGGGTGCATGGATCGCATTGGCATGGATCTGGCATTGATGGCATTTCTTGACATGAGTATCGCAGTCAGTTTTCATGGTTAGCCAGTAGTGACCCGTTCACATGATTTTCTTTGCCAAAAATGCTCCGCTCATATGGGCTCCGCACACATCGCCATGTACTTCGTTCATTAATCAGTGGGCTTCTTCGGCTTCCAGATATCTCAGCAGTCCCGTAGATAGGTCCCATTTATGCAAATTGTCTCCGCTTAGGAAGAATTTCACTGCCCATCTTTGGATTATCTTTCCTCGGTCAGATCTGCATTTTCGGGAGAGGAGCCGTCTCGAAGGAACTCTTTACTGTTTTGATACCAAGCCCATTTATGAGGGGCGTCACTATGGGAGATCTCTTCGATCTGATCCTCATAGGCTGGATAAGTCTGTACCGCAATTTCCAGGGCTAATCTCAGTCCTAGGATGCATCCCTCGCATTCGGCCGTATTGTTGGAGTGGCAGAACTGTAATTTCATGGCTACCGGCTTTTGCCATCTGGATGGGTGGAGTATGGACTTTACGGCCTCTCAGTTGGGTCCTAGGGGCAATCTCACAAAACCAACAAGGGCCGTAGTTTAGTACTGTGCCAGTTACAAGTTGGCAGATGCATGTCAACACTGATGCGTGATTATTATTTTTTCTTCTTTTTTTTTTTTTTTTTTTTTTTCGGTTCTCTAATCTTATCCTGCAAAACAAGGTCAGTGTTTGATGACAGGATAGTATTTAGAAGTTTTTAGAAAACCTTGGTACGTGGCACAGATTGCCTTCTTGCAAAACCATGTCAGTATTCTCTTTATATGTGCAGGTGATGTAATCACATGATACAAGACATATTTATTACGATGCTGATGATATGACAGTTGTATGTCATCTACATGACATTTATTTATTTGACTGAACGATAAAAAGGCATGAAGAAGCTTCCCTTCCGTTAGGTTTATCAGAGGCTGACCTACCCTAGGGTTACTCTCGCGGGCTTTTCGGCATGAAGGTCCCCAAATCTTCGCAATCTACTCGTCTGAGTCCTTTCGATTGGAGCGGATTTGGGTGGTGCGTTTCCTGAGCCATCTCCGGGGAGCAGCCCCTTCGAGTCCAGTAATAAGCAACCGACAGGTTCGCCTCAGGAGGAGGTACTCTCTCAACATACATTCACATTCATCGTTCTCACCGCATGCATATGATTACTTTGAAGTAAAGCAAATCCATTCAACCATTCATTCATTGGACAAAAGGCACACATTCACACACAACAATAAGTAAAACAAGTCAAAATATCGCACGTACATACACATTCATGAATTTTAGAGGATATGATAGCATCAAGATTTGAACGCGGCTTAAGCCCTCTAATGTCCCCAGCGGAGTCGCCAGCTGTCGACGCCGGGTTTTCTCGTCTTGCTTTGTCCTTTTCCTATTTTAGCCTTTTGATTTAATGATTCTTTGGAAAAGATCGGCATTGATGTCGACGGGGTTTTAAAAGATCGTTTTTTATGATGAACCAATTAACCAGAGTCGCCAGTTGGTATATTTGAAATGGATGTACCAACTCATCCGAGTTTTCGTTTTTTTATAAATCGCTGGCTCATGTGTGACTCCGAATTAATTGGTCTGCGAATCGAGATTCATAGAGTTCGGGGGCTTGCTTAAGCGAGGGGAAGGTGTTAGGCACCCCCCGACTTCCGTGAAACACGGTTACCGCAATCTTGATGCTTTCCTATCCTTTAATTCATGAAGTGTGTGTGTACGCGCGCATGTGTGTGTGTGTGTGCCTATGTGAATGTTGTGGTGAGTTTATATGAAAGAATCATTTGGATTTTTTTAGGGAAAGTCGTGCTTTAATTTGAGAACGCTTCAGAATGTCTTTTCGGTTTATACGAGAAAGCTTTATTTTTTATTAGAAAGGTTTGATTTTAATTGTCAAAACTACAAGGTTTTCATTAGGTGTTGTTTTGGCAAAACAAGAGTTTTAAACCTTCGTCAAAATAGGAATCGAGACCTATACGTTGCTTTCGTAACTCAAACAATGGGCAACTTCTAGAATCTCTTTAACCCTATGCACAACGGTTTAATAAAACGCCATTTATTTACAAAATCAATTTGTGTGATGTTTTGGAAAACGATTTTTTTTTTGCCTTCTCGTTAAAGAGGAATCAACATTCATTTGCACTTTCAATTTCTTATCCTCGTGATGCTAATACCCTACTTTGATTGATTTTATGAAAATCTTATCGTTTAGCTTTGAAATCAATTTCGTGTCATAAATCAAATCAAGCATAAACACGCGTCGGGGCTATTCATGGGCATGTAAGCCATCAAAATAACCCCGAACGCCTATAATCACAAGTTTCACTATTTCGGGGCCTTAAACACATTTCTCGCCTTGGCGTCGTTTTAAGGCCCGACGATTACATATTTACAATGAAAGGTACATCGAGTTTATTACATATATCAAAAGATGTCCGTCATCAGATTTGGACCACGGGGTCGCTTTCCTAGGCTCACATCCAAAATCGCTACACACCCACAAGATCCTAAAAATAGCAATCTAAAACAATCTATGCACAATACATCATTACAACGAGCTAAAATTTCACCAAATGGATATCATCGGGCCATTAAGAGGAATTTCGTTCCATTTGGAACCCTCACTAATAGCCCTCAATCCATAGATCCACAACAATACACAAGGAAACTACATTTAATATAATTTGGATGACGAAAGCTTAACAAAAATGGTAAAACAAAATGCTAAAACAAAGGATTTTTCACCTTGCAAATAATCCCAACAATATGTATGAATTTGTGTATTGAATAGAGTAGAAAATATGAGATGTAATCTCACAAAATGGGTACAATTTCTCTCTTCTTTTCTCTCTTTTCTCTCTATTTTTCTTGCTATTTTCTCCTTCTTTTTCTCTCTTTTTCAGCCGCTGCTGCTGCTCTCCTGTTTCTGTATGCAAAATGGCCTGATAAGGGGCTGCCCTAGGCAGCCGCAGATAGATCCGCGGCTGGCCGCAGATAGATCCGCGGCTGGCCGCAGATCAATCCGCGGCTGGCCTCGGTTTCTCCGCGCCCGCCGCGCACTTCAGCCGTCTCGCGCACTACCATTATTTTAATCGTTTGGCCGCAGATCAATCCGCGGCTGGGTGGGCTGATTTTCTCATTTTTCGAACCGCACCTCGACTCTCGTGTCGGATCATCGGTTTCTGCTGAAAGGCTTGCATTTTGCAGTCCGGGAACTGCTGGGAAACGTGCCACGTCATCCGGGAATGCCCATTTCGGACAGCCTTATTGTCACGTCAGCTTTGGTTGCCAATCATTGCGGTGGTGTTGGGCGTTCGCACTTGTGCCCATTCCCTCGCCCTCACAGGTCGGTTCATTTGACGATTTTGCCCTCCTGTCACGGTTAGTATACGAAGCGCAAAATTTGGGTGTCTACATGGGGAAGAAAAAAAAAATCTTTCTATAAATTAAACCCCCATCCCCATACCATAGCTGCTGATTTCTTGTGTGCGAGCCCAAAATTCAGAGAGAGTTGTCGATAGAGAAGGAAACAAGCCGTGAATGACTGCCGGCTTCATTGCGTATTTCGGTAAAAGGAGAAGAACGGCCCATCGATCAGACCCAAGGTATACCAGTGAGCAAACTGTGCTAGTCCTCTAGTTAGAATGTCGTATAATTTTCTGTGGGTTGTTTTAGTTCTTCTGTATTTAGGCTGTATTGTACTGTGCTAGTTCTTTGTTGGGAAACTGGTGGACCTTAGAGGTTCTAACAGAGGATAATGTTAATTCATACTATACCTTTGTTTTGAAATTATTGTTTGTGTGAATTGGGAAATCTGTATTGTGTTGGTTTGCATCACTGTGTAGATTTATATCAATTGTGTTGGGTTATAGCAATATGTTGGTTGTATATAATATATTGAGTTGTTGGCATACCCTGAATTGGGGATGGGTCTTGGTTCTCTGTAAATTAAAGAACCCTAGAATCCTCGTAGCTTAAAACTATACTGTAAACTGGTTGATTCGGTTAGAGCTCAATTATTTTTCTATGTTAATGGATGGGCTGATTCATAACACTGAAACCAATAGTGTGGCTATGGTTACTGTTAGCACAAAGCTTGTTGGTAAGGGGCTAAGCTTGTGGGTGTGCCTGTGTGCGGTATAGACTGCATGAACCCTTTAGGCAGTTGGGTGATTAAGGTGTTATTACCATCTAACCATATTTCTAGTATTATCCAGGTGGGATACAAAGTTTTTTTTTGAAAGCTAAGAATAAAGTCAAATTAGATATTTAATATTAACCAATAATGATACTGATTAATTATTATAAAGGCAACAACTATTTAATTATTGCCTAATCAATATTAAAGAATAATTAAAGATAAAATGAGAGTAAGAATAAAGATCATTATTACTCAGTTTTCATTAGGTGTTGTTTTGGCAAAACAAGAGTTTTAAACCTTCGTCAAAATAGGAATCGAGACCTATACGTTGCTTTCGTAACTCAAACAATGGGCAACTTCTAGAATCTCTTTAACCCTATGCACAACGGTTTAATAAAACGCCATTTATTTACAAAATCAATTTGTGTGATGTTTTGGAAAACGATTTTTTTTTTGCCTTCTCGTTAAAGAGGAATCAACATTCATTTGCACTTTCAATTTCTTATCCTCGTGATGCTAATACCCTACTTTGATTGATTTTATGAAAATCTTATCGTTTAGCTTTGAAATCAATTTCGTGTCATAAATCAAATCAAGCATAAACACGCGTCGGGGCTATTCATGGGCATGTAAGCCATCAAAATAACCCCGAACGCCTATAATCACAAGTTTCACTATTTCGGGGCCTTAAACACATTTCTCGCCTTGGCGTCGTTTTAAGGCCCGACGATTACATATTTACAATGAAAGGTACATCGAGTTTATTACATATATCAAAAGATGTCCGTCATCAGATTTGGACCACGGGGTCGCTTTCCTAGGCTCACATCCAAAATCGCTACACACCCACAAGATCCTAAAAATAGCAATCTAAAACAATCTATGCACAATACATCATTACAACGAGCTAAAATTTCACCAAATGGATATCATCGGGCCATTAAGAGGAATTTCGTTCCATTTGGAACCCTCACTAATAGCCCTCAATCCATAGATCCACAACAATACACAAGGAAACTACATTTAATATAATTTGGATGACGAAAGCTTAACAAAAATGGTAAAACAAAATGCTAAAACAAAGGATTTTTTTTCACCTTGCAAATAATCCCAACAATATGTATGAATTTGTGTATTGAATAGAGTAGAAAATATGAGATGTAATCTCACAAAATGGGTACAATTTCTCTCTTCTTTTCTCTCTTTTCTCTCTATTTTTCTTGCTATTTTCTCCTTCTTTTTCTCTCTTTTTCAGCCGCTGCTGCTGCTCTCCTGTTTCTGTATGCAAAATGGCCTGATAAGGGGCTGCCCTAGGCAGCCGCAGATAGATCCGCGGCTGGCCGCAGATAGATCCGCGGCTGGCCGCAGATCAATCCGCGGCTGGCCTCGGTTTCTCCGCGCCCGCCGCGCACTTCAGCCGTCTCGCGCACTACCATTATTTTAATCGTTTGGCCGCAGATCAATCCGCGGCTGGGTGGGCTGATTTTCTCATTTTTCGAACCGCACCTCGACTCTCGTGTCGGATCATCGGTTTCTGCTGAAAGGCTTGCATTTTGCAGTCCGGGAACTGCTGGGAAACGTGCCACGTCATCCGGGAATGCCCATTTCGGACAGCCTTATTGTCACGTCAGCTTTGGTTGCCAATCATTGCGGTGGTGTTGGGCGTTCGCACTTGTGCCCATTCCCTCGCCCTCACAGGTCGGTTCATTTGACGATTTTGCCCTCCTGTCACGGTTAGTATACGAAGCGCAAAATTTGGGTGTCTACATGGGGAAGAAAAAAAAATCTTTCTATAAATTAAACCCCCATCCCCATACCATAGCTGCTGATTTCTTGTGTGCGAGCCCAAAATTCAGAGAGAGTTGTCGATAGAGAAGGAAACAAGCCGTGAATGACTGCCGGCTTCATTGCGTATTTCGGTAAAAGGAGAAGAACGGCCCATCGATCAGACCCAAGGTATACCAGTGAGCAAACTGTGCTAGTCCTCTAGTTAGAATGTCGTATAATTTTCTGTGGGTTGTTTTAGTTCTTCTGTATTTAGGCTGTATTGTACTGTGCTAGTTCTTTGTTGGGAAACTGGTGGACCTTAGAGGTTCTAACAGAGGATAATGTTAATTCATACTATACCTTTGTTTTGAAATTATTGTTTGTGTGAATTGGGAAATCTGTATTGTGTTGGTTTGCATCACTGTGTAGATTTATATCAATGTGTTGGGTTATAGCAATATGTTGGTTGTATATAATATATTGAGTTGTTGGCATACCCTGAATTGGGGATGGGTCTTGGTTCTCTGTAAATTAAAGAACCCTAGAATCCTCGTAGCTTAAAACTATACTGTAAACTGGTTGATTCGGTTAGAGCTCAATTATTTTTCTATGTTAATGGATGGGCTGATTCACAACACTGAAACCAATAGTGTGGCTATGGTTACTGTTAGCACAAAGCTTGTTGGTAAGGGGCTAAGCTTGTGGGTGTGCCTGTGTGCGGTATAGACTGCATGAACCCTTTAGGCAGTTGGGTGATTAAGGTGTTATTACCATCTAACCATATTTCTAGTATTATCCAGGTGGGATACAAAGTTTTTTTTTGAAAGCTAAGAATAAAGTCAAATTAGATATTTAATATTAACCAATAATGATACTGATTAATTATTATAAAGGCAACAACTATTTAATTATTGCCTAATCAATATTAAAGAATAATTAAAGATAAAATGAGAGTAAGAATAAAGATCATTATTACTCAGTGTTAGTTAACAAATATTCAACTATTATTTAATTAATATTAAATAATAATTAAGTATGAATAAAGTTAATAAAATAATTATTTATTATTTATTTCATTATTATTTGATTAAATAATAATCAAAATAAAGTTAATAGAATAAGTATTTATTATTTATTAATAAAAATTTTTTTTAATAATAAGTAAATATAAATGAAGTTAATAAACTAATTATTTATTATAATAAATAATAAATAAATAAAGATTAATAAAATAATTATTTATTATTTATTTATAAATAATAAATAAAGATAATAAATATTTAATAATAATAATAATAATTAAGTATTAATAAAGTTATTGAATAAGAAGAAAATTCACTACTTAATCATTAATGAAATAATGATTAAGTATAAGGGAGATGTATAAGTTAATTATTTAGCTTTGACCCCTAATAAATAATGATTATAAACATTTAATGACTAATTAAATATATTAAGTGTGTTAAGTATTAAGTCAATGTTGAATAAAGAACAAGTAAAATAATTACTAAATTACCCTTGAGGTAAATAGTGAGTAACAAATAAGTAAGAGATCAACCATTAATTAGTTGTTAAATCATGTTAGCAATAAATAAAGGTTGTTAACCCATAGTTAGAGACAAGTAAGGGTAATAGTCGGAGTATTCAAAGTATGCATGATTAGTGAAAGGTCATTGAGTTAAGTTCTGTTTAGCTAATGATTAAACAGAAATTAAATAATAGATGGGGAATTGTTTAAGAAAAATAGCATAAGTAAGTGTATACAGTTATGCAATGCTAATGGATGAACCGATTTTATCAACTGATAGGTTATCCAAGATCAATTAATTAAAGCTAGAATTTATCTGTAGCTGAGCAAACAGGCAAGTTCCTAATCCTAAACTTCTTACATTATTGCAAATTTTTCCTTACTCAACTTTTACATTGAGCATATTTCTAATCCTTATGCATTACTTCTAATTCGTGCAAAAAGGTATATATATATATATACTGTTGCAAGATTAAGCTTGAGTTTTTTTATCTCCAAGCATGCCTGAAGTGGTCTAATTACTTTCAAAATTATTCCACATCTGTATTTTTATTGGCATTCACATTCGTGTATTTGAATTCGTATATTTAAATTCAGGAATTTATAAACCATTCATGGTTAAGTCTGAACCTTTGTTCGGTCAGACAAATATGTGAAAATTTATAAAAGCTATCCGAACCAATCAAGGGTAAGGATTCTTAGACTATATGAACACCCCTTTATTTATAAGGGAGTACCCCACATACCGTATATAAGGTACAAATAGCAGAATTAAATGTTATGCATATACATAGGGTACGCGAGGCTGATCCCCTCAAGTACGTTATTCTGTAGCCAGTAACCAGAGGGTCAACTAGCTATTGACTCCTTTGGAAGTTATCGTTCAAAGTCTATTTGACTATCAATTGTTCTAAAAGCATTTAATGTTCTTGCTTCTGATTATTCTATTGTTGAAATCCCTTTAATATCCCTTCATCATGATATATCTTTATTGTTGAACTTTAAACTTGCTGGGCAAACTCGTTGCTCATTCTTGCTATATCATGACTTCATTGCAGCTAAACCCGAGACGTCAGGGAAGAACAAAGGAAAAGAAAAGATGAAATGATAGACTTCCCGTAGCAGACTTTAGATTCATGTATTAGTTAATTATTGTTAATGTAATTTAAATCCTGATAGCTATTTAGGGTATGGATTGTGTAAATGTTTAAGGTTAATCGTATTCTGGGACTAGTAACACCTTATAATGAACAACGTATGTTTATTTTATTCCGCACTTTTAGATATCATATGTTGTTAGAGGTGAATGTTTGTATTGGATCGTGATGACCAGATCCGGGTATTTGGAGACCCGAATTTGGGGGCGTCACAGGTTGGTATCAAAGCCATAGGTTATAAACTTTAGGATCGCGAAACCTAGGATATAACCTTCATAGTAAACTCGTATCGAGTGTTAGGAGATAAATCGAGGAGATTTATCATATGTGGTTTTGATGAATTGGGGAATTCATCGAGTCGAGTAGTACCCAATGAAATATAACTTCATTTCTTCAATGAATATATTTTATTGTTGTACTAATGTTAGTTTTTGTGTGTTTGTAGGATGGCTGCTGTAGGGGAGACCAGTGGAGCCCGTGAGGAGGAGGTATTTATAGACATACCGGTAGTGGCGGAGCAGCTGGTGGGCTATGCTCCTATTGCCCCGGGATTGTTACAAGAGGAGTCCGAGCCGGAGGAGGACTACCACAGGGAGCTACCAGAGCCAGTAGTAGGTGGGGTGATGAGGTCCGGTAGTCAGGACCCTGATACTGAGGAGGAGGATCCCGAGGCCGAGGGGGAGGAGCCACCTGCTGATATTGATGGTATGGGGTCCATTGCTGATGATATCATCGAGGGGTTGACTGACAGAAATGAGGAGTTGGAGGCTCGGATTGCTCATTTGGAGGAGCAAAACCAGACCCATCAGTTTATGGAGGACCAGTACAGAGACCTAGCCTACCAGCTCGAGCATGATTTAGGGGTGGCTAAGGTACAGCTGCAGGGCTACGAGTCCTCAGCACAGCAGGTCGGACCACTGCTACATCAGCTAGTGGCCCGAAATGCTGAGTTGAGAGAGAGGTTGGAGCAGAGGGACCTGCAGATCGCCCACCTGAGGGCAAAACAGGAGGCTATGAGGTTCGAGGCTGGACTGGAGGTGGCTGCGAGGATGCGCGTCAGGGAGGCCTGGGCCAGGGAGGCCATGAGGGTTGATCAGCTGGAGGACCAGTTGGAGGCCAGAGCTGCGAGGATAGAGACCCTAGGCCATGCCCTAGATGCAGCTTACAGGAGACCCCGGACTGAGGTAGGGGAATCCAGTCGCTCTGTTCGTCGCAGGATCGGGGATGGAGCATTCTCTTCTGGTCAGCAGGCTCGGATCCGTCATGATGTATAGTGATGGGATAGGATGGTTGTTTAGTTGCTAGTACAGTCAGTCCCACCTTTTGTTATATTAGGGACGTATGCATATTTGTATTGTGAAACATTTTATTTGCTTTCTTGTTGGGGTAGTAGTCAAACCCCAACTTTTGTTGCCTTAGAGGATGGGCAGTATCATTCCCCACTTTTTGTTTTAGGGGATGTTTGGTAGGACACTAGTGGCGCATTTATAGCAGTATGCCACAGGTTTCGTCTTGTAACAAACGGTGGTATATGAATATAAATGCAGATGTTTCACTTAAATCGAATGTGTTGATAGATATTTTACCTTTGATTGCTTATTTTAATAACATGACGTGTAAAATGTAAATCTATAGGTAAAAGTCATCAGTTTCCTTATTCAAACCATGCCGAGAGGAAGGCCACGTAACCAGCGAGTTGAGGAATCAGAAAGCGAAGTCGGAAATCAATCCAACCCAATGAGGATGTTTGCGGAAATGCTGGCAGAGGCCATGCAATCAAGACCGCCACAGGGAAGGGCCCAAGCAGCGGCCGAGCCAGTGCATCATCTGGCAAATTTCAAGGATTTCAAATTGGTCGGACCACCCGAGTTCAAGGGAACTCTTAACCCAATAGAAGCACAGACCTGGATAGAAGAGATAGAGAAGGTCTTTGAGGTGGCAAGGGTGGCAGAGGAACAGAAAACGAGTTTTGCTACCTTCATGTTAAAAGGCGAGGCAAACTACTGGTGGAAGGCCAACAGGGGCCGAGTGGAAGAAGACACTGTCGTTTGGGATCGTTTTAAGGAAATGTTCTTGGAAAATTACTTTCCAGAGAGCATGAAGCAGGAGATGGAGATCAAGTTCCTGGAACTAAAACAAGGGAACATGTCTATGGCTGAGTACGCAGCTAAGTTTAATGAGTTGGCACGGTTTGCAGCTCACCAAGTCAGCACCGAGGAAAGGAAAGCTCGTAGGTTTGAGCAAGGGTTGAAACCATGGTTATACCGTTCTGTTGCGGTATTGAAAATCAGAACATTTGCAGAATTGATGGAAAGGGCAATCATTGCAGAGGGTGGCAGTGAGGCCCTGGCCAAATACAACCAAGAGAAGAAGAAAGGACATGAAGGCCCGAAGGCAGGGAGCGGCGGGGGCAGCAACCCCAATAAGCGCAAATGGAGTGAGAGCCAATCTTTCGGAAGCAATAAACCCGGAGGAAACCAGTCTGGAGGGGAGGCAAAGAAACCAGGCAGGTGCAATAATTGCGGCAAGAACCACACCGGGGAATGTATGAAGGGAAGGAGTGTGTGTTACCGTTGCGGACAGCCGGGGCACATGGCTCCCCAATGTCAGAATAAGCCAAAGGGGGGATGTTTTTCATGTGGAGCACCCGACCACCAAATAAGGGATTGTCCAAAGAAGAAGGGTGACGCCGGGAGTGGCAACAGGAACAACAACAGCGGGAACAATAACCGGCTGAGCTATGGGACACCAGCCAGTCAAGCTAACAGGCCGACAGCCCGCACGTTCAACATGACTGTCCAGGATGCAATGGAATCCAAGGACGTGGTGTCAGGTATCATCCCAATCAACGATATAAATGCATATGTGCTATTTGATTCGGGTGCTACTTGCTCTTTTGTTTCCGAAGAATTTGCTAGTCAGTTAAATGTACCTTGTGAAAAGTTAGAACACCCTATGAACGTAGAAGTAGCAAACAAGGAAATTATCCCCGTAGAATGCATTCATAGGAATTGTTGTGCTGAATTGCGAGGATTTAAGCTCAATGTGGATTTGATACCAATTCGACTGGGAGAGTTTGACGTAATCCTGGGAATGGATTGGCTATCAATTCACGGAGCAGTCATTGATTGTAAGAAGAAATGTGTACACCTAAAGACTTCTAATAAGTCGAAGGTGGTATTCTATGGCAGTAAGTCACCAAAACCATCTTGTTGTCTTACTATGATGCAAACAAGGAGACTACTCAAGAAGGGTTGCGAATGTTATTTGGCCCATGTAGTTGATACCCGTCGAGTAGGGGATGAGATGAGTCAAATACCAGTCGTGAAAGATTTCACCGATGTTTTTCCCGAAGAGCTTCCAGGATTGCCACCGGACAGAGATATTGAATTCGTTATCGATTTGGTACCAGGAACCGCACCAATATCAAAGCCGCCGTATCGGATGGCACCTGTAGAAATGAAAGAATTGATGGTGCAACTGCAGGAGCTGTTAGATAAAGGTTATATCAGACCAAGCGTGTCCCCGTGGGGAGCGCCAGTTCTGTTTGTAAAGAAGAAAGACGGTTCAATGAGGCTTTGTATCGACTACCGGGAGTTGAACAAAGTTACGATTAAGAATAGGTATCCGCTTCCTAGGATTGACGATCTGTTTGATCAACTTAAGGGAGCGAAGTACTTTTCAAAGATCGACTTAAGAACAGGCTACCATCAGCTGAAGGTGAGGCAGGAAGATATCCCGAAAACTGCATTCAAGACTCGTTATGGACACTTCGAGTTTCTGGTAATGTCTTTTGGATTGACGAATGCACCAGCAGCATTCATGGATATGATGAACAGAGTGTTCAAGCAGTACTTGGACAAGTTCGTAGTCGTATTCATCGATGACATCTTGGTATATTCGGAGACAGAGGAGGAGCATGCTGAACACTTAAGGATTGTATTAGAAGCTCTCAGGAAGGAGAAGTTGTATGCGAAGTTTCCTAAGTGTGAGTTTTGGTTGTAGAGGGTACAGTTTCTGGGTCATGTCATAGACAAGAATGGTGTTTCGGTGGACCCAGCAAAAGTAGAAGCAGTTATCAACTGGGAACAGCCGAAGAAGCCGACGGAGATCCGGAGTTTCCTGGGATTAGCGGGATACTATCGGAGATTCATCCAGGATTTTTCAAAGATAGCATCGCCGTTGACCAATCTCACCAGGAAAACAGTCAAGTTTGTTTGGTCGGAGAAGTGTGAGGAGAGTTTCATGGAGTTGAAGAAGAGACTCAGCCAAGCACCAGTGTTGACCTTACCGGACAACACTGGGGGTTTCGTAGTGTATAGCGATGCATCACACAAGGGCCTTGGCTGTGTACTGATGCAACACGGCAAGGTCGTGGCGTACGCATCGCGTCAGCTGAAGGATTATGAGAAGGGTTATCCGACTCATGACTTGGAGTTGGCAGCGGTAGTTTTCGCCTTGAAGATTTGGAGACACTACCTATACGGGGAGAAGTGCGAGATATATACAGATCACAAAAGTCTGAAATATATCTTCACTCAAAAGGAGTTGAACATGAGGCAACGCCGATGGTTAGAATTGATCAAGGACTACGACTGTGAAATTCTGTACCATCCGGGCAAAGCAAATGTAGTGGCTGATGCCTTAAGTAGGAAAGGCAAGGTGAAATTGATGCAGCTGACAGTCCAGGAGGAATTAATACGGGACTTTGAACGTCTGGAGCTGGAAGTTAGGTATCCAATGGAGGTGGACGAAAAGGTGTTCGCCGTGACGGTAGGTCCAACTCTACTGGATAAGATACAGGAGGCTCAAGAATTTGACGAGGAATGCATTGACATTAAGAAACAGTTATCGGAGGGAAAAGCCTCGAAGTATAAGGTTGACAGCACAGGATTGCTGAGATTTGAGGGGAGAATCTGGATACCCTACGTACCAGACTTAAGGGAAGAGATTTTGCAGGAGGCCCATAATACAAGATTTTCGGTACATCCGGGTAGCACCAAGATGTATCAAGATCTTCGTCAACATTATTGGTGGCCGCATTTGAAAGGGGAAGTTGCAGAGTTCGTCAGCTGGTGTTTAACTTGCCAAAGGATCAAGGCGGAGCACCAGCGGCCGAGCGGATTATTGCAACCTTTGGAGATTCCAGAATGGAAGTGGGAGCACATCACAATGGATTTTGTGGTAGGACTCCCGACAACTCAAAAGGGTCTAGACGCCATCTGGGTGATCGTAGATCGGTTGACCAAGTCTGCCCATTTTCTACCGATCAAGATCAGGTACAAATTGGAACAGCTGGCGAAACTTTACGTAAAGGAAATAGTATCATGTCATGGAGTGCCGGTATCTATCGTGTCTGGAGAAGTCTGCAGGAGAGACTGGGAACACAGTTAAGAATGAGTACGGCATATCATCCCCAGACTGATGGTCAGAGTGAACGAACAATTCAGACCCTAGAGGATATGCTCCGGGCAGTTGTGATGGATTTAAGTGGTAGCTGGGACGATCACTTGCCCCTGGTAGAGTTCGCCTACAACAATAGTTACCATGCTAGCATTGGTATGCCACCGTACGAGGCGTTGTATGGAAGGAAGTGTCGAACGCCGTTGTGTTGGGATGAAGTTGGTGAACGGAGATTGTTGGGGCCAGAGTTGGTACAGCAAACCGTGGAAATCATTAAAGTAATAAGACAACGGTTAGTGGCAGCCCAGGATCGTCAGAAAAAGTATGCCGACTTACATCGCCAGAAACGAGACTTTGAAGTTGGAAGTTTTGTGTTTCTGAAGGTATCTCCCTGGAAAGGAAAGATCCGTTTTGGGAAAAAGGGTAAATTGAGCCCTAGGTTCATAGGACCTTTTGAAATATTAAGAAAAATAGGCGAGGTGGCGTACGAGGTAGCATTACCTCCTGAACTTGAGCACATTCATAACGTGTTTCACGTATCAGTATTACGTCCATATAAGCCAGACTATAAGCACGTCATCTCCTATGAACCAATTCAGGTCGAAAGGGACTTATCGTACGAGGAGATTCCTGTCCAGATACTTGATAGAAAGGAACAGAGGCTGAGGAATAAAATCATTCACTCTGTAAAAATTCTCTGGAGAAACCACGCGGTGGAAGAAGCTACGTGGGAACTCGAAGAGAAGATGAGAGCCAACTACCCCCAGTTGTTTGAGTAACCTTAGATTGAAATTCCGAGGACGGAATTTTTATAAGGGGGAGAGGATGTAATGTCCAGGAATTTTAAGCATTGTATCAAAGTTATTTTAATAAATAAAATTCGTTTTATTTAATTTTACGAATTTAGTTGGATCCATGTAAGTATTTTCATTTTATTATATAAATACGTGGTCCAATAATTTTTCTTGCCTTAAAGGGACTCACTAATAGGGTGAATAAATTAATGAGTCAACCCTAGCATTTGATTGGCAAGAAGATTAGGATAATTAAATAAATGATTTTATCATTTTAAATAATTCGAATAAAGAATTATGGTTAAGATAAATATTTTAAATAATCAGTTAATTAGTTTAGTTAATCTAAATATTGGAGGTACAAGGTGGGTAATTTAATTGGGCCATTCTCTTTTAATTGGCTAGGCCCAAATCCCTTGAATTCCTCCTTTGGACCGCTTGTTTCCAAGCCAACCCAACTTTCCTTGGGCTGAGCCCAAATGCAATAATCGGTCGGGTTGGATCTAGCTAGCAGGGTCGAACCCGTTTCCTTCAATTGGGGATAACCAGTGAGTTCAACGGGGGAGGTTTCAGTCAGCAAGAAACCAATTTGGGATAACAGAGAGAAACCAGAATCCCCCAAGCCCTCAAATCAAACAGCCAAGCATAACCAAGTCGTCGATCTAATCGGACGGGACAAGGGCGAGTCGCCAGGCGTGCGCCGGCGACGAAGGGAGCAACCAGCGGGCGATTCAAGGGTTGAAGGGGGCGACTGAAGGTTCAACGTCCGGACCAAAGGGGTTCCAGAAAATCCGGCGACTTGACCGGTGAGGGTACGCGGCTCGAGGAAGGGACGGCAAGCCGCAGCTGGTGATGTGAAACGAGCAACCACTCCCCTCTCCTTACCGTCGGTCATTAACCAATTTAGGGTTTTACCCAAATAATTGGGGAAGAAAAAAAAATCTTTCTATAAATTAAACCCCCATCCCCATACCATAGCTGCTGATTTCTTGTGTGTGAGCCCAAAATTCAGAGAGAGTTGTCGATAGAGAAGGAAACAAGCCGTGAATGACTGCCGGCTTCATTGCGTATTTCGGTAGAAGGAGAAGAACGGCCCATCGATCAGACCCAAGGTATACCAGTGAGCAAACTGTGCTAGTCCTCTAGTTAGAATGTCGTATAATTTTCTGTGGGTTGTTTTAGTTCTTCTGTATTTAGGCTGTATTGTACTGTGCTAGTTCTTTGTTGGGAAACTGGTGGACCTTAGAGGTTCTAACAGAGGATAATGTTAATTCATACTATACCTTTGTTTTGAAATTATTGTTTGTGTGAATTGGGAAATCTGTATTGTGTTGGTTTGCATCACTGTGTAGATTTATATCAATGTGTTGGGTTATAGCAATATGCTGGTTGTATATAATATATTGAGTTGTTGGCATACCCTGAATTGGGGATGGGTCTTGGTTCTCTGTAAATTAAAGAACCCTAGAATCCTCGTAGCTTAAAACTATACTGTAAACTGGTTGATTCGGTTAGAGCTCAATTATTTTTCTATGTTAATGGATGGGCTGATTCACAACACTGAAACCAATAGTGTGGCTATGGTTACTGTTAGCACAAAGCTTGTTGGTAAGGGGCTAAGCTTGTGGGTGTGCCTGTGTGCGGTATAAGAACTGCATGTACCCTTTAGGCAGTTGGGTGATTAAGGTGTTATTACCATCTAACCATATTTCTAGTATTATCCAGGTGGGATACAAAGTTTTTTTTTGAAAGCTAAGAATAAAGTCAAATTAGATATTTAATATTAACCAATAATGATACTGATTAATTATTATAAAGGCAACAACTATTTAATTATTGCCTAATCAATATTAAAGAATAATTAAAGATAAAATGAGAGTAAGAATAAAGATCATTATTACTCAGTGTTAGTTAACAAATATTCAACTATTATTTAATTAATATTAAATAATAATTAAGTATGAATAAAGTTAATAAAATAATTATTTATTATTTATTTCATTATTATTTGATTAAATAATAATCAAAATAAAGTTAATAGAATAAGTATTTATTATTTATTAATAAAAAATTTTTTAATAATAAGTAAATATAAATGAAGTTAATAAACTAATTATTTATTATAATAAATAATAAATAAATAAAGATTAATAAAATAATTATTTATTATTTATTTATAAATAATAAATAAAGATAATAAATATTTAATAATAATAATAATTAAGTATTAATAAAGTTATTGAATAAGAAGAAAATTCACTACTTAATCATTAATGAAATAATGATTAAGTATAAGGGAAATGTATAAGTTAATTATTTAGCTTTGACCCCTAATAAATAATGATTATAAACACTTAATGACTAATTAAATATATTAAGTGTGTTAAGTATTAAGTCAATGTTGAATAAAGAACAAGTAAAATAATTACTAAATTACCCTTGAGGTAAATAGTGAGTAACAAATAAGTAAGAGATCAACCATTAATTAGTTGTTAAATCATGTTAGCAATAAATAAAGGTTGTTAACCCATAGTTAGAGACAAGTAAGGGTAATAGTCGGAGTATTCAAAGTATGCATGATTAGTGAAAGGTCATTGAGTTAAGTTCTGTTTAGCTAATGATTAAACAGAAATTAAATAATAGATGGGGAATTGTTTAAGAAAAATAGCATAAGTAAGTGTATACAGTTATGCAATGCTAATGGATGAACCGATTTTATCAACTGATAGGTTATCCAAGATCAATTAATTAAAGCTAGAATTTATCTGTAGCTGAGCAAACAGGCAAGTTCCTAATCCTAAACTTCTTACATTATTGCAAATTCTTCCTTACTCAACTTTTACATTGAGCAAATTTCTAATCCTTATGCACTACTTCTAATTCGTGCAAAAAGGTATATATATATATACTGTTACAAGATTAAGCTTGAGTTTTTTTATCTCCAAGCATGCCTGAAGTGGTCTAATTACTTTCAAAATTATTCCACATCTGTATTTTTATTGACATTCACATTCGTGTATTTGAATTCGTATATTTAAATTCAGGAATTTATAAACCATTCATGGTTAAGTCTGAACCTTTGTTCGGTCAGACAAATATGTGAAAATTTATAAAAGCTATCCGAACCAATCAAGGGTAAGGATTCTTAGACTATATGAACACCCCTTTATTTATAAGGGAGTACCCCACATACCGTATATAAGGTACAAATAGCAGAATTAAATGTTATGCATATACATAGGGTACGCGAGGCTGATCCCCTCAAGTACGTTATTCTGTAGCCAGTAACCAGAGGGTCAACTAGCTATTGACTCCTTTGGAAGTTATCGTTCAAAGTCTATTTGACTATCAATTGTTCTAAAAGCATTTAATGTTCTTGCTTCTGATTATTCTATTGTTGAAATCCCTTTAATATCCCTTCATCATGATATATCTTTATTGTTGAACTTTAAACTTGCTGGGCAAACTCGTTGCTCATTCTTGCTATATCATGACTTCATTGCAGCTAAACCCGAGACGTCAGGGAAGAACAAAGGAAAAGAAAAGATGAAATGATAGACTTCCCGTAGCAGACTTTAGATTCATGTGTTAGTTAATTATTGTTAATGTAATTTAAATCCTGATAGCTATTTAGGGTATGGATTGTGTAAATGTTTAAGGTTAATCGTATTCTGGGACTAGTAACACCTTGTAATGAACAACGTATGTTTATTTTATTCCGCACTTTTAGATATCATATGTTGTTAGAGGTGAATGTTTGTATTGGATCGTGATGACCAGATCCGGGTATTTGGAGACCCGAATTTGGGGGCGTCACAGTATTTAAACCAGTTTAGAAGGAGAACACAATGAAAACCAAACTAATATTAATCTTGGGCAAATCTGTCTGCATATTCGTCATCAGTCTCGTAACCCTCCAACTGTTTGGTCCTGGCATGCATGTACAGGTTTACGCATAATTTCTTCCGGTATTGCGCAATAGGGAAAGGTACAGGCAATTCAGCAATCTGTTGGTGAATAACATGCTCAGCAAAACAAATCGTGAACATCCCACAATCACTGCACAAACAAAAAATTATCAAAACAAAAACCAAAAGTAAAATCATACAAGATACAATAAATAAATAAATGAAAACAATATAAACCTTACCCATCACTTTGTTCCGGTACCCCCTTTACAAATTCAAGTTCAATTATGTCTTGTTCCGCCTTATTACAATAAGGTTCACTCTTGAAATCAATATCATTCCTATCCCTCCAAAAACCACAGTTCGACAATATTATGGGAAGGATGAAAATATAAGGCTCACATATATCCATAATTTTTGATTGCATTTGTGAACTGGTTGGTTGCAGAGAATTGTAAACTTGTAACAGTCTGCGATGCACATCAAAAGTCAATAGAAACCAGTGTGGTGGAGATGACATGTGAATGGGGAACAACACATAATCAACATTGAACCAGGGTGTATTCACTTCCATGGAAAATCCACGGACATATTTAGCAATAACACAATCCCCCGTTAATAGACTCTTATCTGAATTTTTTGAAGTGTATGCTTCATGCAAAGCAGTTATCTTCGCATGAAACAAGCAGTCCGTGGTCGTTGCTCAGATGTGAACACTATCAGACTGTCTGACCAATTTTCGGAAGTAGTATAGTGCAATATTGATGTGCTGAGAGTAATAAAGTAAAAATTAATATTTGTACAGTTGATGGAAAAAACAAGTATATGTTAACTGTAATCAATATTGTTATAAATAGTTACTAAAAAAGTCTAATAAGGTAACCATATTTATCACTGAAGATTTTTTTTAAAAAAAAAAACAAACTCACATCATCATCCAGCCACTGTCCTGGGGTCTTCAACTTGTAGAACCACATTTTTGAAGAAATTAGTATAGACCCAAACATAAATGAAGGATCAATCTTATTGCTGACTCCCGAAAATTTATCAGTCCTTCATTGTAAAAGCATATCAGAGTACACTCTAAAGGTAAAAATTACAATATAATCATACACTGTAGCCAAATCATGACTGATGATGCATTAATAACCAATATATAGAACCTCTATATTGCAAACAGTTACGTGGTAACCAATAAATAGTAAAATAGTAACCAAAACATAATAACATATTAAACATTAACCAAAACATAATAACATATTAAACAGAGCATAATATAACAGTAAACAAAACATAAGTTAATAATAAACTAAAATACATTATAATAATAACAAAACATAGACATCATGTAATCAACAACAAACTTGGCAACCTGTTTGAAGTAAACAAATATGTGCATAAACAAAAATAATATAAAAGGATCTAAAACAGTACTCTGAGGGCACATTAATATAAACCAAAACATAGTATTCTAAAAACCATAATGTACTGTAATACTTATAATTTGTTTCCAAAATAAAACAGATTTCTTTGTATTATAAAAAAAGCCATAATTGTTAAGCTACAACTAACAATACCTTTTTCTGTTGTTTAAACCAATCTTAAACCACTAATCAAATAATGCATCTTCGTACTTAGATGGCATCGCCATGCATAATTTTGGGAATGCACAAATGCCTGTACGAATTTGAGTATCACCCTTAGAATATGAAGAAGCAGACCCAAATTTTGTTGTATATGGAGACCTCAAAAAAGCACTCTTTGACTGTTCACGAATTGGTCTACCACGTCGCATATGGGCACTCTTCTCCACCTCAACACAATCAGCTATGTCCTGGGTGGTTAATATCATTTGATCAAGTGGGGAAATGTCTTCTGTATCCATTTTATAGCCCTATATCAATTGACAAAAAATAGAACATATAAAATTAATTTTTCAACCCAAACACATACAGGTAACAATGTAATTAAATAAAAAATCTAAATTATATTATAATGCACTAACCAAAATAACATATGCAGGTAACTAAAATTTGCAGTAACCAATCCAAACAACGAAATATTAACCAATATATGAAGTAATAGGAATAAAGTCATTTATATTAAAAAAATTTGTATTGCATTAACATAAGCTATAATGCACTATTCTATATACTACAATGTAGTAACCAATGTATACTATAATGCAGTACCCAAAATTTGCAATACAAAATTACAAAACAGTAACAAACTGTATATAATACAGTAACCAAATATACATATGCAAGTAACAAAATTTTTGAATTAACAATAAACTGAACAGGGTTAATAAAAAAACTTAAAAATCATCTAATCAAAACCAACAAATGCAATTGCAAATCCAACATATACAGTTAACTGATTTTTTTAATATAACAATAACCTGATCAGCAACATAAACAACAATCTCCTTCCCACTTGGTTGGCTTAATAAATCAAAAGATGGCATGTCATTGTCCTTGCCAATCTGTGAAAAATTTTAAAGAAAAAAATAATTAATCATTTAAACAAAAATACAAATAAGACATAATAAACAAAACTTGGAATGTCATTGATCTTTTTCATAGTGTTTAAAAAAACCTACATTTTATCAATAAAAATTGAAAAAATTAAATACAAATGAAAATCAACACAATATGAAAACCTTTGTATCGTCGTCTTCAAACTGAATCCCACCAACACCACCAGCATCGGCATCAACACCACTATGAAACTGTTTTGAATTGCCGGGAACTTCAACTACAACATCTCCATCAACATTCATAACATCATCAGCTACAACATTAACATTGCCAGCACCAACATTATCATCCAACTCAAAATCATCATCATCATCATCATCATCGCCATCGTCAACAGATACATTTTTTCGATTGGTATAACTAGACTGGCGTTTTAAATACTTTCTAAACATCTTCTTCATGTCCCTACAAAACTGAATATGAAGCAATTCCAAATGATCTTTTAATACAACACCCAATTCCTCAATATCTTTCTTCAACTCCCTCACCTTCCCTTCCAAAGGCTTCACCCGAGCATCAATAACCTTTTTCAAATCAGAAATAGAAAACCTAAAGTCTTTACCCTTCCTTGATGATTCAACTTTAATATCTGAAATCTTGGGACCACTATCACTTGTACTAAAAAAATGAAATCCACCTAATTCCAACCTCACCTTCTCATCCTCCGTAGGAACAATATTTTGAACAATCAACTGAAACATATTAAAAGCAACAAATATACCATGTCAGAACAATTGAACATAAAACATAAACACAATTATAAAAAAACAATAACCAATACCATATATAAAGGTAACCAAATATAATGAAACTGGTAACTATCATACCTGACCAGATCCAAACACCAGGTCATTCAACTGGACGTTAGTAGGAGGCTTTCCTAACTCCCTCCATCTAAACAATCTGAATTCTGAAACATTATCATCAATACAAAAGCCCCTGACCTTCAATGTAGGAATTGTTTCAAACAAAAAAACTTGAAACAAATAAGGTAATCCATTAAGCTTGTAGGATTTACAATAACCTTCCCTGGAAAAATTGTACATCACTCCACCATATTTATCCTTCTTTACATGACCCTTTAATGCAAGTGATAGGGATTTCTTTGTTTGTTCAAAAGCAACTTTTCCCCATGGATACCTTTCAAAATCCCCATGAGACAAAAAGTTAAACAGAGCTTCATCAACATAATTGTCTGAAACAGTAGCTAATATGAAATTAAAAACCAAGAAAATGATAGACATCCTAACTGCCTCATCATCATCATTAAAAGAAGCACTCCTATATATCCTCCCTATACTAGACCGGGTTACAACCTCATTTTCAAAAAAAATTTCCACAAACAAATTTTCAATCCCCTTGTAACCTTCAATATCTTCATCTCCTTTCCAATTTAAACCAGAAAGTAAAGAAAATTCAGGCAATCCAAACCTTACCCGTCTCTCACCAAAAATAAACCACATTTCCCCATTATCCCTTTGATAAACTTCCCTAACCAAACCATGATGGATAATCTGGGAAAACATTTGGGGCTGTCCAAATTCTAAAAATTTACCAAAACAAGACAACTTAAACTTTTTCAACTGTACGTCAGACAATTTAGACTTGATAATATTTGGCACTTCCAAATCACACCAGTAAATGACTTTTACTGTAAAATTTCGATGACGCTCCTCATAGAATAGATCCCAAATCTGAAAATGCAGTAAATTTGATTACAAACACACTACACAAAACAAAATACAACATCTAAAAAACTTCAAAAACAAATCTATTAAATCAACGATATCCAATTACACTAATAATAGTAACAAAATAATATCAGCAAGTAACCAACCCAAAATTAAGCAAACTATTTAATTAATAACAAATTATGTTCTAACAAATATATAAAATAAAACTAACAATACTTAAAATCGAAAAAAACATTACCATTTTAACAAATCGTAATGAAAACAGTAATTTTAACAACTAAAAGCTGAACAATCCTTCAAACAACTCCAACTCTAATGAAATATAATACATTTTAACAAGTATATAATTAGCAGTTTCCAAACATATGAATGAAGGTAACTAAAAATTAATTTGCAAGTAACCAACAAAATATATTCAACCCGTATAACCACAATACTGTAATCTAATAAACAAAACAAAATAAACTATTTACAAAATCTCAACTCAATATGCAAACAATAATTTTACCAAACAACAACTTCAACATTAATGACACTACTCACAAACATAATAAACAACAACATAAACCAGAACATCATCATACAAAAAAACAAAAACATAAGTAACCAAAAACAAATAAAAAATCTATATTCATAACAAAAATAAAAAATAGCAAACCTTCAAATGTTTTTGCATGGGAACAATTTTTTGCTTATTATGCTCGACTTCAATTTCTTTCTCAACTATTTGTTGAGAACCTTCAAAATCAGAATCTATACATGCGACTGATTTAACCTTCTTCTTCGCATGTCTCCCCAAACTCTTTTCTTCAACATCTGACTTCAACACTAAATTCTTCCCCTCTTTACTATACTTTGAAATAATATCCTTCCCATGAACAGTTGTCTGCAAATCCTTCGAACCATCATCACCCCTAACTCGTTTCCTCTTTCTATCACTCTTCTTATCCGCCATTTCTTCCCTACTCTTCCTCGTTGACACCATCAAAAATAAAAACAAAATAAATCGACAAATGTATAACCACTGAACCAGAACAAATCGAACAACTTACAAATAACCAAGAAGAAAACACGAATACGACAACGAGAAACTAAATAGCCAAACAACAACTACGAATATGAACCGGCAACAACACTCACCGCCGACTGATAAGGAGAAAAAAAGTACCCAAACCAAAGAACAAGGGTTTCCAAAGATAAAACGCAAAAAAGAAATTTAAAATGAAACCCGTACCCCTATCCCACAAAAAATGGATACGGTTTATTTTTTAAAAAAAAACTGAATAATAATGACATCAGCACATTAAATAACAAAGCATAATTAAAGGAATGACTATTATTCACTAATAATGTAAATAAAATTTAATATACATTAATTGGGTAAATATTTAGTGAGTGCACTATTCTTGTAATTATTTTTAAAAATGTAATATAAAATGTAATTATTCCTACAATTTAAATGAGCTCAAATTATTAAAGCCCAATGCCGGAAAACGAAAACACAATGGGGAGGAAGAATTCCCTTTCAAAAAGTTATGGGGCCCTTTCTCAGCCCAATAATTCAAATAATGTCGTAAAACATAATTTAAAAAATTAGTTCCGCAGCCGGGATTTGAAGTCGGACTCTTAAATTCTTAGATTAGAGAATTAGCTTAAGGATAACATTTAGTTCGCATCAAATAAATATAATAGTTTCATAATGCAATAAATTATTACATTGATTTGACATGTTTTTTGTAACGACCGAGAATTCTGAAATTTCCTTGTAATTCGAATTTTTGAATATTAATGATTATGTTATATTTTTATTAATATTATATTTGTGTTACGTGTTTAAAGGTTGTGTGACAATCTAAGTTATGTGAATGTATGAAATTTTACGTGTTATAGTTTTGTTTAAGTGAATAATTGATTTCGCGCAGCGTCGCTAAATCACTATTTACGGGGCACGTTTCCCGAGGCACTATTCATGCCAGATATTTTTTTTGTGTCTTTTTCGATGTTAATAAATTTCATAAATACGTGTATACGTACGAATAATTTTTCCAAGTGTCGGAAATTTTATTTGAGCTGATACGTGATTTTATCCGTATCCGAAATGTATTAAATGGGTGTTCTGAATATTTGGACAAATCCCATAATAATTATTTTTACCCATCCTAATATTTATGGTAATACCCATTTTAATTTTGGGTAGAGTTATTTATCAGTTTTGGTACAAAAGTGGGAGTTTTCGGATATATTTTTGGTATTTTCGGGTATCTAATTTGGCTTATTTCTCCAAGTGGGAACCACCAAACCACTTTCAACCAATCAAAATGCTAAGGAGTGAGAGAGTGGGGGGGGTGCCGGCGCCACCTTGAGTTCCAAACCCATTTCCTCCCTAAATTCCTCCACTTCTCCAATAATCATTCATTCAACTCTCAATCCATTCCATTCCATTCCAAGTTGCTCAGCTGATAGAGAGAGAGTGAGTGAGAGAGAGAGCTGCTGTTAGAGAGAAGGAAGAAGGAAGAAGGAGGAAGGAAGAAGAAGAAGTCTAGAGAGAGAGAGGTGGTGCACGGGTGAAGAAGAGAAGGAAGCCAAAGCAAGCAAGAAGGACTCAAAGCAAAGCCTAGCAGTCTTCTTAACCTCTAGAAGAGATTTGTAGAGGTAAACCATCAACCAAAACTGATTTCATTTGATTTTGTGAAGATTTTCGAGTTTTGAAGGTTTTTGGAGCTTTTTAGCTCATGGATGATCTTTGCTGCGATTCTTGTTGTTTTTGTTTGTGTTGGATGTTTGTAAATGTTGTTAAGAGGTTATATAAGACATTAATAATATCAAAGTGGAACAAAAACGCAAGAAATCCGTACATTGGCTTAATGAAGCAAGAATAATGGACAAAACATGGACTTTGGACTGTTGGACGATTTAGAGGACCTTGTAGCTATGATTTCGTGTTTGTTTGATTTGTTTGTTGTTATGATGTTGTACTTCCATGGGTTATGAGTTTAACCCAGTTGGAATGGAGTAAAAAGAGATTAAAACAAAGATTTGGTGATGATTTTCGTAAAGAACACGAAGAACATGAAGAACACGAAGAACACGAAAATATAGCATGAGTTGATACTTTGGCCTAAGATTTGGCCATGTTAATGTTAATGAATAACTCTAAATTTTTGATATGTTGTAGCCCTATGTCTTAGGAGTCCATAGAGTCTAGAACGGACCAATTTGAACGTGTATAGAAGAAGTTATGGAGGTTGGAGTGAAGAAAGGTCGGATTGCACGAAGGTGGCAAGTCTGCAATTCTGGGCATTAGCGCAGCCTCGCTGATCCTCACCGAGGCCTTGCCAAGCCCGCTGGTCATTGGCGCAGCCTCGCTGCTCCTCACCAAGGCCTCGCTGCCCTGATTGGCGCAGCCTCGCTGATTTTCACGGAGGCCCCGCCGACTGCCTGTATCCAAAATTTCCAGCATGAACACATTTTAGTAAAATGACCATAACTTTCTCATACGAACTCGGATTAGGACGATTCAAGATGATCCGGAAAGCTTAGAGATAGACCTACAACATCCATTAATTAGAATTGAAATTTATTACCTGGAACAATTTTTAAATTTACTGTTTTTAGGATTGTTGTGCAAACGGAGGGCGTCGGTAATGCGCGTGCAACGTGTATTGCTCCAACAATATAAGACAATGTTCTAAGTCCTAAAACATGATTGTTCTGTATTATAATGATACTTAGCATTAACCAATGAGTATTAGATAAATCGAATGGGCGTGCTAGGCGTACACAATTTCGTGTCGCTTAGGTGTTCGAATAGGCAAGTTTGGCGTATAGACGTGCAAGCGTCGTAACGCCGTAACTAGTGGGTATAACCTTGTTTAATATTTTGTTTCTTATATGAATGAGACATTATAGAGTTGTATAAACAAATATTTGATATCCGGTATGTGACTAATTGTATGTGAATATGTACCTAATTGTGTAGGATATTAAGGAGCGTGTGTTGTATTATTGTAGCAGCGCTTCAGGCAAGTTCCCTAACTTCATTCTTTCTACATATTGAATGCAAGTTTCCTAACGCTTGTCAAACCCTTGTGTTGGGCAAGTTTTCCCTAACCTTACTCGAATTATATTTTGAGCAGGTTTCATATTTTATACAGGTGTTGTATATTGTTGCAAGTTTCATGACTCAAATGGAGTTATTACTTTTGAATCATATTCGTGGATTAATTATTGTCAATTACTCCACCTCCAAGATAATTATTGATATTCGCAGCTTATGCATTTGAATTCATTATCTGTTGTTGGACTGTGAAACGTTTAAGTTCTTTATTCATGAACTGTTTAAAGAAATAGTATATGCCATTTGTTTCGGCTAGACATGTACAGGTTATTATTTTAAAAGCTATCCAAACCGATTGTTGGTGCGGATTCTTGGACTGAGAGAGCAACCCTTATTAGGGGATTATAATGTGTCGGTTATTCGATGCAGTCAGAGTTAAATGTTATGCATATACATGGTGTACGAGAGGCTGATCCCCTCGAGTACAACTGACGGGGCCAGGTTTTAAAAGAGTTAGTCGAATGATCGACTCTTTGGCCAAAAGTTCATGGTCGGTTGGGACCACTCAGCAGTTAAAAATAGTCATTATTCATTGTTTAATTTGAACCTTGATTATGTCATTTCAGCTATTTCATCAATGTTCATAAATTGTTGATCTATGCAGCTATTATTCTTATTCATTCATGATATATCTTCATTCTTGCTTTTAAACTTGCTGAGCAAAGTAGTTGCTCACCCTTGCTATATCATGAACCTATTGCAGTTAAGCCGGAGAGTTCCAAAGCGGGCAAAGGCAAAGGAAAGCTTAAGGAATAGTTATATGTACTATTCCAATATGTAATCGTGGAATAGTTTTGTATTATTAATTTATTCTGCGATGTATTTATTTAAAGTTATAGACCTTGGGACCGTAGTTAACCTTTTTGTAATGAACAACATATGTTTATTTATTCCGCATTAGTTGATTTATGTTGTTTAGAGGTGTATGGATGTATTTTATCGTGAGCACCAAATTCGAGGTATTGGTACCTGAATTTGGGGGTGTCACAAGTTGGTATCAAAGCTTTAGGTTATAAACTTTAGGATTTACGAAACCTAGGTTATAACCTTAGTATTAAACTCGTATTGAGTACGCTAGGTGATGGATCGAGGAGATTCATTTGATAGTCATGTCTGGAGGTGGATTGTGGAAATCCATCGAGCCGAGTTGTGCATGATAAAATATCATTTCATTTTATCAATGAATATACTTTATTGTGGCACTGACATCTTGCTGTTTATTTATTTTTGTCTGTGGCTGTAGGATGTCTGAGATGGGAGAGTACAGTCCTGCTAGAGAGGTGGAGTTCACAGACATTCATGTGGACGCAGGGCAGTTAGTGGAGGTGCAGCCAAGTGAGCCTGAGATGATGGACACTGGGGATGAGTCTGAGGCCGAGTATGGTTCCGAGGAGGAGCCAGTTATTGGAGGAGTGCTGAGGCTGGTAAGCGATGAGGGGGAGGATGAGGACCCCGAGGAGGACCCGATGACGGAGGATGAGGAGCCACCTGAGTATGCAGATGGCATGGGCACTACTGCTAGTGACATCATAGAAGAGCTAACAAATAAGAACGAAGAGCTCGAGAATCGAGTAGCTCACTTAGAGGAGCAGAACCAAGAGTACCAGGACCGAGGAGAGTAGTACAGGTCATTGGCATATCAGACTTTGGGGGAAAAGACTGAGTTGACCCAGAAGTTGCAGGAAAAGGACCAGAGGATTGCCGAGCTAGAGGCAGAGGTTCACGGTCAGCGTGGGGTTTCTGTTCAGTTTGGTGTGTTGGTTTATGACCTCCTAGAGAGGAATGTGATGCTGGTAGGACAGATAGAGCGGGTAGAGGATCAGCTGGAGACTACTCGTCTAGAGCGAGATGAGGCTATGGAGCACTTGGCAGCCCTGACTGCAGAGATTGATTCCCTCAGGTCAGGCTTGACCACTTCTATTGGCAGGCTGAGGGACAGGGTGAGGAGGTACCCCAGGGATGAGGGTAGCAGCAGGCGCGTGATTAGGCGCCGAGTGGTCGACAGGCTGGCTCGACGGGAGCTCAGGGTTGCAATTCGCCGCAGCAGGCGGTGATGTGTTATTTTATCATTATGTTTGCAATAGGTCCCACTTTTATTATATTAGGGGCTTACTTATGTTGTAAATCCCTATGCTTGTAGTGTGCATGGGATAGTAGTTGAACCCCAATTTTTGCTTCTAGTATAGGGGTGGAAGGTTATTATTCCCCACTTTTGTTTGTTAGGGGATAGTTAATGGTTGGCAGGCTATGTCATTTAGCGTTTATAGAAGTATGCCACATGTTGAGTCTGGTGGTATTAAGACAGTGACATATGGTTATAAATGCAGTTGTTTTATTTAAATCAAACGTGTTTGATAGATGCTTTTACTTTTTATTGTTGACTTAAATGATTTCTGCACATGGAATAAATCTATTAGTAAACGCCGACGATTTTCTTTTAGCAGATCATGGCACCAAGAGGACGACCGCGTAACCAAAGGGTGGAAGAGTCGGTGAATAACGAGGGGGGTCAGGCAGACCCTATGAGGACTTTTGTGAACTTGTTAGCTGAAGCAATGCAGGGCAGACAAGCCGCTGCGGTTGATCAGCCAGGAAGTCACATGACGAACTTTAAGGACTTCAAATCGGTAGGACCGCCAGAGTTTCGCGGGACTACAGACCCGATAGAAGCCCAGACATGGGTGGAAGAAATGGAAAAGGTGTTCGAGGTCGCAAGGGTGGCCGAAGAACAGAAGACATCGTTTGCCACTTTCATGATGAAAGGAGAGGCAAATTACTGGTGGAAGGCGAACAAAGGTCGAGCGGGGGAAGGCACGATTGCATGGGCTCGTTTCAAGGAGTTGTTTTTCGAAAATTACTTTCCAGCGAGCATGCAGGCAAGCATGGAGATAAAGTTCCTGGAACTAAAGCAAGGAAGCATGTCAGTTGCGGAGTATGCCGCAAAATTTAATGAGTTAGTTAGGTTTACTCCACATCAGGTGGACACCGAGGCTAGGCGAGCAAAGAGATTTGAACAAGGATTGAAACCTTGGGTGTATAGTAAGGTTGCGGTTTTGCAGATCAACACATTTTCTACGTTACTTGAGAAAACAATCATTGCTGAGGGAGGAAATGAAGCTTTGGCAAGGCACAACCAAGATCAGAAAAAGAAGAAGAGCCATGATGGTCATAAGGAAGGTAGCAGTGGGGGAAGTAACCCAAATAAAAGGAAATGGAACGACAGTCAGATGACAGGAAGCAAATCCGGAGGGGATGCAAAGAAGGGTAATAAATGCGAGAAATGTGGAAGGAATCACTTTGGAGAATACATGAAAGGAAAAGGAGTTTGTTTCAACTGTGGTCAACCGGGGCACTTTTCCCCACAATGCCCAAAGGCGAAGGCAGGAAGTTATTTTTCTTGTGGCGCTTCAGATCATCAGAAGAAGGATTGCCCAAAGAGAAAGAGTGATGCAGGCAGTGCTAACCAAGGGAACAATAGTAAGCTGACTATCGGAGGACCAACACAGCAGAACAGACCAGTAGCACGCACCTTCAACATGACAGTGCAGGATGCGATGGAATCAAAGGATGTGGTGTCAGGTATTATTTCGATCAATAATATTAATGCATATGTATTATTTGATTCAGGAGCTACCTGTTCATTTGTGCCGGATGAATTTGCTAAACGGCTAAACTTACCTCGTGAGAAATTAGAGAATCCAATGAATGTGGAAGTAGCTAATAAAGAAGTTATTCCTGTGGAATATATTCATAGAAATTGTTGTGCTGGGATAAACGGGTATAAACTGAGCGTAGATTTGATTCCGATACGACTAGGAGAATTTGATGTAATCCTCGGGATGGATTGGTTGTCTAGTCACGGGGCTATGATTGACTGTCAGAAGAAATGTATACACCTGAAGACTCCAGATAAGTCGAAGGTCGTATTTTACGGTAGTAAATCGCCGAGACAATCTTGTTGTCTGACGATGATGTAAGCAAAGAAATTGCTACGGAAAGGTTGTATAGGTTATTTGGCTCACGTGGTTGATACCCGAAGAGTAGAGGGTGAACTGGGTCAGATACCTGTAGTAAGGGAATTCCCAGATGTTTTCCCAGATGAGATACCGGGGTTGCCGCCGGATAGAGAAGTGGAATTTGTGATCGACTTAGTACCGGGAACCGCACCGATCTCAAAGGCACCGTACAGGATGGCACCGGTAGAGATAAAAGAACTGATGGTTCAACTGCAGGAGCTGCTAGATAAAGGGGTATATTCGTCCAAGTGTATCTCTATGGGGAGCGCCAGTACTGTTCGTAAAGAAGAAAGACGGATCGCTTAGGCTTTGCATTGACTATCGTGAGTTGAACAAAGTCACGATTAAGAACAAGTACCCGTTGCCCAGAATTGATGATTTGTTCGATCAATTAAAGGGAGCGAAATACTTCTCAAAGATTGACTTGAGGACGGGATATCACCAACTAAAGGTGATGCAGGAGGATATCCCAAAGACAGCATTCAGAACTCGATATGGACACTTTGAGTTTTTGGTGATGTCGTTTGGGCTGATGAACGCGTCAGCAGCATTTATGGACATGATGAACAGAGTGTTCAATCAATACCTAGATAAATTTGTTGTCGTTTTCATAGATGACATTCTTGTCTACTCGAAGACGGAGGAGGAACACGTCGAACATTTGAGAATAGCCCTGGAAACACTAAGAAGGGAGAAGCTATATGCAAAGTTTTCCAAGTGCGAATTTTGGCTACAAAGGGTGCAATTTTTGGGCCACGTGATTGACAAGGATGGTGTATCGGTGGATCCTGCCAAAGTAGAAGCAGTAATAAACTGGGAGCAGCCAAGGATGCCGACAGAAGTTCAAAGTTTCTTGGGATTAGCAGGTTACTATCGGAGGTTTATTCAGAACTTTTCAAAGATAGCGACACCGTTGACAAATTTGACAAGGAAGACTGTGAAGTTTGTGTGGACGGATAAGTGCGAAGAGAGTTTCTTGGAGTTGAAGAAGAAACTTAGTGAAGCACCTGTGTTATCACTGCCAGATAATACAGGGGGATTTGTGGTGTACAGTGATGCGTCACACAAAGGCCTTGGGTGTGTACTGATGCAGCATGGGAAGGTCATTGCATACGCGTCACGGCAGCTGAAGGATTATGAGAAGGGATATCCGACTCATGACCTGGAACTAGCGGCAGTGGTGTTTGCTCTAAAGATTTGGAGGCACTATCTGTATGGGGAGAAGTGTGAAATATACACAGACCACAAAAGTTTGAAGTATATTTTCACTCAAAAGGAACTAAACATGAGGCAGAGGCGATGGTTAGAGTTGATCAAGGACTACGATTGTGAGATTTTATACCATCCCGGTAAAGCGAATGTAGTAGCTGATGCTCTGAGTAGGAAGGGCAGGGATAAATTGATGGTACTAACAGCTCAAGAGGAACTGATCAAGGATATGGAAAGACTGGAGTTGGAAGTCAAGTATCCGATAAATACAGACGAGAAACTGTTCGCAGTAGAGGCGAGTCCGACTTTATTAGACAAGATAAAGGAGGCTCAAGAAAAGGATGACGAATGTGTTGCCATAAAGAAGCGAATCTCAGGAGGAGAGGAATTAAAGTACAAAATTGATAGCACGGGACTGCTAAGGTTTGACGGAAGGATCTGGATACCGATGGTTCCGGAGTTGAGAGAAGAGATTCTGCAAGAAGATCATTCTACAAAGTATTCGATACACCCTGGTAGTACCAAGATGTATCAAGATTTGCGCCAACATTTTTGGTGGCCGAACATGAAGAGGGAGGTTGCGGAATGTGTTGGACGATGTTTGACATGTCAGAGGGTAAAAGCAGAACATCAGAAACCGGGTGGACTGCTAAAACCATTGGAGATTCCGGAGTGGAAGTGGGAGCATATCACGATGGATTTTGTGACGGGGCTTCCACCAACTCAGAAGGGTTACGACGCGATCTGGGTGATCGTGGATCGTTTAACTAAATCTGCACATTTTCTACCGATCAAGATAAGGTACAATCTGGAGCAGCTAGCAAAGATATATGTGAAAGAGATTGTGTCACGACATGGAGTACCGGTATCTATTGTATCTGACAGAGATCCGCGCTTCACGTCGAATTTTTGGAAGAGCTTACAAGAAAGATTGGGAACTCAGTTGAGGTTGAGTACGGCGTATCATCCTCAGACGGATGGGCAAAGCGAACGAACGATTCAGACGCTTGAGGACATGCTTAGGGCATGTGTGATGGATTTTAAAGGCAGCTGGGACAATCATCTACCACTGGTGGAGTTTGCCTACAATAACAGTTATCATACAAGCATTGGCATGCCGCCATATGAAGCATTATACGGAAGAAAGTGTCGAACACCTCTGTGTTGGGACGAAGTCGGTGAACGGAGACTGTTGGGACCTGAAATGGTGCAGCAGACCGTGGATGTCGTCAAAGTGATAAGAGCTCGATTAGTAGCAGCTCAAGATCGATAGAAGAAATACGCCGATTTGCATCGTCAGAAGCGAGACTTTGAAGTTGGCAGCTTTGTGTTTTTGAAGGTATCTCCCTGGAAGGGGAAGATCAGATTTGGAAAGAAGGGGAAATTGAGTCCTAGGTTCGTAGGACCTTTTGAAGTTTTAAAGAGGGTAGGTGAAGTGGCATACGAGGTAGCTTTACCTCCTGAACTTGAGCACATTCACAATGTGTTTCACGTTTCTATGTTGCGGCCATATAAACCCGACTACAAGCATGTGATATCCTATGAACCGATTCAAGTTGAGAAAGACTTGTCATATGAAGAGATTCCTGTCCAGGTATTAGATAGGAAAGAGCAGACGTTAAGAAATAAGGTCATCCATTCGGTCAAAGTACTTTGGAGAAACCACGCAGCTGAAGAAGCTACGTGGGAGCTAGAAGAGAAGATGATGAAGAATTATCCGCATCTTTTTGAGTGAACCCGTTAAGTTTTCCGTACCTAGACTGTAATTCTGGGGACAGAATTCTTATAAGGGGGGAGGATGTAACGACCGAGAATTCTGAAATTTCCTTGTAATTCGAATTTTTGAATATTAATGATTATGTTATATTTTTATTAATATTATATTTGTGTTACGTGTTTAAAGGTTGTGTGACAATCTAGGTTATGTGAATGTATGAAATTTTACGTGTTATAGTTTTGTTTAAGTGAATAATTGATTTCGCGCAGCGTCGCTAAATCACTATTTACGGGGCAAGTTTCCCGAGGCACTATTCATGCCAGATATTTTTTTGTGTCTTTTTCGATGTTAATAAATTTCATAAATACGTGTATGCGTACGAATAATTTTTCCAAGTGTCGGAAATTTTATTTGAGCTGATACGTGATTTTATCCGTATCCGAAATGTATTAAATGGGTGTTCCAAATATTTGGACAAATCCCATAATAATTATTTTTACCCATCCTAATATTTATGGTAATACCCATTTTAATTTTGGGTAGAGTTATTTATCAGTTTTGGTACAAAAGTGGGAGTTTTCGGATATATTTTTAGTATTTTTGGGTATCTAATTTAGCTTATTGCTCCAAGTGGGAACCACCAAACCACTTTCAACCAATCAAAATGCTAAGGAGTGAGAGAGTGGGGGGGTGTCGGCGCCACCTTGAGTTCCAAACCCATTTCCTCCCTAAATTTCTCCACTTCTCCAATAATCATTCATTCAACTCTCAATCCATTCCATTCCATTCCAAGTTGCTCAGCTGATAGAGAGAGAGAGAGTGAGAGAGAGAGCTGCTGTTAGAGAGAAGGAAGAAGGAGGAAGGAAGAAGAAGAAGTCTAGAGAGAGAGAGGTGGTGCACGGGTGAAGAAGAAAAGGAAGCCAAAGCAAGCAAGAAGGACTCAAAGCAAAGCCTAGCAGTCTTCTTAACCTCTAGAAGAGATTTGTAGAGGTAAACCATCAACCAAAACTGATTTCATTTGATTTTGTGAAGATTTTCGAGTTTTGAAGGTTTTTGGAGCTTTTTAGCTCATGGATGATCTTTGCTGCGATTCTTGTTGTTTTTGTTTGTGTTGGATGTTTGTAAATGTTGTTAAGAGGTTATATAAGACATTAATAATATCAAAGTGGAACAAAAACGCAAGAAATCCGTACCTTGGCTTAATGGAGCAAGAACAATGGACAAAACATGGACTTTGGACTGTTGGACGATTTAGAGGACCTTGTAGCTATGATTTCGTGTTTATTTGATTTGTTTGTTATTATGATGTTGTACTTCCATGGGTTATGAGTTTAACCCAGTTGGAATGGAGTAAAAAGGGATTAAAACAAAGATTTGGTGATGATTTTCGTAAAGAACACGAAGAACACGAAAATATAGCATGAGTTGATACTTTGGCCTAAGATTTGGCCATGTTAATGTTAATGAATAACTCTAAATTTTTGATATGTTGTAGCCCTATGTCTTAGGAGTCCATAGAGTCTAGAACGGACCAATTTGAACGTGTATAGAAGAAGTTATGGAGGTTGGAGTGAAGAAAGGTCGGATTGCACGAAGGTGGCAAGTCTGCAATTCTGGGCATTGGCGCAGCCTCGCTGATCCTCACCGAGGCCTTGCCAAGCCCGCTGGTCATTGGCGCAACCTCGCTGCTCCTCACCAAGGCCTCGCTGCCCTGATTGGCGCAGCCTCGTTGATTTTCACGGAGGCCCCGCCGACTGCCTGTATCCAAAATTTCCAGCATGAACACCTTTTAGTAAAATGACCATAACTTTCTCATACGAACTCGGATTAGGACGATTCAAGATGATCCGGAAAGCTTAGAGATAGACCTACAACATCCATTAATTAGAATTGAAATTTATTACCTGGAACAATTTTTAAATTTACTGTTTTTAGGATTGTTGTGCAAACGGAGGGCGTCGGTAATGCGCGTGCAACGTTTATTGCTCCAACAATATAAGACAATGTTCTAAGTCCTAAAACATGATTGTTCTGTATTATAATGATACTTAGCATTAACCAATGAGTATTAGATAAATCGAATGGGCGTGCTAGGCGTACACAATTTCGTGTCGCTTAGGTGTTCGAATAGGCAAGTTTGGCGTATAGACGTGCAAGCGTCGTAACGCCGTAACTAGTGGGTATAACCTTGTTTAATATTTTGTTTCTTATATGAATGAGACATTATAGAGTTGTATAAACAAATATTTGATATCCGGTATGTGACTAATTGTATGTGAATATGTACCTAATTGTGTAGGATATTAAGGAGCGTGTGTTGTATTATTGTAGCAGCGCTTCAGGCAAGTTCCCTAACTTCATTCTTTCTACATATTGAATGCAAGTTTCCTAACGCTTGTCAAACCCTTGTGTTGGGCAAGTTTTCCCTAACCTTACTCGAATTATATTTTGAGCAGGTTTCATATTTTATACAGGTGTTGTATATTGTTGCAAGTTTCATGACTCAAATGGAGTTATTACTTTTGAATCATATTCGTGGATTAATTATTGTCAATTACTCCACCTCCAAGATAATTATTGATATTCGCAGCTTATGCATTTGAATTCATTATCTGTTGTTGGACTGTGAAACGTTTAAGTTCTTTATTCATGAACTGTTTAAAGAAATAGTATATGCCATTTGTTTCGGCTAGACATGTACAGGTTATTATTTTAAAAGCTATCCAAACCGATTGTTGGTGCGGATTCTTGGACTGAGAGAGCAACCCTTATTAGGGGATTATAATGTGTCGGTTATTCGATGCAGTCAGAGTTAAATGTTATGCATATACATGGTGTACGAGAGGCTGATCCCCTCGAGTACAACTGACGGGGCCAGGTTTTAAAAGAGTTAGTCGAATGATCGACTCTTTGGCCAAAAGTTCATGGTCGGTTGGACCACTCAGCAGTAAATAGTCATTATTCATTGTTTAATTTGAACCTTGATTATGTCATTTCAGCTATTTCATCAATGTTCATAAATTGTTGATCTATGCAGCTATTATTCTTATTCATTCATGATATATCTTCATTCTTGCTTTTAAACTTGCTGAGCAAAGTAGTTGTTCACCCTTGCTATATCATGAACCTATTGCAGTTAAGCCGGAGAGTTCCAAAGCGGGCAAAGGCAAAGGAAAGCTTAAGGAATAGTTATATGTACTATTTCGATATGTAATCGTGGAATAGTTTTGTATTATTAATTTATTCTGCGATGTATTTATTTAAGGTTATAGACCTTGGGACCGTAGTTAACCTTTTTGTAATGAACAACATATGTTTATTTATTCCGCATTAGTTGATTTATGTTGTTTAGAGGTGTATGGATGTATTTTATCGTGAGCACCAAATTCGAGGTATTGGTACCTGAATTTGGGGGTGTCACATTTTTTTGTTTGAATCACCTATTATATGTATTAGCTCGTTACAAACATAATACTATTACATCAATTTCTATGTTTTTCTTTACGCCTACTAATGAATGTATTAGCTTATTACGTTCGTAATGTTATAGGTCATAAAAGACAAAACCGTAATTATTACAACTGATTTAACATTTTGACTTATAATTTAATTTGTTCATTACATACAATCATATAATTTAGTAAACCAAATATAATTTTGAACATAATGTAATAAGATTATAATTACTATACAAATACCAAGAACGAACCAAATAAATATGTGGTAATAACTTATTATCATTACATTACAACTCTATCACATTACGTAAACTATTGCATTATAACAAATTTTTATTTGGCGGACCAAATAAACCCCACCAAAGTTTTTTGTATCGATTTTTTTAAGCTCTCTTATAAAATTCAGAAGTACTGGTGTGAAGATGACATGATTATAGGTCTAGCATGGGTGACAAGAATCCTTTTAGAGGTTGTTGAGTTCATGCAAACATAACTTTTAAGTTGGATTATTATTTATTTTTGAAAATAAGTTTTAAATATTTTCAAATTTAAAATTGAGATAATTTATTAAAAATTCTAAAACAATATATTTTACAATAATTAATACTTTTTAGGAAATTTATTAAACAAATTACTATTATATTTTAGTTTGAAAATATTTCAATTTAACTTCAAAAAATTAAAAATAATAAATTCTAGAAAGGATAGAGTATTTTGGATGATACTTGTTACTTCTCACATAAAAAAAAATTAAGCTATGATCTCATAACATAAAAGAAGAAAAGAAATAAAGCTAAAGAGGAATTAATCTATAAGATCATTACCAACATATATAAAAAGCTAATATTAATAGTATATACTATATACATCACAATAATAATAATCCCAAACAAGCTGCAACACAAAATGCAGCATCATCACTTCACTGCACATTATGAGGAACAAGTGTGCACTGTGTGAAAGAATGCAAACAAATTTGCAGGCTCCGTTAACGCATTCATAGCCAGATGTTGCCAAGCTTGCAACCTGTGCGAGGCACGGAATAATTTTTAAAACATTTCTTAGTACTCCATCTATTAAGTCAATCAAATATTAAAAATTTAGAGGCATTTTTGTTAATCATATAGGCTATATATATAATAGCTGCATTTTTCAAAAATGCAAGACCTAAACTCAAAAGTATTTAAAAATGAGAAAAAGAAGTGAGAAATTCTTCTCTCTTTCTTTTTTGAATAAAACACAAAACACTTCATTTCTATAAAACAACATATACAATATCAGTACCTACTATTACAAGCAGACAACAAGCCTCAACATGAAGCTGCTAAACAAGATGCAAAAGCTAGGCACACCTTAAACCATTGTCACGGCTCTATTATCCGAGCTTTTGCAGCTTAATGAGCTAAACCTCGAGCTTTATTCAAGTGTTTCTTATCTACATATATATATATATATATATATCCTATCAAAAGTTGGTGGAGATCCTCACGTATATTACAAACATCACATAGGAGCAATTTTTGGACTGATGTTCGCATCACCTGCTAACAAGGGCGGAGCTAGGAATTGAGAGCGTCTTGTGCTAACTAGCAATGGTGAAGTCAGAAAATGGCGGGGGTTCAGTGGCAGCGCCCCCGAGCCAATTTTTTTTAATACTTTTGTACTTCCGAGTCACACGTGTATATATATATATATATATATATATACACACACACTATATTATAACGACAATATAATAAGTAATAATATATGGTATATATACACTATGTTGACTCATAATAGACTTTTTTAATCACAATTGTTCATAAGTAATTAATTCATTAATTATTTTTAAAAATAATATAAATTAGATTAATATTTTGATCGACAAAGTTATAAATTTTCAATTTGACCCTTAGAAATTTTATAAATACTGAAATAGTTGCACCATAAGTATCAATTAAGCTGCATAGTTTCTACTACTTGGTGTCATGAACACTCAAGCCTTGTTTCTCTTACTGCAGAGAGTGATACCTTCTAAGTTAGGACATAGCATTCACTTTCAGCACCATTTTAGGTCAGGACTTGAGTAATTTCAACTAATTGATTTTCAATTAACAATTAAATTGAACTCACAAACACAAGATGAGAAGGTATTATGTATGGTTTCTATCAAATTTAAGGAGCATAAAAAATAAAAAAATAAATAAGTAGAAATTAGAGATTGTACCTTGTTGCGTCTGATGATAGGGACGGAAGTGAAGATATAGGGTAAAGAAAGGAAGATGAGTAGAAATGATGGCTCCTCCCAAATCCAAAAAGACGAAAACGATTGAAAAAAATATTGGGTGTCAAAATCCAATTCTCTCTTGGGATATTGGGTTCGTTAGGTCTTATGTTATGGGCTGTGCTATTAGTATTATGTATGGGCTGGACTGTTGAAGAAGATATAGTACTAATTTTTTTCCAAAAACTTACCCCGGGCTGGAGCCCACCCCAGCCCCTACATACCTCCGCTCCTGCCTGCTAACTGCATGATCAAATTAGTAGCATTACTAAAGATATTCACATACATGATATCCAATTAATGCTAGAACTAATGCCAAAACAGACACTACAAGAGTCTCATCAATACTTGCTGAAAAACAAGCAGAAAAATGAAAAACTCATTTTTTTTTTTTGGCATTCCATCACACACATAGTAAGTATCACCACGAGGCACCTCATAATGCCAAATTAATTGTACGAAAAAAAAGAAATTAAAGAGAGTGAATGAGTACATATCTTTTATCCATTTATAATATCTATATGTACAAGTATATTGCGGAACAATACTGAATATTATATATATATATATATATATATATATATATATATATATATAATCTGGCAGTGAATATGTACAAATAGTGTAGAGAAAAATATGCACTTATATGAATTTGAAAATGCGAATGATTATATATCTTTTATTTAATATTTACTATTAAAGTTGTGAGGGTAGATACTGATGAAATTAAAAGATGTTAAACTTTTGGGTTTCACTAGAATAAGAAAGGAAAAAGAAAGAGAAGTAACATGATAGTGAGAGAGGAAGTGAATGGAATGAATAATGAAATTTTAATGAATAACTCATTAATGTAAGTTCAATTAATAATAATTTATTAACTTAATTTGTGTCAACTCATTTAAGTGAATTCGACCAACCAAATTAACTTAATTGAATTGAATTGAAAATTGTAGCATCTTGACTTATTATATATAGTTATTGATAGGAAAAAATGATGTTGATTTAATGTAAAAAAGCTCAAAAAAAAGTTTCATTATTGATTCTGTTATATATGTATTATGAAAGCTTTTTGCCGAATTATAATTATAACATATATTAATACATAAGATTAGATAGAAATATTAGGTTGACTTACCATATTAGATTTATTACTTGTAGTTATTCACGTAATTGGTGACAAAAAAATCGACAAAAAATCGCAATATCATTTTTTTATTTCTAATATGTGATTCATAATCATGAATTTTATGTAACTCGCAACAAAAAAAAAAGCGATACATAAAATTATAAGATGTATCATTTTCTCATTACTAATATGTCATTCATAATCATGAATTTCACGAAAAAAATAATTGGACGCTAATATAATTTAAATGAGCTCAAATAATTTAAAAAGTTATGGGTCCCTTTCTAAGCCAATAATTCAAATAATGTAGCAAAACTTTATTAAAACACTTTTCTCCGCAGCCGGGATTTGAACCCGGATTTTTCATATTGAGAAAATTGCCAAATTGCTACAGCGGACTTCGTGATATGTATTCCAATTAATTACTATATAAACAAGTATTCAATAACTAAGGTTAGATTCCAACGTTTCGGACAAATTTCTCTACTTTTGGCCCCCAAATTCCCCCTGTGAATCCACTGTAGTGATCAAAAAAAAATTATAATAATAAATAAATTAAATTAGGTATTAAAATTTTAAATATAAAAAGATTTAAAGCGGAAGGAACTAACTCCCTGTTTGTTTGTAGGTTTTATTTTAGGTGGAAGGAAGAGACGGAACGAAAAGTTCTTTTTTCCAAAAAAAATTTAGCATTTTTTTTCCCTTCTCATCCATTTCCTTATCTCCAAATCAAAACTCATAAAGACAGTTAAATGAGAAATTATGGGAGAATATATAAGAGTGAAGGTTGTTGGATATTTTCAAATTTAGAAAGTATATAATAATTATATTATATGATGTCTATAGTATTAATATTAAGAACTTGAGTTCAAGTCGTGGCAATAACACGATAAGATGCCAAGACAGAGTTCGGAAATTAATTATAATTAATTAATTAATTAATTAACGGTAAGATGCCAAAACAGAGTTCGGCAAACAAAGTTGGGATTTGCAGCAATTGAAACTCTTCAAGAAATTGGAATCTCTTCAAAGGATGTTAGGAAACCTAGGAAACTTATAAATAGGTTCCAAGTCTACTCAATACAATCACTTCAAATCAAATCAATCTTTTTCAAGTTCTTAAGGAAATATTATTCTAATATTTTCTTGTTATAATTTCTTCTCTATCATTTATAGTTTTGCACTAGATTTGTTACTACACAACAAATTTTAGTACAGAATAAAATCTGGGCTTGTCTTATCTTGGGAGACTAATTCGTAGTAACTCTGTGTAGCAAAAGTAAGGGGCAAATATAGTCTTAAGGAAAGAGTGGTCAATCATTCGATTCAGGCGGTAATATTGTTGTTCTATATCAAATAACAAAACGGGTTACAACAAAGGTTACATTGACAATTTCCAAGATAGTGGGTTACATGAGTAATTTAAATTTTTTTACCTATTTTTTATCCCTAATTAACCATGATAATAATCGCATGATTTTTTTTCTCCTTATCCTTAAAGTGTGAATATATTACTGCATTTATAACCGTCAGGAATTGCTCCAGTTTTATAAAGTCGAGAAAAAAAACCCCAGCTAATTTAGTGTTAAAAATATTGTGCAACCTCTTTTGTTTATAAATTTACTCTTTTATTTAATTACACACACTAGTGTGTGTAAGGAATACTAATCTTATTTTATAAAGACATTCTTTCTACAAGTTTTTATGTTGAATATATTTCACTGGCATAAAAAAAGTGTAGTAAATAATTATTAAAAATTTATAATTAACTTTTGTATTTAAAACAAAAATATTACTGATAATATCATGATTGACTTTTGAAAGTGAATGACGTACCTTTTCAAATAACGAAAACACAAAGGGGGAGAAAGAATTCCCGTAGAAAAAGTTATGCGGCCCTTTCTCAGCCCAATAATTCAAATAATGTCATAAAACTAAAATTAAAATATTAATTCCGCAGCCGGGATTTAAACCCGATTCTTATATTTTTGATGAATTTGCCAAAGTGCTACTGCGGACTGATTATTGTACCGCCTAACTGTTTATTTATATAAACTAATATTTCAACAACTGTACGTTACATTCCAACACTCCTGATAAATTTGTCAATTTTTGCCCCCATAGTTCCCCAGGTGAATCCACTCATCTTCACTTTCTCTTTACTACCATCAGGTGAGTCACGCGTTGCGGGTATAAATTAAAATTTTTAAAAATTTAAAAGACTAAATAGAAAAATAAAAACAAATAAATTAAAAGGAACAAAATAATAATATATCTAAAGTTATAGGGACAAAAGAAAAAGAAAAAAAATCAAGCATGACACAAATTCACAAAACACGTCATCTGCTTCTCCGGAACCGCTTTAATTATATATAGAGATTAATAAAGTCTAGAAAAAAAAAGCAGTTAATTTGATGTTAACAATTTTATGTAGTTTTTTTTTTAATTTCAAATTTAATCTTTAAGGAATATGAGCAGTTATTTTTAAAACTTAAAAATTTTCTTTTTCTCTATCCTACTGTTTTATCAATCCTTATTTTTTCTCTAATATTTTCCTACTCATTCTTCCAAAAGTTATATAAATATTTTATTTAATTACATACGCTAATGTGTGCTAGGAATACTAATAATCATAAAATCATTTAATTTATAAAGATATTTCTTCCATAATTTCTTATGTTGAATATAAAATTAATTTCACTCGCCATAAAAAAAAGTGTGAGAAATAATATTAAGAAATTATGATAAGCTTTTGTGTTTGAAACAAAAGTATTGCTCATAATATGGTAAATAATAATGCACGTCAACTTCCTGTTTGGGACTACTAACTATAATTTCCACCGTCTTTATAAAATCTCCTCCTAAATAAGTTGACAGATTTATAGAGAGAGATTATGTGTCAGAAAAATCACAAAAATTCTCTCTTCTTCTCTTTCCTTTCCTTCTCTTTTTTCCACTTATCCCCTTTCTCTTCATATCTTTCCATTAAAAACTTTAAGTTCTTTTATAAAATTCAGAAGTACTATGTGAAGATGACATATGATTATAGGTCTAGCATGAGTGTCATACACGGTAATTTGGTACAAAATGAGTCAAAATATTTTAAGGGTAATAGGCGGTATCGTGTCTTTTTAATGTCTTTTAGATACGTTTTTTTAGACATAGTCGAGTCCATGTAACATAATAACCTTTAAATTATACTTATTATTAAATCATTATTTATTTTTGAAAATTAATTTTAAACATTTACAAATTTAAAATTAAAATAATTCATTAAAAATTATGAAATAATAAATTTTTCAATAAATAATACTTTTTAAAAAATTTATTAAACAAAATCCTTTTTTTTTAAGTTTAAAAATATTTTAATTTAAGTTTAAAAAATCAATAATAATAAATTATAGAAAGGATTGAGCATTTTGCATGCATGATACTAAAGCTAAAGGGGAATTTATAAGATGATTATCAACTGTTAGGATATAGCCCGAAAGGCTGAGCCCATTTTTTGTTGGCCCATACCCAAGAACCGATAAGCTTGGTGTGCTCAAACGGAAACGGTTCGGGAGAAGCATGTCAGGAAAGTTTAGAGAGCCTATTCAATCTGGAGGGTCCCACATAGTCGAATTTCGAACAGTGTGAAAGTCAGGTGATAGGACACTGTTGTGTCTGTCATGCCCATACCTTGGTACTTGATGAAACATCTCAAGTAGGACAAAATGTGTAAAACAATTAAAAGGGATAAAAATAGGTTAGACACTTTTTACACTTAAAAGTTAAATTCAAATTAATTACTTATCTCTCTGTTCTATTCACTAATTCCTACATCCGAGACGCTCCACGGCGGGCCGAGCCATCTCATATCGTATGAGTATTTGTGTAAGTCGCCGAGCCATCTCATATCGTGAGAGTATTTGTGTAAGTCTGAACAAATAGGGACTCGCAGTTGAAAACATGATCTCAAAACTAAGTCGTCATTATTTGCACCAGAAGGAGGGTCTTCTTGTGTAAAATCCTTAGGTTTCAGTAACCAAAGGACTTGGGATGTTATATTTTTTGATTGTTTTTATCCGGTTGAAAATTGTACCCATCGAGAATATTCATTTCGATCGTGGTTGGTTCTCTAACTGGTGGGAAAACAAATTAAGATATACGACTCAAGTGCAGATAGTCTTCAGTACGTTAAGATAACCCCCAACATGGTTAGAACACGCAATAAAAGCTATAGGAGTGGGGTACCTGCACAGAGCCATAAGAGTAGAGGAGTTGGTCAAAGCCGTTATGAACCAAGTCACCAAGTGGAGGTTCAGCCTTCCGTGCACTCTGCACCATCTGTCCATTCTGTGCATTCTGTGCATTCGGTGCATTCAGGACGCTCTGTGCACCCAGAACGGTCTCAAAGAAAGCTAGATCTAAGGGACACTTCGAACAAAAGCAGGGCCCACATTTCAGCGGGCTTTAGAGAGGTCAATGCAGTAGAAGCGGCTCGTCGAGAGGCCGAGAACGCCAGACGGGGCGCCCATCTCTATGACCTCGAGGCTCTGTGTTTGCAATATGAAAAAGATGATAAAAGGATAGCCGCAAATGGAGGCGCAACTTGCTCAGGATCACGAGTTAAAAAGGAAGAATGAGCGTCACTCCATTGAGAGGTCCGTTCATTCGGACCAAAATGAGGGTCAGTCCAGTAGAAGATCTAGGCGTAAGATTCCTTCCCCCGAGAAAGAAGAAGTAGGGCAACTAAGAGAAGGAGCCCCCTCCCCTCGGGATGACGACAGGAGAATTAGGGTGATTCGGCCAGTGCATCCAACCATCAAACAGAACCAAGGCACAAGAATGCAACTCAACCTTTAGTGGAAGGTAATAATTACCCTACTGCCACTTGGGCTCAGAGATTTGAAGACCTGGAAAAGGAAGTAAGAGGTCGGAATGCAACAATTGGTGGCTCTCCTTTTGTTAAGGCATTGGAAAATGGTCCAGTTGATATAAATGTAAGGGTCACCGACTTGGAATGTTTTGATGGCACTACTGACCCGACGGACCATGCTGAATATTATGAAAGTCTAATGTATGTGCTCAATTTTACCACAAAGTGCCGCTTATTTGTATCTACCCTGAAACTGCATGCTCGGGCCTGATTCACCTCACTTCCTTCTCGGAGCATCCAATCGTGGACTGAACTTCGGGATACTTTATTAAGCGTTTCACTAACAATTGTCCAAGACTCCGAGTGAGGTACTTACGGTCAGTCTCATGCAGTTGAAACAGGGAGACTACAAATTTCTTCGGGATTATATTGAAAGGTTTAAACAGGGGGTCACACCCATCAAAGAGCTCAGGATGCCAGAGGCGGTTGGTCATTTTACTCGAAACCTCAACATCCGAGCTAATAAAGATTTTGTCAAAGATATCATAACTAAAGCCCCTCAGACCCTCGGGGAAGTATACAAAATTGCCCAGGAGCATATCTTAATAGATGAGGCTCTGAGGGCGTTATATCCTCGGATTGATAAGAAGAAAGATCAGGGTAAGGGTGGCAGTGAGGGAAATGGAAAGGGGGGAGATAATTCCAAGAAGAAGGGAAAAACTGAAGAAAAGACCCTCCTAAAAGAAAATACGAAAAGTATACACCCCTCAGTAAGTCCCGTACTGTCATCCTCGAGGAGGTGAAGGCTAAGCTGTTTTTTATCCAACCAGAAAGCCTGACCGTGCCAACCGAAAAGAGAAATAAGAGCAAAATTTACAAATATCATGAAGACCACGGCCATAATACTGAGAACTGTTGGGCTTTGAAGGATTTCATCGAAGACCATGTTAAAAAGGGTCATATAAATCAGTACATTAAGGGGCAATCGATACTTATGATTACCCCCGGACCCTCTAGAACTACTGGTGGCTGGCATGTTGTTAATGTGGTGATAAGGGGAACAACCTCAGGGTCAGCACTGGCCCTGAGCTAAAGTCCAAGGTGCCCGGGCTTTAGGCCCACTAAAATTGACAAATTTTTAGGGCCCCCAATAGATATTTGTGTTATGTATATATATACCCAAACAAAAGAGTTCAGCCCACATCAATTTAAATTTAAAGGCACACAAAAAATTTACCCAATGAAATAGGCCCAAATTTTAACAGCAATTCGCAAAAGGTCTATTCTTTTGTTGTCGTTTTAAGCCCTTAAAAACTTAAGGCCGACCCTGCTCAGGGTGCCCCCAAGAGGAATACATGAAGAAGGTTTTTATAATTGAAGGGTAGGTTCTAAAAAAATAAAAGCTAAACCCCAAAAATCTTATTACCTTCTCGGATGAAGATTATGGCTCGGTGAACCCGAGGCATGCTGATGCATTGGTAGTGAAGTTAGATGTCACCGACCAAGATGTTATGAAGATATTGATTGGCAGCAAATCATCGGTGGACATCCTTTACTACCACACCTACAGCAGAATGCTGCTCGATGGTTAAGAGATTAAACCATGTAAGGAACCCCCTCTTTATAGATTTGGAAACAATCCTATCCCAATCTGAGGGACCATTAGCTTGCCGGTGGGTTTTGGTTTCTAGCCATGCCAAGTAGGAGCATTGGTAAAGTTTTATGTGGTAGATGAGGCCTCGTCCTAAAATGCAATCATAGGGAGACCTATCCCGACAAACCTGAGGGCGATAACATCCATCACCCATATGAAGATGAAGTTCCCGACTCCTTTTGGAGTAGGTGAGGTATATGCCAATCAGAAGGTGTCAAAAACTTGTTACAACACGACTCTATGCTTGGCACAGACCTCTCCGAAGAAAAAGGGGAAAGACAAAAGAAAAAGTGATCTTGTTGATATCAACCGAGGCCCCTGATGAAGGCCCTTTTTGAAGTAGAGCCATTTGAAGAAAAGCGTAGTGAGACTAAGGCAAGCCCTGCAGAAGAAATTAAGGAATTTGAGCTCATTCATGGGTGCCTAGTAAGAAATTGTAAGTGGGGGTAGGATTAGCTCTCGACCTTAAGCAGCAACTCGTCCATTTGCTCTGGGAATATGCAAACATATTTACATGGGCTCCCGAGGACATGCCGGGAATTGATCAGTTTATTGCCGTCCATAAAGAATATAAAACCACAATAGATTGTTTTACTAGGGTCAACATGTTATCTAATGTTTGAAATTTCTCTAAAGCAAACATTAGCAATTTATCTATCTACTAAAGAATATAAAACCACAATAGATTTTGGTTCCTGCCTGTTTTAGTCCCAAGTTTCGTCCAGTTGAGAGGCATACGACGTAGTTTAACTCACCCATCTCCCGCGCGGACTATCTGTCTCCATCTTTGTGACTACTTAATCAGTGAACGTTACAAAGAATCCCAAAAGAAATAAATTAGTAATTGAAGCGGTTCTTCACTTCCCAGATTTCTTATCTTCCGCTTAAGCAATTCAATAGATAGAGAAAAAACAGGAAGTACACCAAAGAAGCATTGAACTCTTGAGACGATGAAGCTAGACATTCTTTAGTATTTGTGATTCATATATGTATGTGTATATGTGTGTACTTTGACATTCAGGGCTTATTTCGTATTCGAATTTTGCTAAATTCCACATACTCATCTTACAAATTAGTTTGAGGAATTTTAATATGCTTGCTCCAAAGTAAATAATGATGATTATGGTGTTGTATGTTGTATATTCGATAAAATTCCCCAATGAAAATTGCAACTCAATCAAAATGCAATGCAATGACAGTGATGAAGAAATGCAGTGGTAGTGATGAAATGGGTAATTGGATCATTTGTTGGGACTCTATTCATCGTTCCAGGATAAGTTGTTTTTACATAGTTGTGTGAATTCTGATTATGTAGATAATGAATCTTCTGTTTGGTGTTAAACAGGGGAGATTGGAACATGTACAAGCTTATATAAAAAAGAATAAATGGGGTGTTGGTATTAGGTTGGTTGGTGGCTCACTATAGGTAGTGGGTTGGTGGCCGTAATTGTTGAAGGTAAGAGCACACTATTATTGACAGAGGTATGCTCTAATCTCCTATATAAACCCATATATTCTCCTTTGTAAAATCATCCCTCAGTTTTCAGTTGTTATATATTTAGTGCTACCTCCCGTGGAGTAGGCGATTTGCCGAACCACGTAAATCTTTGTGTTTCTTTGTGTATGATAATTCTCACTTTGATTTAGTAGCTTCCGCAGTAGCTTCTGCACAACAAATTGGTATCAAGAGCCACGGTTGTTCAAACCACTCAGAAATCAAAGTGGTTAAAATTTTATTCTGATCATACCAGGAGATAGCCCTCGTCGCCAAGAGTCCAACGGAACAAACGGCGTGTCATTTGGACGTCGTATGCCCCTGGAAATCGCGGTCAAAGTAACTGTAAAAAAAAAAGTTTTCTGCAACTCCGGGTGAAGAAGAAACAACCCGTGGGGCGACCCGACTCGGTATGACACAGTAACCCGACCCAGTAGCCCAGCGGATTGACCCGACCTAGAACCCGACCTAGCCCAGTGACATCAGTACTGCATCAGCAAACGGCGTCAGAATATTCCGTTAAAGATAACGAAATATTCCGTTTAACATTTTTTTGGTATTTTGATCCGTTTGAGCTCGTTTCAAGTCCGTTTTTGACAAACTCAGTATCATTTCCAAGGTTTTGGACCATTTCGGACGCAACTGTGCCATCCGTTTCTGCTAATTACGCTCCTAAGGTACTGTTGTTACTTAGTTGAGCTCTGTAAGTTTGTTTTGTAGCACAATGGATGGTCCAAAGGGCGAAGAAAAAGTTGAGGATCAAAACCCACCATCCACCAGCCGTTCTTGGCAAAGAAGTTCAATGTCAAATGCTAAGTTTGATATTAAAAAATTTAACGGCACAAACAACTTTGGCATGTGGCAATGTGAAGTTATGAATCTGTTGTTTCGTGAGGGATCCGATATTGCACTAGGATCCAAACCGAATAATATTTCTGATAATGATTGGAAATATGTTAATCCTCAAGCCTGTGGCACAATTCGATTGTGTCTCGCCAAGGATCAAAAATATTTTGTCATGAAAGAGACAATAACTTCAAGTCTTTGGAAGAAGCTGGAAGATAAGTACATGACAAAGAGTGTAGAGAATCGACTCTATCTGAAAAAGAAACTCTTTCGATTCCACTTCAAGATAGGTATGCCTATGATTGAGCATCTTGATAATTTCAACAAAATACTTGTCGATCTGCAAAATCTAGATGTTGAGATTATAGATGAAGATAAGGCTCTGTTATTGTTAAATTCCCTACCTAAAACATATGATCATTTAACCACGACTCTGTTATATGGTAAAGATGAGGTTAAATTCATGGATGTTTCAAATTCTTTGGTGAATAACGAGTACCAGAAAAAGGATCAAAATGATCATAGAGATTCGACACCAGAAGCTTTGACTATTGCCCGAGGAAGGACGAACAACAGAAAATCTGGCGGATCTGAAGAGCGAGGCAGATCCCATTCGAAGTCTAGAGGATCATCTCGGAGACGTCTTGCAAAGGATGAGTGTGCCTATTGTCACGAGAAAAGGCATTGGAAGAAAGATTGTCTAAACAAAGACAAGTCTAATGCGAATATAGCACGAAAGGCTGATGACGAAGATGACTCAGCATTCTCTGTTTCTTCCTCAGTTGATTCGTCTGATAGATCGATTCTGGATTCTGGATGTTCCTATCACATGTGTCCAAATCAGCAATGGTTCTCAAGTTTCGAGGACATTGATGAAGGGCTTGTCTTGATGGGAAATGACAATGCCCGTCGGACAAAAGGTATTGGAACTATACGTTTGAAAATGCATAACGGTACAATCAGACGACTGACAGGCGTCTGGTATGTCCCTGATCTGAAGAAGAACCTGATATCTCTAGGGGTTCTTGACTCCAGTGGTTACAAGGTTACCATAGAAGGTGGAGTTTTGAAGGTTGTACGTGGTGCATTCTTAGTTATGAAGGGAATACGAGAAAGAAATCTATATTTCCTTGATGGTCACACAGTCTCTAGGAGAGCATTCGTCTCCAACTGTGTCGAAGAAGCAGATTCGTCTGATACTTCACGACTGTGGCACATGCGCTTAGGGCATGTCGGTGAAAAGGCCTTGCAGAATTTGGTAAAACGGGTTCTACTAAAAGGTGCTAAGAGTGGGAAACTTGACTTCTACGAGCACTTTCTTGGGAAAGTAGACACGGGTCAAGTTCGGCAATGTTATGCATCGTACGAAAGGAACACTGGATTATGTTCACACTGATGTTTGGGGGCCTTCCAGAAATGCTTCATTAGGAGGTAAACATTACTTTGTAACATTTATTGATGACTTTTCCAAATATGTCTGGGTGGACACCATGAAGCACAAGGATGAAGTTTTGGATATCTTCCTTAAATGGAAGAAAATGATTAAAACCCAGACAGGTAAGAAAATCAAGAGGCTAAGATCTGATAATGGAGGGGAATACAAGTCAGATCCATTTCGGAAAGTTTGCCAGGACGAGGGGATAGTCAGACATTTCACTGTGTCAGGCACACCACAACAAAATGGTGTAGCAGAACGAATGAATCGTACCTTGGTTGATAAGGTTCGATGCATGTTATCCCAATCCAGATTGAGCAAAGCATTTTGGGCAGAAGCTTTGTCATTTGCCTCTTTTATCATCAGTAGACTCCCTGCTTCAGCACTAGATGGGAAAACTCCCAAGGAGGTATGGTCTAGACAATCCGTTTCTGATTATGATTATCTACATATATTCGGGTGTTCTGCATATTTTCATATGAAGGAATCAAAACTGGATCCTAGAGCCAAGAAAGCTGTTTTCATGGGTTTTAGTGAAGGAGTTAAAGCATTCCGTCTGTGGAACCATGAGTCAAAGAAGATCGTGATAAGCAGAGACGTTACCTTTGATGAGTTTGTTATGTTGAAACAATCAACTATAGAAAAAGAGAATCAGAACCCGGTGGAGTTAGATAATCCTGCAACTCTAGAAAAATCAACTCAAACAGTCGATCATCCTGAAGATGATGACAATCAGGATGATAGCTCCATTGAGACGGAGGTACTAGCACAAGCACCGCTACAAGAAATCACAGAAGAAGAAGAATCTATTGCCACCACGAGACTGAAGAGAAAGATTCGGATACCTGCTCGATATACTGATATGGTAGCATTTTCACTTCCCATAACTGAAGCTGACATTCTGTACAATTACAAAGAAGCTATGTTTAGTGCAGAACAAGATATATGGAAGGTAGCAATGGATGAAGAAATGCAATCTCTTCATCAGAATCAGACTTGGAAGTTGGTTTCACTTCCAAAAGGCAAGAAGGTGATTGGATGCAAATGGGTCTATGATAAGAAGGAAGGTGCTCCAGGAAAAGACAACATTAGGTATAAAGCTAGACTGGTAGCAAAAGGCTATGCACAGAGGGAAGGAATAGACTACGATGAGGTATTCTCACTTGTTGTTAAACATTCCTCTATTCGTCTATTGTTAGCTTTGGTCGCACAATTTGATCTCGAGCTAGCTCAACTCGATGTCAAAACTGCATTTCTCCATGGAACCTTGGACGAGGAGATTTATATGTCTCAGCCAGATGGGTTCAAAGTTCCCGAACGTGAGAACTGGGTTTGCAAGTTAAACAAGTCACTATATGGTTTGAAGCAGTCACCCCGACAATGGTAAAAACGGTTTGACAGCTTTATGAAGAATCAGAGGTACACTCGCAGTCAGTTTAATCACTGTGTCTATTTAAAGAAACTCCAAGATGGTACATTTGTCTATCTGCTCTTATATGTGGATGATATGCTAATCACATCTAAGAGAAAGGTGGAGATTGACAGGCTGAAGGCTCAACTAGGCTCAGAGTTCGAAATGAAGGATCTTGGAGATGCCAAGAAGATTCTTGGAATGGAAATCAAGAGAGACAGATTAAAAGGGACAGTCTATTTGACACAGACTCAGTATCTGAAAAATATACTACAGAGATTTGGTGTCGATGATAAGACTAAACCTGTAAGCACTCCGTTAGCCCCACATTTCAAACTTAGTGCATCCATGTCTCCAAGTACAGATGACGAACAACAACAGGTGAATGTTGTCCCATATGCCAATACTGTTGGAGCCCTGATGTATGCAATGGTATGTACAAGACCAGACATTTCACATGTTGTCAGCATGGTGAGCCGGTATATGCATAATCCTGGCAAAGGTCAATGGCAAGCAGTGCAATGGATTCTATGATACATTCAAGGTACTGTAGATATTGGTTTGAAGTTCGAGAGAGACAAGACTGTTGTCAATCGTCTAGTTGGATACGTCGATTCTGACTATGCTGGTGATCTCGATAAGCGTCGATCAACTACTGGTTATGTGTTTACTATGGCAGGAGGACCAGTAAGTTGGAGATCAATGCTACAGTCAATTGTTGCTTTGTCTACTATAGAGGCAGAGTACATGGCGATCACAGAAGCAATTAAGGAAGCTATTTGGCTTCATAATTTGGTCAGAGACTCGGGAATCTGTCAGGAAAATATCGCGGGTTTTTGTGACAGTCAAAGTGTCATATGTCTGACAAAGAATCAAGTTCATCATGGTCGCACCAAACATATCGACGTACGGTACCACTTTGTTCGAGAAATAGTAGAAGAAGGAGACATTCTACTTCAGAAAATCGGAACTGCAGATAATCCTGTAGATATGCTAACAAAGGTGGTTTCAGGGATCAAGTTCCAACACTATTTGGACTTGGTCAATATCTCTCGTATTTTTGGCACCTAAGGTGCATTGGAGGTAGCACAAATCCTTGAAAGTTCGTCAAGGTGGAGATTGTTGGTATTAGGCTAATTGGTGGCTCACTGTAGGTAGTGGGTTGGTGGCCGTAATTGTTGAAGGTAAGAGCACACCATTATTGACAGAGGTGTGCTCTAATCTCTTATATAAACCCATATATTCTCCTTTGTAAAATCATCCCTCAATTTTCAGTTGTTATATATTCAGTGCTACTTCACGTGGAGTAGGCGATTTGCCGAACCACGTAAATCTTTGTGTTTCTGTATGTATGATAATTCCCACTTTGATTTAGTAGCTTTCGCAGTAGCTTCCGCACAACACTGGGAGCAAATAAGGCAAATAATAAATGGGGTGCGAGAACACATAAATTAAAGAAAACACCACGCTCTGAAAATCTTGAAGATTTTGTTCCTGATGGGAACACTGACAAGGTAAATTTTTTATCAGCTCTTCAACCCCACAGCCTTGCATTTGTTTGGTGTGATTTATGTTTTTGTTTATAAAATTTGTAATCTTGTTCATGGGGTATGATATTAACAATTTGGTATAAAATCATAATTAGAGAACTTCACAAACAAAATAGAATGTCGTTTGTTGATTGGTTTTCTTCTTCCTTCTTTCCTTAATTTTTAGGAGTAATAAATTGGTTTACTTGTGTTTCTTTTTTAATTGTGCACTAATTATGTTGCTTATGTCAGTTGTCTGCTTGAGGTAAGTCGAAGAAAAAATCTAAAAAGATGAGGAAGATACAATAGATTGAAAAGAAGATGCAAGAGAAGGAAATTAAGTGCACCTTCTTCAGGGAGTTTAGCTGGATAATGTCTGAAACAATCAACATACTCAATGAAGACCCACTCCCAAAATATGGGTTACCACATCCACTCGTTTTCATAGCCTTTTCAGAGCACAGAAGCATTGGCCTCCTTTTAGTATGTCTCTTAGTTCTTTTTTATTTTTTTTACTATACAAATTGAAAATTTCAAAAGAAATTTGGACTTTGATTTTGTGTATTTTGCCTCTCTCCTGCCTCCTATATGTTCCTTATGCAAAGAATTATTCATGGTCAGATTATTTTTATTGATTAATTGTTAGAGCTCACATTGAAGATTATCATTTTTATCAAGTTTGATGAGTTTTTGCCTTTATTCAGATACAATTTCAGTTTAAGGTGAGCTAATGGGGGAATTGTATCTTTACATATACATTAAATTTTTATACTCCCTACAGACAGAATGCAACACTAAATCTTCAAATTTGATTTTCAGGATTTCATCTGGGTCAGGGTGCCGGTTTCGTCCTAAACCGTTACATATATTACTTCGTATCCTTCTCTCTCAGGACTCTTCATGTACCGCTAATCAGACCAAATCAAAATAAAACTCCTCTCATACCACCCCGCCACTGCTGGAAGAGAAATTCCATTGAGGTACGTATCTGATGTATGTTTTTTTTTTCTATTCTTCTCTTACCTCAATTTTTCAAACATACCTCAAAAATTGCCCCATTTTCAATTCATATTGAGGTATATTTTTCCCCTCTATTACTTTAGATACAAAGAGCCCTCTATCTGTTCCACAAATTGGTTGTTACACTTGGCTTTGTTAAGACTCCAAAATTTGATCAGACAATTATCCCACAACCATAGTTCCGATGACTTGAACAGTCCAATTCTGTAATACAAATAACATAATACTTAAACAAATATATACTGTCTGTAAAAACAAAATCAATGTATATTTAGCATGTATGTATTATCTATTTTTACAGTTCATGTGCAATTAAGTTTTAGTTGAATTATGGCAAGTAATAGAAGTTTAGTCCTACTTCTGCTAGTATTGAAATATTATGCTTTGAAAGAGTATTTTTCAGCTTCCCATTACGAATATGATCATAAGACACATGTTTTTTGATATAAAGAGGAGAATTCTGCAGTCTGGGTCACCGAGCCTGAAGCTGAAGTGAGTGGTTTGGTAAAATTATATTTTTGGTCTTCGATAATGTTGCTTAGTTTTTAGTCGTGGCCCGAAGTTTCACTGTTGGGAAAAGTGCACCTAAAATAATCTCAATTCCAAGAATTACTTTTCTCTCTTTATGGAATTAAATAAGAAATCAACGAACCCAATAATGAGAGCGAAAATAACAAATAACCATCCACAAGCAAGATAATATTTAATGTAAAAAACTCTTAAAGAAAAAAACTACATGTCGAATTTCGAATCTCCATTGTATCACTAATAATGGGCTTACAATAATTCTCTCAAATTTTTGCCCTAAAACTTAATGTTATACAATAAATTAAGAGAGTACAATTTTACCTTTAATTAGATTGAGAAACCTAATTAACTTCACCATCCAAAAATACCCCAAGCAATAAAGTCTTCAAACTTTCAATTAAACGGAGATGGCGGAAGATACCCACAAGCAACAAACTATAATCCTCTCAATTTATTATTTTAGCACCTTCTTATTACCGAGCTTCTCTCGTGTCATAATAAGACTCCCTCGTAGCCTTATTTACAATACTCTTCCTAATTCATTCCTATTATGAATTAGAAATAATTTATTCTCCTAATCAAATTAGGAATCACATCTCCTTGTCTTGGTCACCAACCAACCAATCTAACAAATAAATTCTTTTTTAACTTGGGTGAGAACCCATACCCAATAATCTCCTCCTCCGAACTCATGAGAGGAGGAATCACCAACCACAACTCCTCACTTGGAGTTAATTCCAACGAAATCTTGGCTCAACTCAAGCTTCTTGGAATTTTCAATTTTCTTCATGTTCGGCTTTGTCTCATCGGCATGGTTCTTTTCGATGGGAGGATCCAACTTTAAGCTTAACAGATTTTTTTCTTGCTAAATTCATTCACAACTGTTTTCTACCCTGGTTGCAAGTTATCACTTTCCTTCTTCACTTTTGGTACCCATTTAAAGCGAAAAGCTTTCTTCTAGTGATTCTCATATAAGGCTTTTCTCCCATCTCGCATGGCTTTGTATCACATCTTTTTCCGCCTAACTCCCCCATCTTCAACACCTCTCACATGCGCCTGCATCGTGTAAAAAGTCTACCTTCTTACCTCTAGTCACCACTAGATACCCTTTAGTGAGCTTCCATTGACGCCAAAGTAACTTTTATAACCATTCTTATCAAGCTTACCAATAGAGATCAAATTAACGCAGATATCCGGAAGGCTGAATGACACATCTGTCTCTCCAAGTTGCCACTCACTTTCAAAGTCGTCCCTAAAGTTCATTTTTCGTTAGTTAAGTCCTTAAAGTGACATTTTTTGGCATTTCCGTTCTTTTTACCCAATTTAACCCCAACTCGGTCATTTTAACCAAATTTTGACCCAACCCGACTCAATTTCACCAATAAATTTTTTTTAAAAAAAAAACTAAAAAGTATTAATTTAATTTTAAAAATAATTATTCTTTTAAAATTCTCTTACAAATAATATTTTATTTTAAAATATTAAAAATAATTATTATTTTATTTTTTCTTAAAAAATAATTATTATATTAAAAATAATTATTATTTTTTAAAAAAATTTTTTATTTTAAAAAAATATTTTTTTTTAAAAAATTAAAAATTATTATTATTTTAAATATTTCTAAAAATAATTATTATATTCAGAAAAAATATAGAGTCATAAAATATAGATTCAAATAAATTAAATAAGAAAAAAAAACTTTTTGTCAATTTATTTTTTTCATTTTTTATGTAAAATACAAAAAAGGGTAAAAGATAAATAAAAAAATTGATTCAATTTTTTTAAAAAAAAAAGAAATTCAAAAGTTTTAAAAATAATTATTATTTTCAAGAAAAAAATTAGAAAATTTGTCAATTTGTTTAAAAATAAGTACAGTTTAATAAAATATAGATTCAAACAAATTAAACTTTATTTTCAAAAAAAATAGAAATTTTTAGTTTTTTTTAAAATGAGTAAAATTTGTTAAAATATAGATTCACAAAAGTAAATAAAAAAACTTTGTTTTCATAAAACAAAACTAGAAATATTTATTTTTTAAAAGATGTGTAAATTTTCATAAAAATAATTAAGAATTAAAAATTTTAAACTTTAATTTTTTTGAATCTATAGTTTTTGAAACTTTACTCATTTTTGAACAAATAAAAGTTTCTAATATTTTTTCCTAAAAATAATTATTATTTTAAAATTCTTTTAAAATATAATATTTTATTTTAAAATATTAAAAATAATTATTATTTTAAAAATAATATTTTACTTTATAATATTAAAAATACTTATTTTTAAAATATTTTTAAATAATTTTTTTGAATCTATATTTTTTGAAACTTTACTCATTTTATGAAAAATAAAATAAAAGTTTCTAATATTTTTTCCTGAAAATAATAATTATTTTTAATATTTTAAAATAAAATATTATTTTTAAAGTAATAATTATTTTTAAAATAATAATTATTTTTAATATTTTAAAATAAAATATTATTTTTAAAATAATAATTATTTTTAAAATAATTTTAAAACATTTTATTTTTTTAAAAAAAAATTATTGGTTAAATTGGGTCGGGTCGGGTTGGGTCAAAAAATGGTTAAAATGGGTCGGGTTTTGGTGAAATTGGGTAAAAAGAACGAAAACACCAAAAAAATGTCACTTTAAGAACCTAACTAACAAAAAATGAACTTTAGGAAAGACTTTGAAAGTGAGTGGCAACTTGGAGGGATAGATGTGTCATTTAGGCTATCCGGAACATGTCTAACTTCTCTCAACATTAACCTGCAACCACTGTTAGTCTCCAAACAAATATCTCCAATGCCTATAACCTTGGATGCACTTCTGTTTCCCATCCGTACATAGCTAAAATCACCATTAGTGTAGGATATAAAGATCTCACCACGCGAAGTAACATGGAAAGAAGCATCTGAATCAATCACATAATCATTAACATGACACTTGGGTCTATTATCACAAACAATGGCTACATCAACATCGGATAGATACAAAATCGAGTCTTTATCCTCATCTTTTTCCTTAGACTGTTCCTTCTTCAAAAATTTGCATTCTAACCTTATGTGACCTAGTTTCTAGCACTGAAAACAAATTACTTATTTTCTATCTCTTGATCTTCTCCTGGATTTGTTATTTCCAGGAGAGCTTTTCCCTCTGTTTCTGCCCTTACTCTGCGCGACAAAAACTTGTGACTCAGCACTAGTCACTACGGTATCTTTTTGCCTCTGTTCTCGTTGAACAAATTATCCTTGACTATATCCACAGTCAGCGTACCATTGAGAGCGGAGTTACTCAACGATACAACCAGTGTCTCCCAGCTATCAGGCAAACAACTCAACAACAATAAAGCTTACATCTCATCATCAATGATCATCTTCATTGTACTCAACTGATTTATTAAACTCTGAAAATCACCCAAGTGTTCTGCAACAGAGTTTCCATCTTTGAACTTAGAATTCACAAGCTTCCTAATTAGGAAAGCTTTATTCTACATTGTCTTCCTTTCGTACATAGACTCCAATTTTTGCCAGAGAGCATAGGCTTTAGTTTCCGTGGCAACATGATGAAACACACTTTGATCAATCCAAGATTTAATCAGACCAATAGTCTTCTTGTTCCATTGCATGTCACTCTTGTTTGTGGGCTTAACTCTATCGTTCTCTAGTGGCTCATACAAATCCTTACAGTAAAGCAAATCCTCCATTCTTGGCTTCCAAATTGCATAATTTGTAGCCTTAAGTTTTATCATATAACCTGTTCTCCAATCCTCCACTTAATTCGCACAAAAAAATCACAAAAACAACCAAGCTCTTGATACCACTGTTGGGAAAAATGAATCTAAAATAATCTCAATTTCAGAAATTACTTTTCTCTCTTTGTGTAATTAAATAGGAAATCAACAAACCCAATAATGAGAACGAAAATAACAAATAACCATTCACAAACAAGACATAATATTTAACAAGAAAAACCCTTAAAGGAAAAAATTACATGTCAAACTCTGAATCTCCACTATATCACTAAAAATGGCCTTACAATAATCCTCCCAAATTTTACGCCCTAAAACTTGAGGTTACACAATAAATTAAGAGAGTACAAATTTACCTTTAATTAGGTTGAAAAACCTATAACTTCACCACCCAAAAACATCCTAAGCAATAACTTCAAGCTTTCAATTGAACGGAGATGACAACGGATACCCACGAGCAACAAACTGTAATCCTCTCAATTTATTCTTTCGGCACCTTCTTGTTACTGAGTTTCTCTCATATCATAATAAGACTCCCTTGTAGCCATATTTATAGTACTCGTCCTAATCCATTCCTATTATAGATTAGAAACAATTTATTTTCCTAATCAAATTAGGAATCATATCTCCTTATCTTAGTCACCAATCAATCTAACAAGTAGATGCTTTTTAACTTGAATTCCTTTCATGGGTGAGGACCCATACCCAACAATTAGGATATCCATTGAATGAAGATTGGATGCAATGTGTATCATGTCCTTTTGGCTATAATGAGCTTGTGACATGAGAGATATAATATTAACATTACTTCATTCAAGTTATTGCTTTGACTATCTAAGTGTTCTTCATATTATTCAATGGTAAAGTGTGTGGTGTTCTGTAATGCCTCCGTTCCAAAATATAAAATCATTTGCCTACTAAAATATATATGCGTAAATAAAGAAGGGGAAATATCTATATAATGTACTTGTTTGTTATTTTCTCTATGCATACCATATCTACCTTCTTATTCAAGAATGATCTAATTAGTAAGAGAGCTTTGGAATATAATTTTGGGTTCCAAAGTTTATATGCCATATTTGTTTTATATTTTTTCTATTATTTATATATCTTTTACACCAAGTAGGACTACATCCATAAGAAGAAAAAACGTATATGGATGAGTTCACATAAGTATAATCAACACCAAAGGAGGATGAAGTTACTCAGTAAACTTGATAGGGCATGAAAACTTCAAAATGGCTAGCCAATTTGCATCATTTTTGCCCTTCATTAATATATGATTCAGCTTACCTTGACATGTATTAGTGGTTGCAGAAAAAGGATGATTCTCAATATTGTTTAATGATGTTTCATATATAAAAGTCGTTATATTATGTATGAAAATTATATAGTGTTTCGCCTCTTATTTTGTCAAGAATGGGATGCAGGGGAAGAAAGGATATAGTCGTTATTGAGCCAGTAACCAAAAGCAGCGTCTAACAACATTTCCAAAACGCAGTGTTTCAATTAAAAATTGTTATATCTCAGAATTAGCAATAGACATGTGTCTTTCATTTATTGGTAAGGGTTATTAGGAAAGGCATGTAAGTTGTTGGAGCAGCGGTATATAGCAGCCTCAGTGATGTAAAAGCTTTCAATGAAAAATCCATGAACTTTCTATTTTAGTTTTTTTTTGTTATCTTCTTCCTTTCTCTGTTAAATTCGATTAGCTTAATTGTGACAAAGTGGTATCAAAGCAACTCCTGGGCCAATCATGGCCGACGCTTCTGCTAAATTAAGTCCTCATAAGCACGAGAAGGAGCTCAAAGCTTTGGAAGAAGGATAAAGCAGATGCAGGAATTGATGGCTAAGAACCTCGAGCAGACGTCGACACAGATAGGAGTAATGGAAGATCAAATCTCGCAGATCAATCAGAGGCTGCAAGCCACCAGTGAGGAAGTAGCCCAAAAAGTTACAGAGGCAATTGGAGCATTCTATCGATCAGAGAAGGAGAAGTTTGCAGCAGATGAGATCCACGCACTCACTTCCAGTTCGGCCACACCTTCTATTGCTGTTGATCCCTCACCATCATCACCCCTAGCAACAAATCTCGCACCACCACTGCAATTTGGTACGACAACAACCTTCCTTCTTGCTACCAACACCTGTGCACCAACCCTAAATCACAGCCTTAGACCAGGCACTAGTATTCAGAACCCCCACTATGCAGCTTCCAACCCATGTACACAACCTGTAACGACCGGGAATTCTGAAAATGCCTTGTAATTTGAATTTTTGAATATTAATGAATATAGTATATTTTATTAATATTATTTTTGTGTTGCATATTTAAAGGTTGTGTGACAACCTGGATTATGTGAATGCATGAAATTTTTCGTGTTATGGTTTTGTTTAAGTGAATGATTGATTTCGCGTAGCGTCGCTAAATCACTATTCACGGGCACGTTTCTCGAGGCACTATTCATGCCATAATATTTTGTGTCTTTTTCAATTTTAATAAATTTCATAAATACGTGTATGCGTACGAATAATTTTTCCAAGTGTTGGAAATTTTATTTGAGCTGATACGTGATTTTATCCGTATCCGAAACGTATTAAATAGGTGTTCCGAATATTTGGATAAATCCCATAATAATTATTTTTACCCATCCTAATAATTATGGTAATGCCCATTTTAATTTTGGGTAGAGTTATTTACCAGTTTTGGTACAAAAGTGGGAGTTTTCGGGTATATTTTTGGTGTTTTCTGGTATCTAATTTGGCTTATTGCTCCAAGTGGGAACCACCAAACCACTTTCAACCAATCAAATTGTTAGGAAATGAGGAGAGAGAAATGAGCTTCCCGGCAAAGCCTTTGAAATTTTGGCCACCTTGAGCCATTAACCCATTACTTCCATTTTCTCCCTAATTTCCTCCACTTCTCCCAAATCAATCAACCAATTCATTTCTCTCTTGCAAGCCATCAGCTCCTCATTCAAACTCATTCCAAATTCTGCAGAGAGAGAGAGAGAGAGAGCTCGCCGGAAAAAGGAGAAGGAGGAAGAAGTCGCCGGAAGTTCGCCGGAAAAGAAAGGAGGAAGAAGAAGAAGGCACGGGTGAGGAAAAGGAGAGTCCAAGCAAGGAAAACTCAAGCCAAGCAAGCCTAACAAGCTTCTTAATCATCTAGGAAGGACTTACAGAGGTAAACAAGCAACCAAAATCGTTTCCATTTGATTTTTGTAAAGATTTTCGAGTTTTAAATGTTTTTGAGCTCTTGAGCTTGTGATTCGATTTTCTTGTGATTCTTGTTGTTGTTATTTGTTTTGGATGTTTGTAAATGTTGTTAAGAGGTTATATAAGCCATTAATAACATCAAAGTGGAACAAAATCGCAATAAATCCGTACCTATGCTTAAGGAGGATGAAGAACATGAAGAACAATGGACTTTTTGGACAATATGAACTGTTGGACGAATTTAGAGGGATTTGTAGCTATGATTTCATGTGTGTTTAATCTATTAGTTGTTATGGTATTGTAGTTCCATGGGTTACAAAGTTAACCCAACTGGAATCGAGTAAAAAGATGTAAAAACGAAGATTTGGTGTTGGTTTTAGTAAAGAACACTTAGAACACTCAAAAACAGAGCATGAACTTGATACTTTGGCCTAAGATTTGGCCATGTTAATGTTAATGGGTAGCTCTAAATTTTTGATATGTTGTAGCTCTATGTCTTAGGAGTCCATAGAGTCTGGAATGGACCAATTTGAACGTGTATAGAAGGAGTTATGAGGTTTGGAGTGAATGAGGGTCAAAATCGCGATGCTGGACAAACGAGCACCATAACCTGCTGCATACCAAAGCCAGGGCTTTGGTATTAAGCTTAGTTTGGACGCCGGGGCTTTGGGCCTCAGGTGGTAAAAGTCAGTTTTGACCTCCTGTAGTAAAATGTCCATAACTTTTGCCTACGAACTCGAATTGAGATGATTCAAGATGATTCGGAAAGAGAACGAGTAGCCCTACAACTTTCGTTCTTTACGTTTTTCAATTTGAGGTCTGTATCATGGCTTAAATTAGCCATTTATAGGACTGATGCGTAATTGGGGTCAATCGGAGGGCGTCGGGCATGCGCATTTGCACACGTGATGCCCCCGACCCTGTAAAGTGATATTCTAACATTCATAACATGATTATTATGATTTATAATGATACCCATCATTAACCAATGAGTATTAGATAAATCAAATGGGCGTGTTAAGCGTACACAAATGCGTGTCACTTGGACGTTCGAATAGGCAAGGTTGGCGTACGGACGTGCAAGCGTCTTAACGCCGTAACTTGTATGTATAATCTTGTTTAAATATCTTGTTTCTAATATGAATGGGACATTATAGAGTTGTATAAATAAATATTTGGTACCCAGTATGTGACTAATTGTTATGTGAATATGTACCTAATTGTGTAGGATATTAAGGAGCGTGTGTTGTAATATTGTAGCAGCTCTTCAGGCAAGTTTCCTAACGCTTGTCTAACCCCCCTTGTGTTGGGCAAGTTCCCTAACTTCATTCTTTTTATATATTGAATGCAAGCTTCCTTACCCTAGCTCAAATTAACATTCGGGCAGGTTTCATATTTTATACAGGTGTTGTATATTGTTGCAAGTTTCATGACTCAAATGGAGTTATTACTTTTGAATCATATTAGTGGATTAATTATTGTCAATTACTCCACCTCCAAGATAATTATTAATATTCGCAGCTTATGCATTTGAATTCATTACCTATTATTGGATTGTGAAAACGTTTAAGTTCTTCATTTATGAACTGTTTAAGGAAATAGTCTACGCCATTCGTTTCGGCTAGACATGTACAGGTTATTATTTTAAAAGCTATCCAAACCAGTAGTTGGTACGGATTCTTGGACTGAGAGAGCAACCCTTATTAGGGGATTATAATGTGTCGGTTATTCGATGCAGTCAGAGTTAAATGTTATGCATATACATGGTGTACAAGAGGCTGATCCCCTCGAGTACAACTGACGGGGCCAGGTTTTAAAAGAGTTAGTTGAATGATTGACTCTTTGGCCAAAAGTTCATGGTCGGTTGGACCACTCAGCAGTAAATAATCATTATTCATTGTTTCATTTGAACTTTGATTATGTTATTTCAGCTATTTCATCAATGTCCATAAATTGTTGATCTATGCGGCTATTATTCTCATTCATTCATGATATATCTTTATTCTTGCTTTTAAACTTGCTGAGCAAAGTAGTTGCTCACCCTTGCTATATCATGAACCTATTGCAGTTAAGCCGGAGAGTTCCAAAGCGGGCAAAGGCAAAGGAAAGCTTAAGGAATAGTTATATGTACTATCCTGTTATGTAATCGTGGAATAGTTTTGTATTATTAATGTATTCTGCGATGTATTTATTTAAGGTTGTAGACCTTGGGACCGTAGTAAACCTTTTGTAATGAACAACATATGTTTATTTTATTCCGCATTAGTTGATTTATGTTGTTTAGAGGTGTATGGATGTATTTTATCGTGAGCACCAAATTTGAGGTATTGGTACCTGAATTTGGGGGTGTCACACAACCTCCCTCCATAGCTTCAGTACTTGAACCATCGGTTAGAATTCCTACTGTGACTCTGACTACCCCCAATACAATCAGACTTATACCATATACCACTCCTATGCGAAGTTGGCATCCCAAATCAGAGGCACCTGGTCCTATGGGGACAACTGTTCCAGCTTATGCCTGCTCAAACCACCAAAACTATCCCATTCATAATATGACCTACAGCCCCTCAACCCAACCACTGCCAATTTATACTACTAGCTATGGTCAGCCAAACTTCAGTGCATAGTATTCGTCTGCAATTCCCCCATACACTCCCTTCAGTTTTACACAAGTTCCTAATACAACACCAGCATATCAGGTCCATAATTACCCCCTTCCTTTCAATGGAACCTACCCCTGGTATTAACCTATAGAAGGAACCCATTCCAGATAAACTAACAGTCCCTTCCTACACTTTCCCATACCAAAAATGGACTTTCCATATTTTGAAGATAGAGATCCAAGAGGATGGCTAAAGAAATGTGAAAAATTCTTTCAACTTAATGTCATGTTATATCCTAGATCCAAGGTATTGTATGTTACTCTTTATTTAGAAGGAGAAATTGATATCTGGTATTAATCCCTGCAAGAGGAAAAACCATGGTTACTGTGGGATGAATTTGCATATTATACCTGTCAAAGATTTGCAAAAGGGGGACATGAAAATCTAATAGGGCAATTTAATAAGCTAATTCAAAGAGGGAAAGTAGATGATTACATAAGGAAGTTTGAGGAGTTGAAAACATACATGTTGTCCCAAAATAAGGGGTGTACTGAAGAATATTTTATTGGGAGCTTCCTTAGTGGCTTAAAAGAGGAGATTGCCAATGCATTATACCTGGTAAGACCACAATCTCTTAGGAAAGCCATTAACCAAGCTAGGAGACAAGAGGTTTATCTAAAATCTCTAGACAGAAGGACACAGGGCACATCCAAAATTGGGGGGACAGTCAAATGAAAAGGGGCAAACCAAACTCTGCTATGAACAAGGAAGCATTCCAGCCATCTAGGATGGGAGCAGGGCATAAATCTTTTCCAATTAAAAGATCAACCACAATAGAAATGGCAGAAAGGAGGAATAAGGGCTTATGCTACAATTGTGATGAAGTGTACACACAATGGCACAAATGTAAATAAAATCACATTTATTTTATGATGACTGATGAAGAAGAAAAAGTATTTTCAGAGGAACCAAACCATGAATTAACAATGATTATGCAAGGAGAAGAGGGAGAATTACTGCAAATTGAGGATGGTTGTGTGGTATCATTTCATGCCATCACAGGGACTCATGGGGTTCACACTATCAAACTAAAGGAACAAACTAAAAACAGGTATATTAACATGTTACTGGACAGTGGATCTACACATAATTTTGTCTCACAAGCCTTAGTTAAGGAACTTCAATTATCTACTAAGCCTTGCACTCTAATTAAGATCACAGTTGCCAACGGTGAATGCGTAAGGTGTGATAGAAAGATTGGCCAGTTTAAGTGGAAATTGGCCCAAGGTGAGTTCCAAAGCCCTATGTATGTTATTCCTTTAGGAGGATATGCAGTACTAGGGGTTCAATGGATGCAAACTGTCAGCCCTATCAGTCTTGACTATGGAAAAAGGGTAGTATTAGAAGATCAAGGGGATATAGGACAATTCTACATAGTACAAACCACATATAAGTTTAAGTGGAAACCTAAGGAGGAAACTTATTTTTTGGTTCAATTAGCAGCAGTGGAAGGGGTCCTAAAACCAGATGATCAAGTTCCAAAAGTGGTAGAATAACTATTGTCAACTTATAGTGATATCTTCCGAGAACCACAAGGGTTACTCCCTTTAAGATGGCAGGATCACCACATACCAATCATGCCTGGCTACAATCCTGTTAATGCAAATCCCTACAGGTACCCCTGTATACAGAAGGCTGAAATTGAAAGGATGGTCAAAGAGATGTTTGATAGTGGAATTATCAAGCATAACACTTACCCCTATGCTTCTCTAGTATTGTTAGTTAAAAAGAAAGACAATTTATGGAGGTTTTGTGTTGACTACAGGGCCATGAATAACATAACTATCAAAAACAAGTTCCCCATCCCTCTTATAGAAGAACTATTAGATGAGTTGAAAGGAAGCAAGTTTTTTACTAAGTTAGACCTAAGGAGTGGTTATCACCAAATTAGGGTAAAAGCTGAAGATACCTAGAAAACAGCCTTCAAGACTCACCAAGGGCACTATGAATTTCTTGTCATGCCCTTTGGTTTGACCAATGCACCTGCCACCTTTCAATGCCTAATGAATGAGGTTTTTGGCCCATATCTAAGGAAGTTTATATTGGTTTTTTGATGACATCTTGATATATAACCCTTCATTAGAAAGTCATAAAAAATTATTTACAACAAGTATTTGATGTTTTAAGGCATAATAAGTTCTGTGTTAAGAAGGCCAAATGCACGTTTGCACAACTACAAGTGGAGTACTTGGGACATGTTATCAATGAGTAATGGGTGGCTGCTGATAAGATCAAAGTGGAAGCTATGATGCAATGGCCCAGGCCTAAATCCTTAAAGTCATTAAGGGGATTCTTAGGCCTTACAGGCTACTATAGGAGATTTGTGCAGCACTATGGAGCCATTAGCAAACCATTGACTAATTTGATAAAGAAAGAGGCATTTCATTGGAATGAAGAAGCTGAACAAGCATTTCAGAAACTTAAGGAAGTTTTATCAAATACTTCAGTTCTGGCATTACCTGATTTCTCTAAAGCATTTGTAGTGGAAACAAATGCTTGTTATACAGGTGTGGGGGCAATCTTCATGCAGGAAGGCAGACCATTAGCCTTTTTAAGTAAGGTTTTAGCTGCAAAACACTTAGGTCTCTCAACTTATGAAAAAGAGTTGTTAGCTATTATTATGGCAGTTCAGAAGTGGAGAACATACTTGTTGGGACAACAATTAATTATAAAAACTGACCATGAAGCATTGAAATACTTCGTGGAACAGAAGTTAACCACTTTGGTACAGCAGAAATGGATTTCAAAAATGTTGGGCTTTGATTATGTCATACAATATAAGAAAGGCAAGGATAATCTGGTAGCAGATGCATAGTCTAGAAAACATGAATTGGAAGGCAGCTGCGTAATGATACAATTAGCTATTCCTAGTTAGACTACTGAAGTTGCTGACAGTCTAGTGGATGACAAAGAAGCCCAAGAACTAATGGCTCGTATACTGATAGACTCCACTAGTTGTCCTAACTACAAGGTTCAAGAATGAATCCTCAAAAAGGATGGCAAGATTTATTTGGGCAGTACTTGAGACCTGAGGAAAAAGATCATGGAACAGATTCATAGCAGCCCTGAAGGAGGGCATTCAGGTGTCACAACATCAGTCAAAAGGGCTGAGCTATTATTTTATTGGCTTATATTAAGGAAGGATTTGACAGAATTGATTGCAAATTGTGAGGTGTGCCAGAGGAGTAAAGGAGAATATGTTCCAATTCTTGGACTTCTACAGCTTATACCCATTCCTAGCCAAGAATGGGAAGTTATAACTATAGATTTTGTGGAAGGGTTACCTGAATCAGGTGGTAAGGATACAATTTTGGTGGTGGTTGAGAAGCTCACTAAAGGATGCCATCTTATGGCTCTCACACATCTATTTACAGCAACCCAAATGGCACAGATAATGTTGGACTCAGTTGTCAAATTGCATGGCCCCCCTAAAACTATTATCTCAAATAGGGATAAGATATTTGTGAGCACCTTTTAGAAAGAATTGTTCAGGACCTTTAGAACCCAAATTAAACTAAGTACAGCCTACCACCCCCAAACAGATGGCCAAACTGAGAGGGTTAATCAGTGTATTGAAATATATTTGAGATGTATGACCAGTACTAAGCCTGCACAATGGAGTAAATGGTTACCCATGGCAGAATGGTGGTACAACACTTCATTCCACACATCCACTGAGATGACCCCCTATAAGGCCCTTTACGACATTAACCCTCCTGTTGTCAATTATCATCAAGCAGGTACAAGCAACAATCCTTTGGTAGCTGATTTTTTGAAAGAAAGGGAGGCAACTCAACAACTATTAAAGGATAATTTGCATAAATCTCAAGAGAGAATGAAGCTCTATGCAGACAAAAAACGAACTGAAAGAGAGTTTAACGAAGGAGATGAGGTGTATTTAAAATTACAACCCTATCGACAAATGTCAGTCTCACAGAGAAGAAATTTCAAGCTGTCTGCAAAGTATTATAGACCATACACTATGATTCAAAGGATCGGGAAGGTAGCTTACAAATTACATCTTCCATCCAGTGCCAAAATACATAATGTTTTTCATGTTTCACAGTTAAAAAAGAAAATTAGGGAGACTAAGGTGGTTCAAACGGATTTACACAAACAGACAATGCAAAGGAATTAAGACCAGTACTTGTAGCAATTCTGGATAGGCGATTGATAAAAAAAAAGGACAGCGACCAGCAACCATGGTTTTGGTCCAATGGTCTCATAGCATTCCCGAAGATGCGACATGGGAGGAGTGGAGCAAATTGCAGGAGCAATATCCAGACTTTAATCCTTGGGGGAAAGGATCTCTTCAAGCAATGGGGAATTGTCAAGAATGAGATGCATGGGAAGAGAGGATATAGCTGTTATCGAGCCAATAACCAAACGCAGCTTCTAGCAACATTTCCAAAACGCAGCGTTTCAATTAAAAATTGTTATATCTTAGAATTAGCAATAGACACATGTCTTTCATTTATTGGTAAGGGTTGTTAGGAAAGGCATGTAAGTTGTTGGAACAGCCGTATATAGCAACCTCAATGATGTAAAAGCTTTCAATGAAAAATCCATGAACTTTCTATTTTAGTTTTTTTTTTTGTTATCTTCTTCCTTTCTCTGTTAAATTCGTTTAGCTTAATTGTGACATATTTATATTTTTTTTAATTGGTAATGACTTTTCTAGTTTCATTATTTTATGTCTTCAATTTCTTTTTTAATGATATATGTCGTCTATTTTCATATTTATTATTATATTCGTTTCAAAATTAGTGATATATTTTGTCCTTGATGAATAAGAGTTGACTTTTTTGTTTATTTTTGATACGGTTAATTCCATTAAAGGAAACCCATTGGCAGATCTACATTGAAAAAATCCATGGCATAACTCGATTTCTAAAATGCTGGCAGTTTATTGTTTGTTTTTTTAAATAAAAAAACAAAACAAAAAGGGCCACTTTTTGATTTATAGCTACTAGCCATATCACAGTGCAGGATTATTGGGATTTCTTGCCAATAACTTTAGAATGTTTTAAAGTAGTGCGTAAGTCTTTCCAACTTGGGTTTTGACATAGTGAAAGAAGACAGTATAACTAATATTATTGATGGTTAGTACTGTATGGTAAATCATACATTTTGCTGCATAAAATTAAATTATCTTTAGTTGAATTAACCTTGATTTCTAATATTAACATTTTTGCCATTGGCAATTATGTCCATCCATCTTAATGCTCAAGGAAATGTCTGGAAATGTTGTTTGTGTAAGTTTGCAAAATCACAATCTAATTTGTAATACGCAACGAAAAATGGAAATTAAAATTTTTACAACTTATCCATGAATCACCTTATGCATAGCTATTAATTGAAGAAGAAGATGAACAAGAAATATACCTTAATAGATCCAACCTTTGAACTGCTACAAGATCTACTCCTTGTTGATTTCTTCAAGCTCCTCCTTTCTTTGTTCTTTGGATTAAACACTAGCTTCAGAGTGTATGAAGCACTCTAGAGGTGATCCACCAAGAATGATTATATGGAACAATATTTGATTTTTACAAATCTTGGATGACTAATCCAATAAGTTCTTTTATCCCTAACTCTTAAGAATAACAAGAATAATACATGAAGAACACTTAGAAGATTTGATCTCTAATTTGGTGTTCTTGAGATGGAGGCTACTAGTTCATAATTTAGTTTGCTTAGCTTAGGTTAATTAAGAGAAACCCTAATTTAATTAGTATTCCACCTAGTATATTACTTACATAATATGTAAGTATCAATATTCTCCTAACCTACATGTTTTGCATTTAAGCACTTAACACATGTTTTGCAATTATTTGACCAAATTCAAATTTGCATTTAATTTAAATGATATTTACATTTCATTTAAATTAATTCTTAATCTAATTAAGAATTAAATAATAATAATAATAAGATTTCTCTTATTAATTTATAATTCAATATTTCTCTAAATATATCATTATAAATATTAAGCATTTCAATTTATTCAACTAATAAATTAAATACTTAATTTATTATCATTAAGCCAATTGTTTCCAATATATTATTATTCTTTTTGCGGTGTGACCCTTTAGGTTCAATATTATGCCGATAGTAGAATAAATAAATTAGAACAATTCTAATATTATTTATAATGAATTAAACTCCTTTAATTCAAACATAAATAAATAATATTTATTCTACATCATGAGGGACACCTTACGATAATGTATCATGACTATCCGAATAATATGAAATCAATGTTTAATCACATAGAACCTATTCAGTAATAGTTACCGTACAATTCAATCCTTCTACCATACAATGTCCCGATTAAATATAAGACATGGAATTACTGACAAGTCTTATTTTATTTAATCATATGCATTTCGATTTAAGAATGCACAACTCCGATTAATGTAAATTAGAAACTCCTTTCTAATTTTCATTCAACCCTGGCCAGGGATTTCTGAGTTGTCATTTATCAAATCGCATAGACATTCTCTCCCTTTATTAGAAGTGGTAGATCCTTTGTCGATCATTCACCTACCTCCGTGTATACTTTATTATACCCGTACATACCCTATGACATACTCTAAGGTATTAAAAAATATGACAAAGTATAACTTAACATACACAAGGTACTATGATGATCTCAAGTCCAAGGATCACTTGTACAACTATCACTTAAGAACTTCCCTATTGACATGTGAATAAAACTCCATTAGTGTTCTTTAAGCGAGTCACGTTCAGTGAACTTATTCTCCAATAAGCACCTACATACTTGCTTTAGTGTCTCCACACAAACGATTATGAGATCAATCATCATCTTCTAAAGATCAAGCATAGTATGTACTAATCTATCCGGATCAGTAATCCCAATATTAGTGATCCAACGATTAGGAACATTTTAGTTTTGAGCTTTCTTGAATTTAGATCTCACTAGCATGATCTCATCATGATTTTAAAAACATTGCTCGAAAACTATGGGTTCATCACATTTATTAATTCAACCAATTAACATGGATAAAATATGCCTTTTATTTTATTATTAATATTTGAATAAGATTACAAAGTAAATGCGTATTACATCAAATATAATTAGCTTGAGGGCATATTACTTTCAATCTCCCACTTGCACTAAAGCCAATCACCTTAGTATCTAATACCCATTTTATCGAAATGGTGATTGAATTGATCTTGCGATAATGCTTTTAGTAAATGGATCTGCAATGTTGTTTGGGGAGTCCACTCTTTCTAAGGTGACATCTCCCCTTTCAATAATTTCTCTAATTAAATGAAATCTTCGCAAAACATGTTTGGATCTCTGATGAGACCTGGGTTCCTTAGCCTGTGTAACAGCTCCAGTGTTGTCACAATGAACCGGTACTGGTCCTTGAATGCTAGGAATCACCCCTAGTTCTGTAATGAACTTTTTCATCCAAACAGCCTCCTTTGCAGCTTCACTTGCAGCTATGTACTCTGTCTCTGTCACTGAATCAGCAACTGTTTGCTGTTTGGAACTCTTCCAACTCACTGCTCCACCGTTCAAGGTAAATACGTACCCTGATATGGATTTGCTGTCATCTTGGTCAGTTTGAAAACTTGAGTCTGTATAGCCTTCTAGTTTCAAATCAGACCCATCGTACACTAGAAACACATCCTTAGTTTTTCTCAAGTACTTTAAGATATTTTTCACAGCTTTCCAGTGTTCTTCTCCAGGATTAGACTGATATCTTCTTGTTACACTTAGTGTGTAAGCAACATCAGGTCTGGTGCATATCATTCCATACATGATAGATCCTATTGTCGAAGCATAGGGAATCTGATTCATGCGATCTCTCTCTTCAGGTGTCTTTGGGGATAATTTCTTAGAGAGATTCACTCCATGACTCATCGGTATGAGCCCTCTCTTGGAGTCTTGCATGCTAAACCTCTTTAGCCTCGTATCAATGTATGCACCTTGGGTCAAGCCGAGCATCCTCTTTGATCTATCTCTATAGATCTTTATCCCCAATATGTAGGATGCTTCTCCCAAGTCCTTCATGGAGAAGTGTTTAGATAATCAAATTTTAACTGACTGTAGCATCGGTATGTCATTCCCTATTAGTAATATATCATCAACATATAATACCAGGAATGTCACAGCACTCCCACTAACTTTCTTGTACACACATGGTTCATCTTCATTTTTGATAAAATCAAACTCTTTGATTGTCTCATCAAAACGGATGTTCCAACTTCGAGAAGCTTGCTTCAATCCATAAATGGATCTTTGTAGCTTACATACTAGATTTGTTCCATCTTCTGAAACAAAACCCTCTGGTTGTATTATATATACATCCTCATCTAGTTTCCCATTGACGAAGGCCGTTTTCACGTCCATTTGCCAGATTTCGTAGTCATAGTAAGCTGCAATCACAAGCAAAATCCGAATAGACTTGAGCATGGCTACTGGTGAGAAGGTTTCATCATAGTCAACTCCTTGTCTTTGTTTGAAACCTTTTGCAACTAGTTTGGCCTTATAGGTCTCCACCTTGCCATCTGCTCCAGTCTTTTTCTTAAAGACCCATTTACACCCTATAGGCACAATGCCTTCAGGTGGAGTAACCAAAGTCCATACTTGGTTTTCATACATGGAGTCCATTTCGGATTTCATGGCAATTTGCCATTTCTCAGAGTGTTTACTACTCATAGCCTCATCGTATGTTACTGGATCATCATCAGTAATGATGCGTACCTCATCATCATCTTCTATGATGAGTGTATACCTTTTAGGTATTTTCAACACTCTTCCAGATTTATGACTCGGTTGTGGTACAGAAGTTATATCTACTTGAATAGGTTTATCCACTTGATCTGTAGTGATTTGTGGTTCTTGAATTTCTTCAAGATCAATTTTCCTCCCACTAGCCCCTTCAAGGATAAACTCTTTTTCCAGGAAAGTAGCGTGTTTGGCAACAAACACCTTTTGCTCGGTAGGATTATAGAAATAATATCCTAAACTTTCTTTAGGATACCCCACAAATTTGCACTTGTCATATCTAGCCTCAAGTTTGTCGCTTTGTAACTTCTTTACATAAGCGTTACAACCCCAAATCTTAACATGCTTAAGACTGGGTTTCCTCCCTGTCCACATCTCATATGGAGTCTTGGGGACGGATTTTGAGGGAATCTTGTTAAGTAGATATGCAGCCATTTCTAGGGCATGACCCCAGAATGATATTAGAAGGTCGGTGAAACTCATCATGGACCGCACCATGTCTAACAAGGTACGATTCCTCCTTTCAGATACACCATTTAATTGTGGCGTACCAGGAGGCGTCCATTGAGAGAGAATACCATTTTCTTTGAGATGATTAAGAAACTCATTGCTCAAGTATTCTCCTCCTCGATCTGATCGAAGAATCTTAACACTTTTGCCAGTTTGTTTCTCTACTTCACTTCTGAATTCTTTGAACTTTTCAAATGATTCGAATTTGTATTTCATTAAATACACATATCCAAATCTTGAATAATCATCAGTGAATGTAATGAAATACGAATACCCTCCTCTAGCATCTGTGGTCATAGGTCCACATACATCTGTGTGTACCAACTCTAACAACCCTGCAACTCTCTCTCCATGTCCACTAAATGGAGATTTAGTCATTCTACCCATGAGACATGATTCGCAAGTTGGATATGATTCAAAATCGAATGGTTCTAAAAGACCATCAATATGCAACTTGTTTAATCTTGTTTCATTGATGTGACCGAGTCTACAGTGCCAAATGAAAGTATGATTTACTTCATCTCCTTTTCTTTTACAAGTTTGTTCAATTTGAAAAATATTTTCATGTAAGTCAAGTAAGTAAAGTCCATCAATTAATCTACCAGTTCCAAACAAAACATTATTATTATAAATAGAACAACCATTGTTCTTAAATATAATATCGAATCCTTCTTTGTCCAACATAGAAATAGATATAATGTTTCTAATGAGAACAGGTACATAATAACAATTTATTAAATTGATAGATTTTTCCGTAAGCAGTGCTAAACAATAAGTCCCCACAGCTAATGCAGCAACCTTTGCTCCATTTCCCACTCGTAGAGTTATTTCTCCCTTGTTTAGCCTTCTACTTCTGCTTATTCAATTCAATGAATAGCATATGTGAGAACCACAGCCGGTATCTAATACCCAAGTAAAATTTTGACTTACAGAAAGATTTATTTCAATCATGAATAAACCTGTATCCGTAGCTGAAGCTTCACCAAGCTTCTTCTGCTTTGCCTCTACAAGGTATTCCTTGTAGTTTCTCTTCCAATGTCCAGGCTTATTGCAGTGGAAGCAAACTCCTTTGTTATTCGTATTTGTTTTATTCTTATTGCCTTTATCAACTGTCTTTCCTTTTGCCTTCTTAAAATTTTTCTTCTTAGCAGAAGCTCCTTTGGGCCACTTCTTTTTCTTGGAAGCGTCACCTATCAGTAAGGCTTGGTCTTTCTTGGATGGAAAGTGACTCTCTGTAGTTTTCAGCATGTTAAGCAATTCAGGCAAGCTGACATCAAGCTTGTTCATATGAAAATTCACAACAAATTGTGAATAGGAGTATGGGAGTGACTGCAAGATCAAATCTTGGCTCAACTCTCCATCCATTACAAAACCTAGTTGTCCTAATTGTTCAATCAAATTGATCATTTTAAGGACATGTGTTTGTACTGTAGTGCCATCGGTCATTCTAGATCGGAAGAGCTCCTTAGATATCTCATATCTAGCAGACCTACTTTGTTCACTATACAACTCATGAAGGTGAAGCAATATAGTAGGTGCATCCATTTTCTCATGTTGACGCTGTAACTCGTTACTCATGGATGCGAGCATGATGCATTGAGCTACCATAGCATCATCTTGCCATTTTTTAAAAGTAGCAATCTCTTCCTCAGAGGCATTTTCTACAACAGTTGCAGGGACAGGTGTATTAAGGACATAAGATAATTTTTCAGTGGTGAGAACAATTCTCAAATTCCTTAACCAATCCTTGTAATTCGGTCCGGTTAGTTTATTAGCATCTATTATGCTCCGCAGTGATAGTGAATGGGCCATTGTAAAATTCTGTAAATGAATTTGTAATTTAAACAACATTAGCATGCATTCAATTTATTAAACACCAATTTAATATAGGTCTTTATTAAAAGGTGTCTCCCACTATTTTATTCAAACTATATAACCCTCCATATATAGTTCGACAAATTTTCGAAAAATCTGTTTAGTGAGTAAAGATCCTGTTGACATAAATATACAGCCTTGTATGTGCACAACGAACCATATATTTATTCAAAGGGTAGACAACTCTTGTCAATTACATCAACTATGTAACTCCTTGTATTTTGCCTCTTAGATTGTAATAGTCAAGTGTGTGCACATCCGAACTAAAATAATCCAAGTTAAGTTTCACCTAGCATTTCCATATAAGCGAATAGAAAAATATAGTCCTTGTGTGTGCACAACAAAACTAGTATTGTTCAATTCCTTATAAAATATTTTTAATGTAATAAAGCCAACATCTTAAAATTTTAATATGAGCCTTGTGTGTGCACAACAAACTAATATTAAATAATTAATACTCTATTGCTTTATCATGCTAGAAGGCTACGTTCGATATTTTTATTGAAATATCTTTGAACGTATTCAACTTAATATTTTGAAAATAAGGGTTTTGTTATTAATGGTCTCATCTTGTTTAGCGCACATGCACATATATAAATAAATACGCGTCATATTAAACATTCATCAATATGAATAATATATATATATATATATATATATATATTATAAGCATGCATTCATAGAATACAATATTCTATATGGGATGATTATGGACTTAATCTAATTTGATTCACTCGAGCCACCGAGTTTATCAATAGGTCAAACCTAGGGGTGCAAGAATAAATTTGAATATAACTATTACATTCAACCCATGCTTCATTACAAATGGGTCTTCAATGCTCTTGCTCTTCGGCTCCAATTTCTTGAGTAACTTTACAAAATCCTATTACACTCTATTTTAACAAAATAGAAACCTTGATCAACAGTCAAGGGAAAGTACATAGGAGAGAGATAGAAATTACATTTAGAAATTTAGATAGGCGAGGTACGCAGACCCCATTATGAATAAAACCATTCATTCAAGCATCCATTCAAATTAAATTCAATCACATTGGTCAATAGTCCTTAATCATCCCCTATATATATATCAACATATATAAATACCATTCATCTTATGAATAATAAACCATTCAATATATATATTGATATCGTTTAATGGGAAATTGACTAGTAAAAATCCAAAATTCAATTAAAATAAACTCCTTTATTTTAATCCATTCTAAATTAATATAAACTCCTTTATAAAAATTTAGAATCTTTGTTCAAAATTGAAATTCAATATTAATTAAAATAAACTCCTTTATTTTAAACCAATTTCAAGTCCAAAATAAACATCTTTATTTTTAACATTGAAATTTTAAAATTGGAAAATCAACAAAAAAAAAAAATTTGTGAACAGTGCCCGGGCTGCCCAGTGAATAGTTCCCGATCTGCCCGATGAACAGTGTCCGCTGCCCGGTGAACAGTGCCCGCTGCCCAGTGAACAGTGTCGGGCAGCAGTTTTTTTTATTTTTTATTTTGATGTTTTTCCAAAAAACACAATTTCATACTAACAATTATACCCAAAAAAAAATTATTCTAAACACATATCAACATATATATGATTGACACAATTAATAGTAGGCATAAGGATGGCTCTTGATACCACTATAAGTTTGCAAAATCACAATCTAATTTGTAATACGCAACGGAAAATGGAAATTAAAATTTTTGCAACTTATCCATGAATCACCTTATGCATAGCTATTAATTGAAGAAGAAGATGAACAAGAAATATACCTTAATAGATCCAACCTTTGAACCGCTACAAGATCTACTCCTTGTTGATTTCTCCAAGCTCCTCCTTTCTTTGTTCCTTGGATTAAACACTAGCTTCAGAGTGTATGAAGCACTCTAGAGGTGATCCACCAAGAATGATTATATGGAACAATATTTGATTTTTACAAATCTTGGATGGCTAATCCAATAAGTTCTTTTATCCCTAACTCTTAAGAATAACAAGAATAATACATGAAGAACACTTAGAAGATTTGATCTCTAATTTGGTGTTCTTGAGATGGAGGCTACTAGTTCATAATTTAGTTTGCTTAGCTTAGGTTAATTAAGAGAAACCCTAATTTAATTAGTATTCCACCTAGTATATTACTTACATAATATGTAAGTATCAATATTCTCCTAACCCACATGTTTTGCATTTAAGCACTTAACACATGTTTTGCAATTATTTGACCAAATTCAAATTTGCATTTAATTTAAATGATATTTACATTTAATTTAAATTAATTCTTAATCTAATTAAGAATTAAATGATAATAATAATAAGATTTCTCTTATTAATTTATAATTCAATATTTCTCCAAATATATCATTATAAATATTAAGCATTTCAATTTATTCAACTAATAAATTAAATGCTTAATTTATTATCATTAAGCCAATTGTTTCCAATATAATATTATTCTTTTTGCGGTGTGACCCTTTAGGTTCAATATTATGCCGGTAGTAGAATAAATAAATTAGAATAATTCTAATATTATTTATAATGAATTAAACTCCTTTAATTCAAACATAAATAAATAATATTTATTCTACATCATGAGGGACACCTTACGATAATGTATCATGACTATCCGAATAATATGAACTCAATATTTAATCACATAGAACCTATTCAGTAATAGTTACCGTACAATTTAATCCTTCTACCATACAATGTCCCGATTAAATATAAGACATGGAATTACTGACAAGTCTTATTTTATTTAATCATATGCATTTCGATTTAAGAATGCACAACTCCGATTAATGTAAATTAGAAACTCCTTTCTAATTTTTATTCAACCCTGGCTAGGGATTTCTGAGTTGTCATTTATCAAATCGCATAAGACATTCTCTTCCTTTATTAGAAGTGGTAGATCCTTTGTCGATCATTCACCTACCTCCGCGTATACTTTATTATACTCGTACATACCCTATGACATACCCTAAGGTATTAAGGAATATGACAAAGTATAACTTAACATACACAAGGTACTATGATAATCTCAAGTCTAAGGATCACTTGTACAACTATCACTTAAGAACTTCCCTATTGACATGTGAATAAAACTCCATTAGTGTTCTTTAAGCGAGTCACGTTCAGTGAACTTATTTTCCAATAAGCACCTAGATACTTGCTTTAGTGTCTCCACACAAATGATTATGAGATCAATCATCATCTTCTAAAGATCAAGTATAGTATGTACTAATCTATCCGGATCAGTAATCTCAATATTAGTGATCCAACGATTAGGAACATTTTAGTTTTGAGCTTTCTTGAATTTAGATCTCACTAGCATGATCTCATCATGATTTTAAAAACATTGCTCGAAAACTATGGGTTCATCGCATTTATTAATTCAACCAATTAATATGGATAAAATATGCCTTTTATTCTATTATTAATATTTGAATAAGATTACAAAGTAAATGCTTATTATATCAAATATAATTGGCTTGAGGGCATATTATTTTCAGTTTGGTTATATTTATTGGTGTTGTAAGTGCATTTTTAACCACATATAATTACTGATATTGTTTGTATGTAAGAGAAAGTGTGACTTTCTTCTATTACCAGGTTCTCTGACCATGTCTTGAAAAGTGTGTTATAGGAATACTTATTTTTGAGTTCTGATTGCATCTATCAAAGGAATATATGATCGTAAAAACAATCGAGTTTAACTCACGAGGTAAGGGTCCAACCTTTTTATTTCTCATGGACCATCGTTCTTCTCAAAGGTATCAACTAGCAAGTGTACAAGAGATTCGAAAAGAACGTGGAAGAGATTAGTAATGTTCATAGTGAATGTGAATTCTAGAAACTTTGAAAGAATTTTGTGCTTTTATTCTATTGTTCAGATAATAAAATGGATATGATCTCATCTGAGTAGTAATGGTGGAATAAATTTAATATAAGCACGGGTTAGAATGCTAGTATCACAACAAATCTACACAACTTTAACCATAATGTATTACTTCTTTTCTTATTTATAAGATAGTTATTGATTTTTGAAAGACAATTTAAAATATTTTTAAACACAAAATTGAGATAATTTATTAAAAATTTTAAAATAATAAACTTTACAAAAAATTATGAAATAATAAATTTTACAAAGAATTATAAAATAATAAATTTTACAATTAATAATATTTTATAGATAATTTTCAATATTCATCATCATTGTATTAAATAAAATGAAAAGAAATTATGTCAGTTTTGAGTTTAAAAATATTTTAAGTTCATTTTAAAAAGTAAATAATAATTTTATATCTTGAAACGGAGGGAGTATATTATATCTTTCTCATTTACTTACATGTACTATCTCCCTTCGGGGAAAGAAGTCACATTTTAGTTTGTGTCAATTTGAGACATTTTTATATTACAAAAATAATGTAAATTTATTTTATTTTACTCAATATAATAATAAAATGACAACCTTGTATGACTAATTAAAATTTGTTATTTCAAAAGTAATCGTTTCAAATTTTCGTATTTCGCAAATTGACTTCAAAAAATAATAAATAAGAGCTTTTTTGTATGGGATAAAGGGAGTATATTTTAAAATTTCTTACTTTATTAATGGGTTAAATGTTTTTTTTGGTCATTAAATTAGGGTCCAGTTTACATTTACATTATTGAGTTCATTTTTCCCATTCGACTCACTGAACTCAAAAAAATTTTAAGTCGTTACAAAAATCATTAAGAAAGTATGATTTTAACATCTACACAAAAAGTTGAGGTTATCAACAATTGGAGAAAGAGAAAGCTGATTTAGAATATAGCGATTATAGTTATTTTCTAAACTCTATTATACACTAATTTGATACTCCGTGCGAGGCATGAACTAGTTTATATTATTATTTTTACAAATATTTGATATTTTTTATTGACGTATATTTATAATTTTTCATTGACATAATGCATATATAATGTTAAAAATAATTTGAATCAGCATATAACTTTTAGTACTTCAAAAAGAAAATTTATGTGTTATTTTTACAAATATTTGATAATTTTTTTATGACGTATATTTATCATTTTTCATTGACATAATGCATATATAATGTTGAAAATAATTTGAATCCACATACAACTTTTAGTACTTCAAGAAAAAACTTTTTGTGTTCTTCCTCCATAATTCAAGGAAAATTAATTGTAATTATTAATTATCGTATTAAATGTAATATTTACCGTTCAAGTTAACTCACGACCACATGAGTTAACTCATTGTAGTGATTTGTTCTCAGATGATCATAGGGAATGATTGTCGGTCGTACTTTTATATAAACAAGCATAATAACTTGTGCAAAGCACGAGTAAACATAAAAACTACTTATCAGATAAGTTTTATATATAACATTTTTAAATGATATTTTAGATGTTCTCGAGTCAACTTAGCAGTCCAAATTTAATGACTTGATAGTTCAAAAAAAATTCTTTATTTTTATTTTATTTTATTATCTTTACATAGTTCTTAGTAACAAATGATATATTGTATCTCTAATAATAAATATGTACTAAAATTTTGTAAAAAAATATAATTTTTAAGCTTTTGAGTTGACTTTTGGGAATTACCAAAATTCATGACCTTTAAGACATGAAAATAAAAAAATAAAATAAAAACTTTTGAGCTACGTAATTACCAAAGTTGGACTACTGAGTTGACTTAGGGCCAACTAAAAAAACTTGGTATTTGCCTTGTTATATATTATTATAGATTTCTGAGAAAATTCTCCAAGGATAAAGGAATAAATGGAGTGTGGTGGATCTGGAAGATTAGGCATTGGCGGCCAATATTAGTGGTAAAAATGATCCCGAGTCGAGTCGAGCAATACCTTACTCAGATTCTACTCGAAATTTTTTTAAGGTACTTGGATTCGTACTCGAATTCGAATAAAATTTTGCAATCTTTGCTCAAATTTAAATTTGACTTAATTTTTAATCGAACTACTTGCGAGCATTTGAGATATATACGAATTAGAATCAGATCATTTATATTATGATAATGTATATAAAATTAACCCAATCAAGTAGTTGAAATAATTAAAATTTGGACACTTCAAATTAGATCTTCAGTCTTGTAAAAAAATTAATGAAATGATATTATTATCACTCCTGAAACAATTAATGAACTACTTCCAATTTTAAAAGTATGTGGAGATTTAAATTGTAAAATAATATATATTAAATAAATCGAGTATAATCGATACTATATACGAATAAGGATCAACGAACTTGTATGAAGAATGTAGTGAGGTAAGGAAATTCGATACTCTAAACGAGGGAACAGTGTATTCGACTCGTATAAGTGACCGAGTATTAAAATGGATTCAAATTCGACTCATTTAAGCATCAAATACAAGTCTCGCTCGAATTTTTTGAGGCGATCCCAAATTGGGTTTTGAACCACTCGAGTTCATTTTCAGCCCTAGCCAAAACAGATATGTAAAGTGATGATTCGGTTATCTTGGTTACGCTAAAAATTGGGCCACCACTTGACATTAAGACTAATGATGATGTGGTGGAGGCAGCTCTAGTGAGTGTGCTAGATTTTGGAGATCTACGTATTAACGTAGGAAGGGATATCAGATTATGAGTGTGTAAATCCTAGTGTAAAAAAAGGTTATATCATACAAGTTGTGGGTGTCGTCCAGTAGCTCATGGTCAAAGATGTTCATTGTCATGGTTGTGATGATAGCGCCGAACCACGGAGGGTGGATGGATAGTGGATCTACATTTTCTTTAATTCGGCACCATATAATTAATTGATCAAATCGACTAATTCATTACTAATGAAGAGATGGAATTTATATAGGAGGAGGGGATGAAGAGATAAGTAGATGATTGGGCAATTGAGAAATCTATTGTTTCCTCCCAAATAACACGGCATAATGAACTAAGTAACCATCTGAGACAACTCAACAATTTTTGCAATTAAGTAGATCGTTTTACGGATTTTTATATGTAAGAGTGAATATGTAAGGTATTGTTAGTACCTACAATTTATGTTTAGTCCTATTTGATTTGATGATGATTCTACCTTAATGTATATTTGTATGCAAATAGATTTTGTAGAGTCCTTCTGAAAAGAATCTTATGTAAAAGAACTTGTTGTTTTCCAGAGACACTAAGAGATCTAGAAGGGAGGTTGAATAGATCCTTTAAAACTTTTTCTTTTTAAGAAAGTATTATCAGATTATAAATTAAGCAAGTTAATTTAATTAAGCACAACGAAATATTAGTTTGAAAAACCCTTCAAAGATTTAAGGAAATCTCAACTTTGAATTTAGTTTAATTGTGAAATTAAGTCACAAACAGATAAAAAATAAATGTAGAAATATAAACATAGAAAGTAAATGACACAAAAAAATTTAAGTGGTTCGGAGTACAAATAACTCCTAGTCCACTCTTCTACTCCACGAGTAAGAAATCCACTAGGGATGTAGGATACAGTAATGAATCACTAAGATTCCTTAAAGTCATTTAGACTTGGTAGATGTCACTAAGATAAAGGTCACTCAGACCAGTTCACTAAGAACTCTTCAAGTCACTTAAACTTGGTAACAACAGGCCACTAAGACCAATGAATCACAAGAGATGAAGTGATTGTTGAGGTGCTACTAAGTTGCGTTAAGCTCAGCTTCTGAAGGACTTAGTAGCAGAGCAAGTCGTTCTTTTTCATAGAGTAGAGTGTTCTTGAAGTTTGGGCAATAATTCAACTTGATGTTCGTGATTCGTACTGTTGGATTAAACCTTCGCGCCCTTTTATAGAAGACCTTGGGAGTTTCTCGTTGAAAAGTTATCGTTGCTCATTTAGTGCTCCAATCCTAGAAGATCTTTGTCGTTGCTCATTTAATATGTCAGCTTACTTTCAGCCCTGATATGTCACATCTGACTCCTGTAGAACCAACCACGTGGGTGGTGTCACATCACCAAACTAGATGTTAGACACAACTAGATATGATCTTTATTTTAAACTTAGGATGATCAGCAACCATCTCGAAATCTTTACGCCACTAGTCTTCTAAATGTTAGTCCAATGTCAGACCTGACATATTCTATGATTTGCCTGATCGTACAGTTTCATGGAGATCGTAGAGTATTTGGCTTGGCTGACTCTACGATTTGCACTCTACGATCTTCATTCTACTTTACGATCTTTGAGCAGACTCTGCGATCTTCGTTTAGCTTTATGATCCTTGAGCAGACTCTATGATATTTGACTTGCCTTACGATCTTTGAGCAAGCTCTTCGATCTTCATTTTATGTTACGATTTCTAAGCAAACTCTACGATCATTCAATTCTCTAAGTATCTTTACAATCGTTCACACAGCTTTACGATCGTTCTGCAGAATCTGCGATCTTGATTTAGTTTTACTATTTCCTGACAGACTCTGCAATCTTGAACTGAATGCTCTACAATAGCTTGGCTGACTCTGCGATCTTCAATAGACTTTACGATTTCTTAGAGCAGTTTTACGATCGTTTAATCAACTATATGATCAATTCAAATCCTATAGACTATATATTCGTTTAGCTCAATAGATCAACCTAACAAGTTTGATCTTCTACTCTTAGTCCTAGTACATTAATTTTTCTTTTAAGGACTTCACAAAAGCTACTGGTATAAATATACATTATATTATCTCATCATCATTAAATCAAAATATGCAATTGTCCTAACAATCTCCCTCTATTTGATGATGACAAAAACAGTAGTTTCAAGCATTCATCAATTCTACAATGCAAAATACTTTAAATGAAAATATGACTTAGATACAGTAAGCAACTGTATTGCTAGAGGAAAAGAATGAATTTATTGATTAAATCAAAGAATTTTATAAAGTATAGAAATTTACAAAAAAAAAATTACAACATATACCTTTTCTTTATATCTACCTTCTCCCCCTCTTGCTCTTGGGAGGATCTCTTCTCTCAGTTTCATGTCGCCTTATGTAACTCTCTCTTGCTTCAGCTTCCCTTCTTTGAATTTCCTTTTTTAAATCTCTATTAATGAACATTGGGTCACCTGCGCAAGAGTCGTAAGCCAGTAGGAGTTACTGCGCTCGACGATCCTAACCTTGAAGAGGAAGACTGTCCACAATCACGATCTTGGCCTAAAGGAATTGCTTCGGGTGCTCTAGAGGGAGGATGAGGATGAATTGATAATTGTTGCTGAGGATGTCTCCTCTCCCCCTTCTCTATTTTCTCTCCCTTCTTGTCAACATCTCGTTCTTGGCGTAAGGCATTGACTTTTTCTGAGAGTTGCTTGACAACGGTGATAAGTTCTTGCATTTCGCTCCTATACATGGCAATGTCGTCTCTTGCTTCTTATTGTCTGGCATCAACTTATTCTCGTTGATGATGAACAAGAGCCATAACATTATCTATTCTTTCCATTGACTGCATTACCATGTATTTAAATTTTGATAAAGAATAAGCTTAGGCAGAACACCTTATCAGATAGGAATTGGATAGATTCTGTGTTGGTTGACTGAAGAGAGAGTACAACTGCTTTGTGGTTTGCAATTTATTTGAAAAAGATCTCATCCCTCTTCTGGAGATTTTCGGTAATTATATGGAGCATTTATTTCATTCTTTTGCCGAACTCCTTTAACATTTCATTAGGGACTTTGGATGCAGTTTCGGCAATATGAGCTAGTCCTTTTTGAATCCCAGTAATCGTTTCCTGAATGCCTTCAGTGCACTCATCAACAATAATATCTAGCATTCTCTCCGTTTGAGCTTTAGACGGCACTACTGAGACCCTTTCCAGAATTTGCTTCATTAATGCTTCAGCGCCTTCCTTATTTCCCCGGTTTAATGAATTTAATAATGAATGAGCAAGAATAAGATCTAGACCTTGAGTATTAGAGGAGGAAGGTATATCTGTATGAGTATTTGATGTGGAAGGTATATCTGTATAAGTATTTAATGTGGAATGTATATCTATATGAGTATTTAGTGTGGAAGGTATATCTGTATGTACAGTAGACTAAGTGTGGATATCAATCGTAGTGTTTTGAGACTTTACTATTGGAGAAGATATAGGCGCTTGCCTTTCCATCCCTTCTTCTTTAACAGCTAATCAATTATTCTACTTTATGTCTCTCCTGCCTTTGGTTAAAGCAATAGTGCAAAGAGATCAAAGCTTCATTCAATGGAACTTTGGTAGATATCCTAATCTGAAGTTGGTGGCGCAAAACTTTCCATGAGTCCTCAGATATGGCATTATAACACTTTGCTCTGAGCCCTTTGTGTCTTCTCCTTTGTACAATAAGGTAACATGTATTTCTCTTATAATTCTTGTCCCATTTTATCATTTTCTCTCTGGTGAAGGGTATGTAGACTCTTCTTCTATGTACATTGCACCCCTGTCTACTCCTAAATTCTATATACAACCTTATCCTAATTTTTTGGTCATAGAGTCTCAACACTCTACGATCATTGTCAATAATATCATTCTTCTAGTCGTAGAGTGATACAATCCTGATCAGACTCACATCAAACCTTAATAACTCAACTCAAGTCCCGGGAATTTATCAAGCGATTTTAAATATTTGGGCTGAAGTTTATTCAAAGATGCTTAAAATGGAGTTCAATTCAATGCCAATTTTAATCAATTCATGTGGCAATTTACATTCTAGCAAATTCGCATGCGGGCAACGGACATTCCAATTCTAATCAGCCAATCACACATGTTTCCTAGCATATTCAGGATTTAACATATTAGCTTCTTATATCATGTGGGCCACGCGATTTCCAAGTAGACAACTAGCTGATTTTGTTCTCCACGGATTAATGGGTTCCTAATAATTAATGGATTTCTAATTCCAAATGGAGTAAGGCTTCAGATTTCTAATTCAAATTTGGACGCGGATTTCCTTAATTATTAGGGTATTTTCAGCATGTTTTAGATTCCTAATGTAATTAGAATGTTTGATAAGTAGGATTTAGTTTCCTTATTGTTTATTAGTTAGGATTTGGTTTCCAAATTAATTTGGTAAGCTAGGATTTGATTTCCAGTTGATTTTATAATTCCTATTAGGATTAGGATTACTTTTGAGTAGTATAAATAGGGGACATAGATGATGTACTTGATACACTTCAATCAGATTTATTCAATACAATTATTTGTGAGATTATTCTCTACTTTGGTTCTTTGAAGAATTCCTAGGTTATTTCTAGTTTTTCTTTGAGATTCAAATTTGACTTATCATACAACAATACATAGTTGTGTGTGGCGTCTTCTACCGCACTAATCGTCGATTGTACCGAGATTACCGCTTACATATAAGCGAGGGGTCAAGGTGTCGTTGGTGTTCATTCAACGCAGATTTCCAAGGCGAGCAATTGTACCAAGATTACCGTCTACATATAGGCGAGGGGTTAAGGTGTTGCAAGCTATCCACCGTTCAACTTTGCTAGAAACGATCCGGGCGACGACCACCTCACGCAAGCGTGCCGTGGAGTCTATCATTTGGTATCAAAGCTAAGTTCCTAGCGAGTTACTTATCCTTTATTTTTCGTGTTTGAATATATATTGGAAAAAAAAAAGTTCAAAAAAAAAAAAGAAAAAAAAAGTGAGATTCGTGAAAAAAAAGGATTGGTGAGAAAACAAAAAAAAAATCGTGAGTAAAAAAAAAGATTATTATTATTATTTGTTTCAATTGGTTGGGTTCATAAGTTTCGTGAGTATTGAAGAATTCATTCGAGAAGGGCGTAATTTGGCGATTGTGAATTTTATATTGGTTATCATACGTCACACTTGCTATATTTTGTTTTGTGATAAGTTCTTATTGAATTGAGTAGAAAAACTGTGATATTTATTTGGTGAATTCAAAAAGAACCTATAAGAGGGAATTAGAGTGGTAAAAGGCAAGAGTGTGAGACTAATTGAGGGTAAAAGCCTAATTGTGTGATACACGAGTGTTTTCATAATTGTGTGATACATTGTTTGAGCGAAACACGTAAGGGAGTGTGTGAGGAAAATTTTCTTTATCTACTAACTTTTGTTTTGCAGTAATCATGTATGGATATAATTTTGAAAATAATTATGAGTGGCAAAAGAGATCTTTTCAAGGTAGAGCGGATCCAGAAGCTTATTTGAGTTGGGAGGAAAGGAAGGAACGAGAGTTTGGCTATCATAATTATTCCGAGCACAAGAAGTTCAAACTTGCAGTTCAAGATTTTTTCGGTCATGCAGCTACATGGTGGGCTCAATTTGAACGTGAAAGGAGAAGATGTGGAGAGCATACGATCGATACATGGAAAGAGTTAAAAGCCGTGATGAGAAAGCGGTATGCCCCAATACAACCTAGCAGGATGAATGAATATGCATCTGCAAGACATAAAGAGCAACCTTCAACGCGATTAACTTGGGAGGATGAAAAAAGGGTTCCAAGGCATGAGGATTCACATTGGAGAAAGTCACGAGAAACTTCTAAGGTGTATAGGGAACCAGTATTTTCCAAGGAAAAAAAAGAAGAAGTCATGGGATCATTTAGAGAGATGGCGAAGCAACTACAAAACGCTCGACAGGCGCAAAAGGAGCAAGATCAATTGAGGCAGGTGGAAGAAAAGATAATAAAATATGCAGTGCAAGGAGAGTTGTTAGATTCTAATGTTCAAGATGAAGTTCGTGATCCCGAGGAAGAAAATACAAGTGAAAGTAAACGACAAAAAGAAAGTGAAAAAGAAATTGAAAAAAAGATTGAGTGTGAACAAGAAAAGTGTAAAAAAGAGAATGAAAAGAAACGAGAGAATAAAAAGAATGAGAGTGAAAATAAACGAGAGAAAGAAACAGTGGAGAGTAAGAGTGAAAAAAGAGAGGAGAGTGAGTTAGAAAGTGAGTTGTATTTTGAAAAGCCAATAACTGTACATTCGTACAAGATGGCGCTTTTGAATACTAACCAGATTAACTCTTCTTCGTCTAGTTCTGTTGTTTCTCTTGTACAGGTTGTTGATGACATACCCCGAGCTATCATTCCATATCAGCCAGCTTGTAGTATTCCCGAGGAGACGACGGAGTTACCAAGGCGGGTTGGAGAGTTGATGGAGTTTAACTTCATCGAGGCGGGTATCGTGGGAGAAAGCGTTAGTGCATGTGCTATTCATGAGATCATAGTACATAAGGAAGATAGAATGCCGAGCTTGTTCGTTGATTTCGAATTGGTAAACAAGTATCGTTATTATTTTCTTTACTTAGATAATATGTTTGATAAATTGCATAGTACTTGTGTTTTATCTGCATTTGTTGATAATGACCATGTGATGACAATACCTAGTCAATTTAGCATGAGTGAAAGTGATAAATGGAAAATTGTGTTAACATGTGACGTGTATAGGTGGATAGTTATCTCTGTTAGATTAACTAATGCATCTAGTATTTTCATGAGTTATTTAAAACATGTTTTGCAAGCTTCCATGGATAAATTTGTGTTTGGCTATTTTGAGGGTAAAATCGTCTTCATCATAAACTATGGAGGATATTTGATATTTGTCGAGTTAGTTTATGAGCATGCGTTATATTCTCATTGTCAATATTCCTACTATCATTTAGTAAATTCTCATTGTCAAAGTGCATATCTTTGTAGAATTTATTCTAGTGATTTTTGTGGGTATTCTCGATTTCAATGTTCTTACTTGCATGAAATTCAATCGAGGTTTTCTTATACATGTAATGAGTTGAGTTTTCATGTTAATCAATCTTTACATGACATGTCGTTAATTGATAATGGTAGTGATCATGATTTGTCAGTTGAGAAATCTTCATTGTATGATTTGCTATCATTTGGTAATTTCTTTTCATTAGAGTTATTATCATTGCATGATTTTGAGAATGTTGTCTTGGATGGGAAGGAATTACTATCATTTGGTTTTGATTTGAAAAGTGTTTATCATCGGATTGGAGTGAGATATGGTTTATATTCATGTCTAGTTAAATCATTTGGATTAACTAGTGCAATAAATATTTTCAAATTAAATCATATTTTGCATTCATTCATGGAAAAATTTGTTCATATTTGTTTTGATGATATTCCTATTTTTGTCAATGCTTGGGAAAATTCTTTAGCACTTGTTGAGTTTGTTTGTGATCATCGTCAATATGCTATTAAGTTTTCATCATATGAAATTGGAAGTGACCTTTTTATTTCATTGATGATATTACGTGATTTTAAATTTGTTAATGTCGATGGAAAGAGAAAGGTTAATTTTGCTTTGCAGATTCGAGATGGATTCTTACTCATTGAGGAGAAAAGCATGGATCGTTGGGTAAATCCATTCGAACAATGCATGGAAAGTCTAAAGGGAAGTTATTTGGATTTTATTCTAGTAGACTTTGCATGTGATTTTGAGTTATTTGATTTCTTTGTGATTAAACAAAAGGTACTTGTTGATTTGTTTAGTTTTGTGTTTAATTCAGGAATTCAAGAGCACTTGCAAATGCAACGAGTTGAATTTCAAATTTTGGTATTTGACCCGGGTGCACTGGAATGGAAGTTAGTACAAATGATCGAGATCATAAGGTTCACGTTTGATCCGGGAATTTGTCAAGGGGTTTATCTACGAATGGTCAAGATCATCAGGCTGGTTTTTGATCCAGGAATTCGTGGATGGGAGATTATGCTACATGAAGAGTTCTACGTGTTGATATTCGATCCAGGAGGATATAGGACTTTTCATAGTTTTATTTGCTTTAATTTTACTATATATGCATTTGATTTCTTAGGTAGAAATTTTGATTGCGTGTTAGTTTTAGTTGCTTATTTAGTTTGTTTTGATGTAGTTACTAATTTGGAAGTATTTGGCTTACGTGTGGAAGAGCATCGTGTTGGTGTGGACAAGTTCTTGAGTAAAAGAGATCGAAAGATTAAGTTTCCAAGTTGTGTTACGAGGAGTTTTGCAGGGTGTTATGCTGATTCGATCACTGCTTGGAAAGAGATGTTTACAAGTTGTTCATGTCGATACGTCGGAGTTGCCAGATGTTGCTATGTTCTTTGCAGGAGTTGGAGTTTTTGATGATTATTTTCATTACTTTACTTGCATTGTTGATATTGCGTATATATTTCGTTTGCAAGATGAGTTTTGGGATTATGATTTGTTTGATGCTACTAACTTAATTTGTTTTCATGTAGGATCAGATTTGTGGGTAAATCCTTTTCAAGAGGAGGGGATGTCAGATTTGAGGACAAATCCTTTTCAAGAGGAGGGGAATGATACAATCCTGATCAGACTCACATCAAACCTTAATAACTCAACTCAAGTCCCGGGAATTTATCAAGCGATTTTAAATATTTGGGCTGAAGTTTATTCAAAGATGCTTAAAATGGAGTTCAATTCAATGCCAATTTTAATCAATTCATGTGGCAATTTACATTCTAGCAAATTCGCATGCGGGCAACGGACATTCCAATTCTAATCAGCCAATCACACATGTTTCCTAGCATATTCAGGATTTAACATATTAGCTTCTTATATCATGTGGGCCACGCGATTTCCAAGTAGACAACTAGCTGATTTTGTTCTCCACGGATTAATGGGTTCCTAATAATTAATGGATTTCTAATTCCAAATGGAGTAAGGCTTCAGATTTCTAATTCAAATTTGGACGCGGATTTCCTTAATTATTAGGGTATTTTCAGCATGTTTTAGATTCCTAATGTAATTAGAATGTTTGATAAGTAGGATTTAGTTTCCTTATTGTTTATTAGTTAGGATTTGGTTTCCAAATTAATTTGGTAAGCTAGGATTTGATTTCCAGTTGATTTTATAATTCCTATTAGGATTAGGATTACTTTTGAGTAGTATAAATAGGGGACATAGATGATGTACTTGATACACTTCAATCAGATTTATTCAATACAATTATTTGTGAGATTATTCTCTACTTTGGTTCTTTGAAGAATTCCTAGGTTATTTCTAGTTTTTTCTTTGAGATTCAAATTTGACTTATCATACAACAATACATAGTTGTGTGTGGCGTCTTCTACCGCACTAATCGTCGATTGTACCGAGATTACCGCTTACATATAAGCGAGGGGTCAAGGTGTCGTTGGTGTTCATTCAACGCAGATTTCCAAGGCGAGCAATTGTACCAAGATTACCGTCTACATATAGGCGAGGGGTTAAGGTGTTGCAAGCTATCCACCGTTCAACTTTGCTAGAAACGATCCGGGCGACGACCACCTCACGCAAGCGTGCCGTGGAGTCTATCATAGAGTCTCAAAACTCTACTGAACATGCCTATTCTCCTATCTCTCTGATCGCAGAACCTTCCCACTCTACGACTGATGACCCTAAATTACATTTCCCGATCGTAGAGTCCCAAAATCCTAAGATCGATGCACCAAATACGACCTCTCCTGTACATTCTTTGATACCCATTCATATTGATTCACCTTCCCCTATTCAAATATCTAGTTTATTAGTCACACCCCAAAACTCACCTATTCATTCAAATTCTTCCTCACCATGGTCTTCTCCCGACATAGAGTCTCAAAACCCTAAGTCTGATATACATAAAACTAAAGCATTCATTCTTGCACCTCCCAAAGACTCTATTGTACATTCTTCATCCCCTATACAATCAATTAAACAAGAATCAAAACCTTCTATCCCTATTGATGTCCCTTCCTCCTCCCGAAATGAATTCTTCGATCTACCCCTTGTTCTACTAAACCAATCTCAAGGTCATAAGGGTAGCTCCACAGTCTCTCTTACTCAAGTTATGGAGCGTCTTGCAGCCATCCCAACTACTGCTCAAATGACTGATCTAACTGCACAGATGTCTCATGACATTAATGACAAGCTTGAACAAAGTTCCATTGAGCTTCGCGATCGAATAAATAAGATCACTACTACTGCAAGTCATCTGCCTAGCGACATGGGCCGAGAAATACAGAAGCAGCTAAAATTTATGTTCAAAGATATGTATGGTAGTCTTCATGATCGGGAAAAAATTTTCTTAAAGGCTCTCGATGATCATAAACAGGTTGTTTTAGCTCTTCAGCAACAGAATGAGAGCTCAATCAAATCCTTGTTAGACAAGGTTTTTGAGCTCAGCACTGTATTCTCAAACTTCAAACACTCTATGTCATTAAATGCAGATAGCACCATGGCTCTAGTTGCGCGACAGAGTGATCAAGTAGCTGTTCGTCAAGAACAACTTCGAACTGATATTGCCATGTCTTCCTCCCAACTTTAAGAACTTGTAGACACCGTCAAGCATCTTTCAGAGGGCTATGATAACAAAAAGGGGGAGAAGTTAAGACAAGTGCAGAGGCAGACTCAGGGGGAGAAATAACAATCTCAAGGGGAGAAAAAGAAGAGAAATTAGAAGCAAATATCCATAAACCCCCCCCCCCCCATCTTTAAATCTCCTCCCCCTCATCTATAAGCTATCCCTTTGGAACATGGCCACTCCTCCTCACGACAAGAATCGTCGAGTAGAGTTTCCTCTACTGGCATTCGAATTCTCTTAGGTGATCTTGTATATCTTCATAGAAATCTTCAAGGAACTCATGTCGCCGAGGAAGAGAGAATAAGCATGCCCAATCTTGGCCCAAGAGACTCTGCTAAAGAAATTAGACGAAAAGAGCTTGAAGACAAAGTTAGATACGATCGCAGAGTAGAGTTAGAAAAGAAGTGGCTCTCAAGGGAGAAAAGATCAAGGAAGTAGAAGATATTTTTTTAATTGTCGTAAAATTTCTTTTATACTTGTACAAATTAACATACATCAAGAAATTCATTCTTTTTCTCTAGTAATATAGTAGTTTACTGTATCATAAGTCATGTTTATATTTCAAGCAAATGCATTATAGAATTGATGAATGGTATAAAACTATTAGTTTTGTCATCATCAAATGAGGGAAGATTGTTAGAGTCTGCATAATCGATCTAATAATTTGATGATGAAATGAACAATCAAGGTATATTTGTAACCAGTTAGTTGTGTAAAGTCCTTGATAATGATTTGATTTGATGTACAAGGACTTGGATTAGAAAGATTAAATAATGTTAGGCTGATCTTATTGAGTTGATCTGATATATAGTTGATAGGATAAAAATGATCGTTTGTAATGAGAAGATGATAGATCGCAGAGTCAACTCATGATCGCAGTACATCAGATAGATCGCAGAGCTTTTACACTCATCGTAAAGTTCACCTCAAATCGTAAAGCAAAGATTGGCTCGTAGAGTGAACAGCGAATCACAAAGTAAAGACTGGACGTAGAGTACTCCAGGCAGCCACTGAGTAAAAGTTTATTGAAAAGCGCTCAAGGATTGTTCAATAAAAGCAAAGTTGTAAAGATAGCCTCATAAATCTTATGACAATATTTCATAGAGCTGATCGTAGAGTACTACTCCCTTTCATAAAGTTCTCTTCTTAACGATCAGGACGTAGAGCAGGATTCTACGATCCTCCATCTTCGTAGAGCGAAGTCAGGTTTGACAAAAGACTGACATGGGAGCATTATTAATTGAAGGTCCCGATACATTCTCCAAACATCCTTGATAGAAATTGAAGATCAGATTGTGAAGATCAGATTGTGTGTTTACCAGCTAATTTGCTGAAAGTGACAACTTAGTGGTGTTAGATGAGAATGTTGGCTGATGTGACAGGTAAGCTAAAAAGGAGCTGACACATGTCTCAAAAAGTCAACATCAAGGATCTTTGAATATCTAGAGCATTAAATGCATCAACGGGAACCTAGTAACGGGAAGATTTTTTAGGCAGACTATAAAAGGCAACAAGGATTTAAATTAAAAAAGATGAGATGAACAACGATCAAAAAGCCTAAACTCTGCTAAAGTTAAAACATACTCTACGATTTTGAACAACTAGTTCAAGCTACTAAGTACCTGAGAAGAAAAGCTTAACGCCATTTTAGCATCACATCTCAACATTATTCAATCAAGAGTTCGTTGTGGGACTTAGTGACCCATATTCCGAGACTTAGTGACTCGAAGGAACCTAAGTGGTTCAGTGGTGATCCTGAGTCTTAATGACTCAAAGGAACCTAAGTGGTTCAGTTGTAATAGATCGTAGTGATCTTGATCCTTAGTGGATTTGCTACTCGTGGAGTAAAAGAGTGGAGTAGGAGTTTTTCAGTCTCCGAACCACTTAAACTTTGTTGTGTCATTTATTTTACAGTTCTTACTTTCTATCTAAATATTTTTCTTGCTTATGGCTGCATTCTTAACTAAATTCAGAACTGTGATTTCTCATTAATCTTTAAGGGGACTTTTCAAAAATATATTCCGTTGTGCTAAATCAATCTAACTTATTAATTATTTGGTAATATCTGCTAAATAATCAAATTTTTTAAAGATCTATTCAACCGTCCCTTCTAGATCTCTAGTGCCTTTGGGAAACAACAGTGGTGTTGCCAGCATCTTCTTCAATAGCCATTAGACATAGGTTGGCCACATGAGATCCTTCATCTTCGTTTGACTCAGAGCTCAAATCATTCTCTAAGTCACTCAATGACCCTTCAGCTACAAGGCCTCTCTCTTTCTTTTGAAACTTCTTGTAGCTTTTAGAATCCTTCTTTAGGGTCGACTTCTTCTTTTCCTTTTTCAGCTTTTCTTGTAGGGGTTTGGTGCACTCTGCAATATAGTGAATTGGCTTCTTGCAGTTGTAGCACAAGTCTTTAACTTGATCTCGGCTGCTGCTGCTTTTGTTGTTGTTGTTGCTGGAGTACCTTCTTGGCATGCTGCCTCTACCTTTCCACATGAACTTTCTTAATCTCCTAGCCAGTAGTGCAATATCTTCATCATCATCATTTGAACCTTCGATAATAGGGGCTTTGGAGGTTGCCCTCTGACACTTTGAGCGCGACTCCTTTTTATTTCTTCTTGCCTTTTGAGATGGTCTCTACCCGTTGGTTCAGCTCTAGCTCATAGGCAAGGAGATTACCATAGAGATTCTGCACTGTCATTTAATATAGATACTTTGATTCTCGAATAGCAGTGGTTTTGGCATCCCACTTGCTAGGCAGTGCCCTTATAAACTTGATGTTGAGGTCCTTGTTAGGGTAAACCTTCCCAAACGCTCTCAGAGAGTTGAGCAGCACATTAAATCTTTCATATGTGGCGGTAATGTTCTCTCCAGGTAAGTGAGATAACATTTCATACTTCTAGGTGAGCAGTGACTGCTTATTTTCCCTGACCTCTTTAGTACCCTCATGCATAACCAACAAGGCTTCCCAGACCTCCTTGGCTGTTTTGCAGTTGACGAGGTTCTCAAATAGCTCATCTTCTAAGGCCATAAACAGGATGTTCTTAGCTCTCTTGTCCAGCTGCACTAGCTTTTTTTCCATGTCTGTTCATTTAGTGCTCTGCTTGACAGCCACTTTGTTCGGATCATCTGTTGTTGGAGCGAGTTTTGATGGCACATATGGTCCGCTGATAACTACATCAAACAGGTCTTCATTGATAGCATCCATGTGCGTATACGAACCTTTCAGTTAGGAAATTTGTCATTATTACAAAGGGGTGGCTTGTTTCCACCACCAAGCTCAGAACTGGTTTTATTTTATGTTATAGATCAATTCAAACGATTTAATCTTTGTTCAAGAAAACCTGCTCTTATACCACTTGTTGTTTTCCAGAGGCACTAGGAGATCTAGAAGGGGGGTGGATAGAACCTTTAAAACCTTTTTCTTTTAAAGGAGTATTACCAGATTATTAATTAAATAAATTTAATTAAGCACAACGGAATATTAGTTTGAAAACCCCTTCAAAGATTTAATGAAAATCTCAGCTCTGAATTTAGTTCGATTGTAGAATTAAGTCACAGGCAATTTAAAAATAAATGTAGAAATATAAATGTAGGAAAGTAAATGAGACAAGAGTTTTTAAATTGGTTCGGAGCACAACTAACTCCTAGTCCACTCTTCTACTCCTCGAGTAGGGAATCCACTAAAGATACAGGAGAGTCACTAAGACCAGATCACTAAGATATATTACAACAATGAAACACTAAGATTCCTTCAAGTCACTTAGACTTGGTAGATGTTACTAAGACATGGGTCACTAAGATCAGTTCACTAAAAACTCTTCAAGTCACTTAGACTTGGTAACAAGAGGTCACTAAGACTAGCGAATCACAAGATAAGGTGATTTCTGAGGTGCTACTAAGTGACATTAAGCTCAACTTTTGAAGGACTTAGTAGTAGAACAAGTTATTCTTGTTTCGTAGAGCAGAGCTTTCTAGAAGTTTGGGCAACAATTCAGCTTGATGTTCGTGATTCATACTATTTGATTAAATCTTCATGCCCTTTTATAGACGACCTCAATAGTTTTCTGTTGAAAAGTTGTCGTTGTGCATTTAATGCTCCGATCCTAGAATATCTCTGATGTTGACTTTCAAGGAGGATGTGTCAGCTTACTTTCGGCTCTGATAGGTCACATCTGATTGTAACAGTACCAACCACGTGGGTGATGTCACATCGTTAAACTAGTTATTAGACACAACTCGATCTGATCTTTATTTTAAACTTAGAATGATCGACAAACATCTTGGGTTCTTCAATCTGCAAGGCTCCTCAATGTCAGCCTAATGTCAGACCTGACATGCTCTACGACTTTGTCAGATTATAGAGTTTCATGGAGATCGTAGAGTATTTGACTTGGCTGACTCTACGATCTTCAAGCTCTATAATCTGCTCTACGATGTTTTATTTTACCTTACGATCTCTGAGCAGACTCTGCAATCTTCGCATCGTCGTACAATCTTAGAGTAGACTCTGTGATCTTAATTTAGCTTTTATGATTTCCTTACAGACTTTGTGATCTTGAATTAAATGCTCTACGATAGCTATGCTGACTCTACGATCTTCAATAAGCTTTACGATTTCTCATAGTAGCTTTACAATCGTTAAATTGACTATACGATCGATTGCACAACTTTATTATCGTTTGAAAGCCTATAGTTTATACATTTCGTTTAGCTCAATAGATCAACCTTATAAGTTTGATCTTTCTACTCTAAGTCCTTGTACATTAATTTCTCATTTAAGGACTTCACAAAAGCTACTGGTACAAATATACATTATATTATCTCATCATTAATATCATCATCAAATCAGAATATGCAATATCTAACAGAGATTACCATAGAGCTTCTGCACTATCATCTCGTGTAGATTCTTCGACTCTCGAATAGTAGTGGTTTTGGCATCCCACTTACTAGGCAAGGCCCTCATAAACTTGATGTTGAGGTCCTTATTTAGGTAGACCTTCCCATAAGTTCTTAGAGAATTAAGCAGCACATTAAATCTCTCATATATAGCAGTTATATTCTCTCTAGGCATGTGAGAGAACATCTCATATTGCTGGGTTAACAGGGACTGCTTGTTCTCTCTGACTTCCTTTGTGCCTTCGTACATAACCAGTAAAGCTTCCCAGACTTCCTTGGCTATTGTGCAGTTGACGATGTTCTCAAATAGCTCATCTTCTAGTGCCATAAATAGGATGTTCTTGGCCCTCTTGTCCAGCTGCACTAACTTTTTCTCCATGTCTGCCCACTTTGTTATTTGTTTTACTACCACTTTGCTCGGATCATCTATTGTTGGAGTAAGCTTTGTTGGGACGTAAGGACCACTGATAACTGCATCGAACAAATCTTTGTCGATAGCATATATATAGGCCTGCATACGAACCTTCTAATTAGCAAATTTATCTCTATTGCAAAAGGGTGGCTTATTTCCACCACCAAGCTCAGAACTATTTTATTTTATGCTATTGATCTACTCAAGTAATTTAAGCTTAGATTCTGAGAACCTGCTCTGATACCAGAGGCACTAAGAGATCTAGAAAGGGGGTTGAATAGATCCTTTAAAACTTTTTCTTTTTAAGAAAGTATTATCATATTATAAATTAAGCAAGTTAATTTAATTAAGCACAACGGAATATTAGTTTGAAAAACTCCTTCAAAGAATTAAGGAAATCTCAGCTCTGAATTTAGTTTACTTGTGGAATTAAGTCACAAACAGATAAGAAAATAAATGCAGAAATATAAGCTTAGGAAAATAAATGACATTGGGAATTTTTAAATGGTTCATAGTACAAATAACTCCTAGTCCACTCTTCTACTCCACGAGTAAGAAATCCACTAAGGATGCAGGGTGATCACTGAGATCATATCACTAAGATCTATTACAACAATGAATCACTAAGATTCCTTCAAGTCACTTAGATTTGGTAGATGTCACTAAGACAAAGGTCACTCAGACCAGTTCACTAAGAACTCTTCAAGTCACTTAGACTTAGTAACAACATGTCACCAAGACTAATGAATCACAAGAGATGAAGTGATTGTTGAGGTACTACTAAGTTGCGTTAAGCTCAGCTTCTGAAGGACTTAGTAGCAAAACAAGTCGTTCTTTTTCGTAGAGTAGAGTGTTTTTGAAGTTTAGGCAGCAATTCAACTTGATATTTCGTGATTTGTACTGTTAGATTGAACCTTCGCACCCTTTTATAGAAGACCTCGGGAATTTCCCGTTGGAAAGTTGTCGTTGATCATTTAATGCTTCGATCCTAGAAGATATCTGATTGTTGACTTTTATAGAGGATATGTCAGCTTACTTTCAGCTCTGATATGTCACATCTGACTGCTACAGTACCAACCATGTGGGTGGTATCACATCGCCAAACTAGTTGTTAGACACAACTCGATTTGATCTTCATTTTAAACTTAGGATGATCAGCAACCATCTCGAAATCTTCACTCCATAAGTCTTCTCAATGTCAAACCTGACATACACTATGATTTGCCTGATCGTAGAGTTTCATAGAGATCGTAGAGTATTTGGCTTAGCTGACTCTACGATTTACACTCTACGATCTTCATTCTACTCTACGATCTTTGAGCAGACTCTGCGATCTTCATTTAGCTTTATGATCCTTGAGCAGACTCTACGATATTTGACTTGTCTTACGATCTTTGAGCAGACTCTGCGATCTTCATTTTATATTACGATTTCTGATCAGACTCTGCGATCGTTCAATTTTCTAAGCATCTTTACGATCGTTCACACAGCTTTACGATCGTTCTGCAGACTCTGCGATCTTGATTTAGCTTTACTATTTTCTGGTAGACTCTGCGATCTTGAACTGAATGCTCTATGATAGCTCGGTTGACTTTGCGATCTTCAATAAACTTTGTGATTTCTCAGAGCAGCTTTACGATTGTTCAATCAACTATACGATCGATTCAAATCCTATAGATTATACATTTGTTTAGCTCAATAGATCAACCTAACAAGTTTGATCTTCTACTTTAAGTCCTTGTACATTAATTTCTCTTTTAAGGACTTCACAAAAATTACTGGTATAAATATACATTATATTATCTCATCATCATCAAATTAAAATATGTAATTGTCCTAACAGAACTTAGTTTAAGGATTAAACTTGTTAGATTGATCCAAATCGTAAAGTTAAAACTCTGTAATAGCTATGTTGTTTCTAGCCAGAAGTCAATCGTAGAGCTAGAAACAATAGTACTCCAAGATCGCATAGTAGACTGAATACGATCAGAGATTGTAGAGTACAAGCCAAATCGTAGAGCCAGAATCGCAGAGTCACTCAATTCATAGAGCATAATAGTCAGCCTACGATTTCACTCTAAGGAAGTCCAAATTGTAGAGTATAGTCGTCTGACAAGTCAGTGGCAGATTATGACAAGTTCACCAACCATAACATCTAACATTCCGAGGTTATCCTCAGATGATTTTGCAATAAGGACAAGTTGATAAATCCTCTATGTAACAACCATTTTAGCAGAGTCAAAAGACATGTGGCTATTACTACACTGTTCATAGTACTGAAGAAAACGACATGAGGTGGTCCAAACAGACAACAATTCGAAGTCAATCAATTGATGACAGACAAGTATCCAAGCAAGAATGGAGCAACGGTAACTTTTCAACGGGAAGATCCTTAGAGAACTCTATATAAAGTCTAGCAATTTCAAGTTTCATATATACATCGATCGATCAAGTCCAAGTGCTGAAACTCTGAATTCATACAAGTTTCATTCTACGATTCCAAGAAACACACTCTACAGCTAAGTCATTTGAAGAGAAACCTTAAAGTAACTTAACAACACCACAAAACAAACTTCTCTTAGTGTTTAGTTAGATCTAAGTGATCTTTTGTAACCCAAGTCTATGTGACTTGAAGGATTTTTTTGTGAATCACTTGTGTAAAAGTTTTTAGTGAACTGTAATTTTGGTGATTACCCTCCTTAGTGGAATATCCCTACTCGCGGAGTAGAAGTGAGAATTATGAGACTTTTGTGCTTTAAATCTCTTAAAAATTCCATTGTGTTCTTTAATTTTTGCATTCCATATTCTGTCACTCTACGTTTTTATATATGTGATTTATTTCTACATTTGTTCACTAAATTTAGAACTGTGCATTTTCTAATAATCTTTAAAGGGTTTTTTTAAACAATTTCGTTGTGCTTAATCAATCAGTTAACTTGTTTAATTGATTTGGTAACATCTCTTTAAAAAGAAAATTTAAATAATTTATTTAACCTTCTTTCTAGATCTCTTTGTACCTTAAAATAACATGTATAGATATAATTGATATATTTTTTTTATTAAATTAATAAATCTTCCATTAATTTATCCCTAAAATTTGTAATTAAAATTTTTTGATCAAATGAATAAATCTTCCCCGATTTTCTCCCCAAAATTTGTCAAAATAGAAAGAACAAGAAAACATCCAAAAGTCTTGGACTCTTGGTAATGCAAAAGTGATTTCTCATTCTGTCCCACCTCCCAATAGCCATAGACCAGAATCACAAAAAGCCACTTTCATAAAGTGGAAAGAAACCATCACAAAACAGAAAATACACCACAAAATTGTTACCCATAACTCCATAAACCACAAAAAGACGTACTCCTATGTCACATAGAGCACCGAGAGTCAACTGGTCAAACTCTCTCTCCCCCTCACTCTCTCTTCTCTCTCTTTGATCATCGGAAATGGCTTTTACTGCTCCAACTCGACCTCTCTTCAACGACCTCAAGATCTCACAACCCAATTCGCCGCCATTTCATCACTCCAAGAAGAAGAAAACAGGGACCCTTAAAGCCCTCTTCTGTAATTCTTCTTCTTCTTCTTACACCAGCAACCAATTCCCATGTCTCAATTTCAGCTTATCCTCCTCCTATTTTAAGGGCCAGTTATTTAGCCTACCCACATTCAACAAAATGCCCAAAAAGTCTGCTGGCAAACCCATTTTGAGTAAGGTGAACAAATCAGAAACTATTAACTTTTTCATTTTTTATTTTTTATTTTTTTGTATTTGATTATATACCAATTATTTGTTATTGGATTAATGTTTAAATAAAGCAATTACAGTGATATTTGTTTTTGGTAGGTTCGAGCTTCTTCTTCCTCGGGGGAAGAAACTGCTCCGCTTACTTCAGACGCCATATATCAGGAGGTTTTTAATTGGTCTTCTGTCATTTTGCCGTAAGTTCTTTAATTTTCTTATCCACTGTTGTTTAATCATGTATAATCTCTTTATGGGCTTGTTTGTTTTGGTACGTTTGGGAGCCACACGTTTATGAATTAAAAAAGCTGCATTTGGAATGAGCTGCATTTAGTGCGTTTAGACGAGCAAGATTCAAGTTCTTTTGCACTCCAAAAGCTCTAGACCAACACATGCACTATATACTGCATTCTTTATCTTCTAAAATTGAGCTCTTTTTCTTAATGTTAATGGAGATTCCTTGTTAAATTTCTTACTAGCTGAATTAATTGGAATTCTTATCAATTTGATGGTATAGTGTTTTGATTATTTGTGCAACGGGTTGGTAGCGGTTTATATCAGTAATTTATGCTATGAATTGGAAGATAAATGCAAGCTTATGCTTGGTTATCTTTGGAAATTTTAGCAAAAGTGAATAAAAAGAAAAAGCAAGGTGCACATTTTGGAAGTACTTTCTTGGCACTGAAAGCAAAAGAGTGGAATAATATTCTGATGTATAAAAATATTGAAGTACCTTTAGAATGTTTAGTACAGATGACATGTCTAATTGATGGTATTGGAATCTTATTCTTCGTAAGTGCAGAATCTTGCAAAGTTTTGGTAGAAAGAACAAGGCTTCTAGTTAAAGAAAATGCATGTGTACGAAGTTACAAACTGTATAAAATTTGACTCTGTCAGTTTTAACTTTTAAACATATAATGCATCGCTAAACTATCTGCTTTTTATATATTATTGATCTTTAGATGGTGAAAAAACTGACACTTGTATTTAACTGGATTTATTTAGATTAAGAAACAATGAAATTTAATTGATAACAAATATGCATACTATAGGAAGGAATGAACTGATATAGTAGTCTTGTATTGGATAGATATGGAATAAGATGGTAAATGGAGGTATTTTGATAAATTTATACAAAAGAAATGATCTATTGTGCGGTATTCCTATAAAATTATGCGTCTCCCACCTCAATTCTATATTCTCCTTTTGATCTCTCAATCCACCTACTGTAGAATCTCTTTTAAAAATATGTGTAATATGGTTACCTATAACATTGATTGACTGGGTACGCGGAACGAAATTGGGCACGAGAAACGCTAACTATGGTAGAATGCAAAAGACATTTCGTACCAAGATTCGAAGCAATAGTACCCAGGATACAGAATGCAAGGCAATAAGAGTTTCTTGGTAATCCTTTAGGCTTTATCTATTTAGAGATTGAGTTCTCAACATTAACTCCAAGAGATCTTGGCAAATCCTCGTCAGTTTGGTAGCAATCTGGTAATCTGAGTCATCTGACTTTCTCCAGATATTTTGTTCATTCAAAAATCCATTTTTTCTCTCCAGTATTTGTTTACCACTTGTTTATTCAGTTTTTTGTTCCCGGCGTTGGGTGGTCTGCTATTTGGCTATGACATAGGTGCAACCTCTGGTGCTACCATCTCATTGCCGGTACATTTTTAGTCTATGGCGCATTTCATAACTGTTCTTTGTGGTGGTCACTTTAAGTATTTTTTCCAATTCGATAAAAATCATTGTTTTTCTTGATGATTTTGTAGTCGCCTGAGCTTAGTGGCACAACTTGGTTCAACCTCTCTGCCATTCAACTCGGCCTTGTTGTATGTTGACACTATTTCAATATCTTTAGGGTAATGCATATGTTTGTTGTCACTAGACTATAAATTATTTTCTTTTTTGGATGCAGGTGAGTGGCTCCCTTTATGGAGCTTTGCTTGGTTCCATCCTTGTCTACCCAATTGCAGATTTCATTGGTAAATCTCTTGATAATGATATTATTTTATCCTGAAAAAAAGTGTGAAGCTTCTGCATGATATGTTTTAGCCTTTCTTCTTATCTTCTGTTTTCTCTTTGTTTCAATTACTTTGTGCAGGGCGGAAAGGAGAGCTTATCATAGCAGCCATGTTATACCTGCTTGGTGGTTTGACAACAGCATATGCCCCAGGCCTTTCTGTTCTCTTAGTCGGTCGCCTAGTCTATGGCCTTGGTATCGGTCTGGTGAGCTTTTTTGGAGCAATATTCTGCTTCTCGGGTTGACTGTGATTTACTCAGACATTCTCAAGCAGTTTCAGATTGTTTTTGTTTGACAGGCCATGCATGGGGCTCCTCTCTATATAGCAGAGACTTGTCCATCTCAAATTCGTGGAACTCTGATTTCTTTAAAGGAACTTTTTATAGTTCTGGGGATTTTGGTATATAATATACTAAACTGATTAGGTTTATTCCTCTCATGCTCGCCCTAAAATCTTATATGTGATGAATAATGGATGTTTCTTTAGTTGGGTTATTTTGTAGGTAACTATCAGATTAATGCAGTTGGAGGGTGGCGCTACATGTTCGGGTTTAGTGTTCCAATTGCTCTGATTATGGGATTAGGTATATGGAGTCTCCCAACTTCTCCACGTTGGTTACTTCTCAGGGCAGTTCAAGGTAAAGGGTCACTGCAAGAGTACAGAGAGAAGGCTATCCTTGCATTGAGCAAACTAAGAGGCAGACCTGCTTCTGACAAAGTTTCTGAAAAACAAATTGATGACACGCTTGATTCACTCAAATCTCAATATAATCAGGAATCTGAGGGGAGTTTCTTAGAGGTGGTTCAGGGGCCAAGTCTGAAAGCATTCATAATTGGTGGAGGTTTAGTCCTTTTTCAACAGGTATATTTCAATTCCTCTTTGTGATTGACCTATGATTCTAATTACTTCTCGGGATTCTTTTGTTACGAAAACAATAACATTGAGACGATATGGGAAGTCTTGTCTTAAGAAACTAACTTAACACTTGCTTGTGAGTTGTGACAGATAACTGGGCAACCAAGTGTTTTATATTATGCAGGTTCAATCCTTCAGGTATTTGATAGTTTAAAGCAATATTGTACTTTCATATTTCTAATGATTGTGCTTTTTTACAAATTTTAAAGAAGTATACGTGTTTAATTGGGTTATCATTTCTCTGAAGACTGCTGGATTCTCTGCGGCTTCTGATGCAACACGAGTTTCTGTAATTATTGGTGTCTTTAAGGTATTTATACATTGTACACTGAACCTAGCCTCAGAAAAAGGAAAAGGGGTTGGTATTGCCCATGATCAAACATTATTTTATTTATGTTTTATTTATGCTCCTGCAGTTGCTGATGACAGGAATTGCTGTACTCAAAGTTGATGATCTCGGTAGAAAACCTTTGCTGATTGGAGGCGTCAGTGGAATTGTATGTGTTCAATCACTATAAGCCTCCTATAAGTTTTGATCTGTCCGGGCCCTTATTTGGTATTTTTTGCTTATTTCAACAAAAAATGATGAAAGGCTTTATTCTGCTTTCTCTATGTGCCACAGGCCATTTCGCTGTTTCTCCTTTCAGCTTATTTTAAAATCCTTGGAGGGTTCCCTGCTATTGCTGTAATTGCTCTTCTTCTTTATGTCGGTTCCTACCAGGTTAATATCTAGTCTTTCAAACCCTTGCATTTAATATTTCCATGATGTTTTTGATGTTAACGAGTTCTTATTGTGCACATGGAAGATTATGCAGCCTTGATCGTCAAGTCCCTCCCACCCCCCGGGGGGGAAAATTCACATATATTTCTAGATTTCTAAAACATAAATCATTTTTTACTGTGTGCTTTACTTGTAAATGGGTTGACTAATTTGGCATTTTTGTTCCCCAATGTCAAATGATGTATCAGGTATCCTTTGGACCAATTAGTTGGCTTATGGTATCAGAGATATTCCCACTTCGCACTAGAGGGAAAGGCATTAGTCTTGCAGTTCTTACAAACTTTGGTTCAAATGCCATTGTGACGTTTGCCTTTTCACCATTGAAGGTGGTGTTCATATTGCCATGAATCTATTAAGCTATTTGTTATAGGTTAATATGTCTAAATTTATTATAACTGGTTATCAAGTGATCCATCGATCTTACCATTTTCTGTTCCGCAGGAACTTCTCGGTGCTGCAAACCTTTTCATCCTTTTTGGAGTAATTGCTTTGATATCACTTGTGTTCGTAGTACTCTATGTCCCGGAGACAAAGGGTTTGACCCTGGAAGAAATTGAAACAAAAATCTTGAAGTAAAAGCTAATCGTGCAGAGCTATCCAGTCCCCCAGATTTAGTCAAGCAGAAAACTTATTTCTCCACAGCATCTGAAGTTCTCTAGGCCTAAATGTTCGTTAATCTGGTAAACTAGCTATGTGAATATTATTCCTCTTTCTAGCAAATATACACCAAAACTCTTGTAGTATTTGTTGACTGCTTGTTTTGATTTGGTTCGAGCTGTTGAGCTGGAATACAGTAGCTGTGCTTTTGGCAAATTTTGTTGAGAACTCGAATAAAAAATTATGTGAATAGAAAATACAATGAATGCATGCTCTGTGGTTTGATTCATATAATACTTGACTATGTTAGTCTTTGAGTATCCCTTTATCTTGTACAGAATTATTTTCCTATTCAGTTGTTCGTATTAGCATTTATTCATTTGTGCACCATGAATTCATTGTTGAAGATATGAGATACTTTTGTTTCAGATACAACTTTGATAACAATATATATAGATATGTAATTATATTTATCAATTATCAACAATGAAAAAACAAAGTTAATTTCTTGCTGATAAACGTCACACAAAAATGTTGGTAAGTACAGAAAAACAGGAATTACACCAGTGGAGAAACCTGCATTGGTTAAAATATTAATCCTAATACATAATATTTGTACACTATATCCAGAAAAAAGGCCGTCGAACAGTTCTTCAGTTGGCACTGAGTATCCTTCCATGATTTTCTCCCTCAGTACCTGCAATATAAATTTGTCACATATGATCACTAATCAATTATGCAAAAAAAAAAAGGAATCAAAATACTAGATGAGCTTATAACGAAATAGCTCACCTTCATGAGAATTGGTAGAGATGGGAGGAATGTATGATGATGGCTTTATATCTGCAGTAGAATTAGGAACGTTGGATGATGAGCTAGTATTCACAGTACCAGATGTGGTATTAGTGCCTGATGAGTTTGTTTTCGCAGCGTTAAAGATGGGATTTTGTGTTGATGTCTTTGCTTCAATAGTATAGACAGGATCAAGCGATGATGGCGTTGTTTTGATGGTAGTGGTGGAAATGTTTGATAATGTGTTTGGATTTGTAGAGTTGGGAATGTTTGTTGCAGAGTTTGTAGTTTTTGTTATTGAGATGGATTCGGCGTTTTCAGGTTGGAGGAAAGAATTTACAGCCTCTTTCATTTTCTCCACCATTCCCATTTGATCACCAGAAAATTTTCTTGGACTCATTGTCTCAGTAATGACCTGAGAAAGTGCTCTTTCATCTTCCCCTGGCTCAAGCTTCTGCATCAAATATTCCTTCACCGATACGCCTTTATCCCATGTATGCTGGCTAGTAGCCTGACCTTGTCCCAATTTTCCAGCCTCTGTTGCCTGAACCTGAGGGTTAATAACAGTTGTGCCAACAAACTTTTTAGGGTCTTTTGATGCAGGGGTATCAATTGTTAGGCCTGCAATTTCAGAAGCAGTTGAGTTTGTTGCATCGGGCACTCCAGCATGCGCTGGTGCCGCCTTCTGGGACAATGTGTTGTTTATTATCTTGTTAGGATTCTGAGACGGCTCTTCTTTCTTGACATCATTTTTGACACTGCTCTCTACAACATGCTTCTCGGATGGCACATGAACTTCGCGTGGCTGCTCCCTTGCAGTTCCTTTGAGGGTTTCAGGTGCCATTTCTGACTCATACACTGCAGCAAAAAAAAAAAAAAGACTAGAAGGTTCAGGCAAATATATACATGGAAAACACACAGTTAATGTTCTAACGTATAAGAAGAAAAATGAGGAAAAAGCCCTGGATGCAACTTTTTTCTGTATATGTCGCATAGAAAAGAAGTTGCATCTAAGGTATTGTACAAAAAAAATGATTCTTGTTCCCCAGATTGTATAGAAAATAGAAAACTGATATTTCTACGTACAAAAATGATAATTCAATATGAGTCTTTTCTCTCACATGAATGTGAGACCCACTTACTATTCACGTGAGAGGAATAATGTGGAAATATCAATTTTTTTTTCATATGCAAATATCAGTCCCTTAAAAATTTGCATCCATGTTTTTTTGCCAGGATAATCTTTCGGTTCCTCTTCGTTGTATGAAATAAAAGGGGTTTGCAGAGCATTTTGTTATATTAAAGAGGAATTAGTAGCCTGTCCAAATTTTTATTTTTTTCTGAAATACAAATAATTTAGTTCATCATAATGATAATGTATATATTTTCGAATTCGAAAGAGTAATGAGATTATATACTTGGGGCTCCAAGGTATTCAGGTTCTTCATGATCATGATTGTCTTCCAAGGTAACGCCCCACGGTGGGGTGGTGTTATCACTAGGCGAGTCGTTATCATGGCCGTGTCTTTTCTTGTTGCTGAGACTGTGTCGCAACTTCTTAGCCTTCTCCTTCACTTTTGTGAAAACGGATTTTTTCAGAGGCGAATGATCGCCTTCATAATCATGGTGCTTCCCAGAGCCAGGCGATTGACTTGATGGCGATATATTTTCACCTGCAAAACATAATGTATTTGATTGATGCTGATTTTGCGGTTTGTGTTATTTACTTGACAACTTTCTAAAGGTTTAACTCAATGAAGAATCCATGCAACATTAACGCTATGTTGGCAACTCGATATCAAGTTTCGAGTTGAGTTGAAAGAACATTACATTTGCAATTCCATGTAAGAAATTTAGTTATAAATCTTTAGCGCTTTGTTTTAATCCCATAACTAGCAATTGAGTTGCCAAACATAACTTAGTTCTTGTACATCAGCAACTATGAGAAGGGAAAAGAAAAAAATCTCATACATGGCTTGAGCTAATTGTTAGTTGAATAAAAAAAATATTAAGTGTAAAGTGTTTGACAATTTAAAAATATTAAAAATCTTATTTATTTAAAAGTAACTTATCTCAAACTTCGCTTATTTAACTCAGAAACGCAACATTTGGGGTTAAAACGCAACACACACCAAAAAGTATTGCGATGTATTTAGAAGTCTAAACACACCAAATATTATCGTTGCAAACACGACAAACGCTAGTAATCGAACAAACTCTGACTCATTTTGAAGCCACTTTGAAACATTTCAGAATCATTGGTTTTTTGTCAATAGTTATGAAATGAAATTACCTTGTAGATGTTGATTAGTAGGGGAGTTTTGAGCTTTGGAAGTTCTATATGCTGCTGGGGAATTTTGAGTTCCCGGAGTTTTCGATCCCTCGGAAAATCTTCTATCATCTAGCTGAGACATGGTTATAAGTTTCTGAATTTTTGTTTCTTCAATATTGCATCTATGGAAATATAAGAACAAATAATTATCGATTTTCGTGCATTATTTTCCGGGTTTTTTTGTGATCAACAAAATAGGCAATGGCATTGTGAAGTTGGGGAAATTATAAAAACTTCTGGGCTTTGTTTTTACATATGGCAGTACAATAATCGTAACCTTATTTGTGAAATAGAAATATTTGACCGGGTCTTGAAATCAACTACCATTCGTACAATAGGCTTATTATGTAAGTGGGAAATTTCTTGTTAGTCTTTCTATTTGAAGAGACACTTGTGTGCTTTGTATTCAAAGTGCACACTCTTAGCATATAAACTAAAAGTAAAGCATATAAATCTCACAAGCAAAAAAACACCCATATTTGCACCCAAAAAAATAAAATAAAAAATACCTATATGTTGAGAAATTATTTGAGACAAAAAGTTTGATATTCCTATTAATATTATTACTCAAGAAATATATATAGAAACTGAAATTATCTGCTTAATTCTCGTACTTATAAGTTTTTTAACCGACAACAAAGAAAATAAATAGAAAAGAACAAGTTTCATTCTTAACTTTTTTTTTTAATAAAATATACATATTCTTAAAATTATCTTGAATGAAAAGACAGCAAAATAAATGTTATACATGTTCTGCTAGTTATAGACATTTTACTCATTTTCTTTATTTTCTATGCAAATCACAAACAAAAAAATAAAATAAAAAATTTGCACAAACTAACATAATTAAAAATTACAAAAGATGATCATTTGCCACATAATTAATTTGCTTTTATGTTTTTTTTTTAAACTTACAAACATAATTTTAGATTTAAATTATGATAAAAGTAAAAATTAAAAATAAATAAAATAAATAAAAAGAGAGAGACAGAGAGAGGGGGAGAAATCCACATCGTAGATTCCACCCAATTTCCAAAGAGTGATAATACAAAATATATATAGTTGTAAATTCTGCTGCTAGTACACTACACTAGGGCGTAGTCGTAATACCGACTTATCAGAGAGTAGGCTCCCTCTACTCCTCCCATCTCCAAAAATGGTGTCATTCGTCGCCATGGAAAACCTTTTCTCTCTCGGTCAAACTCCTTCCATCCGCTCCCACTGCAAATCAGCCGCTACCGTTGTCGCCACTAGCTCCTCCACCACTCGCCTTCCCACCATTAGATGTGCACTTCCCTCTCTACCCTCCAAGCCTTCCTCCTCCAAAACCCCTAAACCGTCGATTACCACGCCTCACAAACTCTCCATTTCCCTCCCCCTCAAAAAGCCCCTAGCCTTCACCGCGGTCTCCTTCGCCTCTGGCATCCTCCTACACCTAGTTAGCGGCGGTGGCGGAAATCTGGGCAGAGGAGGAGGTGGTGGTGGCGGTGGAAACGGCGGAGATGGATCCGGAGGATCTGGCGGCGGCAATTTCTGGTCTAAATTCTTTTCCCCTGCAGCAGCCAACGCAAAAGATGACGAATCCCAATCCCCAGAATGGGATTTCCATGGTTTACCAGCTAACATTGTAGTCCAGCTTAATAAGCTTAGTGGATTCAAGAAATTCAAAATCTCTGATATCGTGTTTTTCGATAAGCGGAGATTTACAAATGTTGGCACTGATGACTCCTTTTTTGAGATGGTTACACTTCGACCTGGGGGTGTTTACACCAAATCCCAGCTCCAGAAAGAGCTGGAAATCCTAGCTACTTGTGGAATGTTTGAAAAAGTTGACCTAGAATGCAAAACCAACCCGGATGGAACTCTTGGAATCACCATATCATTTCTGGAAAGTACTTGGCAAGGTGCTGATAAGTTTAAGTGTATAAATGTGGGTTTAATGCCGCAGTCAAAACCTATAGAAATGGACTCGGATATGACTGAAAAGGAGAAGATTGAGTATATGAGGGGTCAAGAGAAGGATTATAAGAGGAGGATGGAGAGGGCGAGGCCGTGTATGTTGCCCCCCTTGGCACAGAGGGAGATATTGGCATTGTTGAGTGATGAAGGGAAGGTGAGTGCCCGGTTGTTGCAGAAGATTCGGGACCGGGTTCAGAAATGGTACCATGATAATGGGTATGTGTGTGCTCAGGTTGTGAATTTCGGGAATTTGAATACGAGGGAGATTGTTTGTGAGGTGGTTGAAGGGGATATTACACAGGTGGTGGTACAGTTTCAGGATAAGCTTGGGAATGTTTGTGAGGGGAATACTCAGTTTGGAGTTGTCAGGAGAGAACTGCCCAAGCAGGTAACTAATAATGCATGCATTGTGGTTTTCTATATGAGCTTTTGATTAGTCGTTTGTAAAGATTTAGTGGGTTTTGCACAGTTAGTTATGTATTTAATTTGGCAGTGTTGCTGGTTTCTGTCTCAATAATGTTCTGCATGTTAGGTTTTTGATGGATTTTGTTCATAACCACGAGTTTCTAGTCATGCCTTTTGTTTGATTTTCAGAATTTAATTCAGCAATAGTAGTTACCTCTTCCCATTTTTCACCATAAGGTTATTATATATGTCCATTTTTCACCATAAGGTTATTATATATTACATAGAAGGTAAATTTATTTGTATGTATGAAATTGCAAATTTACACAACATAAAATGAATGGAAGTGTTCAATTTCAGTTAGCTACAAAATAACATAAAGAAAATAGAAATAGACATTAGCATAACTGCATAAGGGTGCCTAGAGAAGAGATGAGGTGAACAACTATGAGAGAGATTGCTCGCTCAACTTTCTATTAAGGAAGATGGGAAAACAAGTCGAGAGTGAAGCATGGGATTAAGTCTAGGAGACATGAGCTAGGGCAGTAACTTGCACATATGTTTTGTTTTATGAGGTCATCTAACAACACCCTTGACATGAAATTAGAACTACAAATGAAACATTATAATAAGATATGTCTGGCACTGTACAAATGACTCCAAAATCATTAAGACATCTGGATTACAACGAGAGGATTTGAAATTGATACACAACAGAATTGAGGTTATTAGTACTGCTCGTGTAAACAGAATGTTTCTATTTATTACAAAATGGAAATGATAACTATATTTTGTTTTGCTTATATTTAAATATTGCATATTGATACATGGGTTATGCTTTAGTTTTGACTGGTTTTATTTTGTGGTTGCTGACATTTTTTTTAAATTGTATTATCGGGATTATGTGGTTTGCAGCTTCGACAGGGGAATGTTTTTAACATAGAAGGAGGAAAACAAGCCTTGCGGAATATAAACTCCCTAGCTTTGTTTTCTAATATTGAAGTTAATCCACGTCCTGATGAAAAAAATGAGGGAGGGATTATTGTTGAAATTAAACTAAAAGAACTGGAACAAAAGTCGGCTGAAGTCAGTACAGAGTGGAGTATCGTTCCTGGACGTGGAGGTCGTCCTACGCTGGTATAATTTTATTTATTGTTATAATTGGTCTTACTTTTGGATTCGTGTTCCAAATGCTCTTGCTAACTGCTGTGTTTATTAATCAATACACAATGTTGTTCAGGCTTCAATCCAGCCTGGTGGAACTGTTTCTTTTGAGCATAGGAATCTTAAAGGATTAAATAGGTCCATCCTTGGTTCAGTAACAACTAGTAATTTTCTCAATCCTCAGGTTAGTTTATCTTAGCTTCACATTAACATACACGATATAACATGACTTAATTTTACCTTCAGAACCAGAAGATATGCAATTGGTATCATATTTTTATAAAATGGATATATTTATGCAGGATGATCTTGCATTTAAACTTGAGTATGTGCATCCATATTTTGATGGTTTATATAATCCTCGCAATCGTACTCTCCGTACCAGCTGCTTTAACAGCAGGAAGTTAAGTCCAGTATTCACAGGTGGGCCAGGAGTGGATGAAGTTCCCCCAATATGGGTTGATCGAGCTGGCATTAAAACCACCATAACAGAGGTAGATCAGACAGCTCTTTTTGAAACTCACATAACTTTGGAGTTGGTTCATTATAGTTAACCAACTAATACTTGTCTTGCAGAATTTTACTCGTCAAAGCAAGTTCACTTATGGAATTGTGATGGAGGAGATAACCACACGAGATGAAAGCAGTCACATTTCTCCAAATGGTCAAAGGGTGTTGCCAAGTGGAGGTATAAGTGCGGATGGACCTCCAACAACACTCAGTGGCACTGGCATTGACCGAATGGCATTTCTACAGGCCAATATTACTCGAGATAACACCAAGTTTGTAAATGGAGCAATTGTGGGCGAGAGGAATGTGTTTCAGGTGAAGCTTAATCTGTTTCTGGGTTTCCTAGTATAGATGAGCTGTGATGTCTTTTGGATCATTCTTGTGTTTCAGCTACAGTGATGTTGCTTAATGGATATGTTATTTAGAAATCTTTAGGATTTTATATTTTAGTGATGAACTGAATGTTGGATGATAATTCAAGCTCTCTCTTCTTCATGAATGACCTATTCTTCTAATATCAAAATTCTTTACGTGAATTGCAGCTTGACCAAGGACTTGGCGTTGGCAGTAAGTTTCCATTCTTTAACCGTCATCAGCTAACGCTGACCAGATTCATCCAGCTGAAAAATGTGGAGGAAGGTGCTGGTAAGCCACCACCCCCTGTGCTAGTCCTGCACGGCCATTATGGAGGTTGTGTGGGAGACCTTCCAAGTTATGATGCTTTTACTCTCGGGGGGCCTTATTCAGTGAGGGGTTATAACATGGGAGAGATAGGCGCTGCCAGAAATATTCTTGAGGTACAAATTATTGGAGTTGGTTGTTTGTTTATTAGTTACATGTTATTTCATAGTAAAATGGAAGAGGAGTGATCTTATAGCATAGAAGCCATTAAAGGAACCAACAAACTATAATTGAAGATGATTCTGTAACATATGACATCTGAGTGATTATTTTGAAAATTTTCATTAGAAGAGGTAATAATAACTTGTAGACAGAAGAATGGTTATATAATATTTGTTTCTGATTACTAGTTCTAATATTGCGTGCAGCTTGCTGCTGAGCTACGGATTCCTGTGAGAAACACACACATGTATGCGTTTGCCGAACATGGAAATGATTTGGGAAGCTCAAAAGATGTCAAGGGAAACCCAACTGAGGTGTACAGGCGGATGGGTCAGGGTTCATCATATGGTGTTGGAGTCAAGCTAGGTCTGGTACGAGCAGAGTATGCTGTCGATCACAACTCTGGCACGGGTGCTATATTCTTTAGATTTGGTGAGAGATTTTGAGATGTATTTATGTTCATAATTTTGCTCAATGGATTTGAATCCTCGGAGTTGATCTAGATTTAGAGTTCTGAAACAAAAGAGAGATGTCCTACCATTTACTGAGTTTATTTAGCCAAATCTTAGCATCACCTTTGAAATCCTGGCCAAGATTGTGTTTGGAAAATCCAAGTATCACTTATTGTTTCATCATATTTCTGATATCTGTTTATGTTCTGGTTGGGTGTCGGTGCAATCGTATTGCAAAATGTCCCCTTTTCCAAGTTCTGTGAAGAACCATTGTTTGCTTAATCAAATGTAACGAATCCTCAGCCATTGGATTAAGGACTATGCCGTTGCTCAAATAATTCTGTTGGATTTTAAGTCTTTATGGCGCAGCCATAAGAACGGCAGTGTTTGGTCAACAAGTATCTGGTTAATGAAATGGGCTTTTTGCCTCCTGCTTTTGTACTTTGTTCCTTTTAACTTCAATTTCACCTCACATTTTAATAAGGTGGCCAACGAAAGTAACAATATGTTTGTTTGGAATTGGACTATTTAATCCTAATCCATGACTTAGTACTATTAATTTAGGGATAACAAAATAATTTGAAATGAGAGACTATTTAATATTATGTTCAACTAAGTATTATAATTCTCACTGCTTGAGATTAAAAATTTATGGACAAGATTAACTTTGGCCTTTTTAAAAATGACTAGCGTTTCCTATTCTATCTATATATATATTCACACTAAATAGATCTCATTCTAAACAAACATGGAACTAGAACTAGGATTAGATTAGTAGTCTTAAAATTATAATACATGGGAATACAGTACTGAAATTATAATTCTTGCAAACAAACATGACATAAATGTAAAATCCAAAATATATTACTGGTTGGACAAAATAAGAACATATATTTATATGCCTGCTTATACAAGGAGTTCAGGACAAATTAATCAGACACCTGTATATCAACTAATCCTGTAAAATTCTTCCCTAGGCTTAAGTTTAATACAAGGGAAAATTTTCTGCCATGAATTCATGGCACGAACTTCAACTCTAAAGCTCCTACCTTCAACAAACTGCCATATACGAAATGACAAACAAATCCTCCACAAGAACTACAACCATAATGCCTACGGAGAAGATAATGTCATTCAACGCACGACTGCTAAAGACATTATTTGCAGACTTCAGAAGGTGGGTTGTCGTGAATCTGACCATTTTCCCACTCATTTCAAATAACGGAAAACCTGAATTTTAATATATCTGTTAGTGGTCATTCCTGATGCCGCATTTTCTCCTCATAAACCCAATTCCTTTTTCAATTGAGCAAGGGCAGCTTCAATATCATCAATATTCTCTTCAATGTTACTCCCCTTGTTAGCTTCATTTGGAGTACTTCCACTTCCCTTGGTTCCATAAGTTGCATTGCCCCTCTGAGTTCCCTCATAATTTTCTGCTTCATTATCTGCATCAGTGATGTTTAGCTCTTTCTCTAGAAACTCGACAAATTCTTCTCCAATTTCCTGTAGAGCACAAAAGTACATATAAGGTAACTCTTTATGCTAGTTCTCATCTGTCTAGGTTCTACAAGATAACAATATTTGAACATAACTGAGCTCAGGAAATCAGGTTAAAAGGTCAACCTACACAATGTCTTGACCAAGAAGATGAAAAAGGACAATGATAGATGGAAAATGATTTATATGTCGACTAATATTATGTTGAACGTGGATTGCGACTACAGAGGAATTGTTAGCGATAAAGTAAAATAGGAATATGCGAGTCCCTTCTATACATCCTCCTATCCCATTTATCCACAAATTTGTCGGCATATATATAGCAACACTCATGATAGATAGTGCAAATATTTGTATACCCATAATCAATATAGTGCTCAAGTGTAAAATCTCACCGCTAATTCTTCCCACAAGCTCTTTGGCTTTGCTTGTGAAGCAGCACTTGCCTCCCAGTTCTGGTATTCTTCTTGAAGATCCTTAAAGAAGTCCTCTGAAAAAAAAATTTAGACTTCAGCAGCAGGAGTAGGATCTTTACTTGCAAGATAAAGAGAAAATGCCCAAAAAGGTTTTGATTGATGTAATGTAGCTAGCTTTATAGCCTCTGTGTCGCCTCATAAAGAGTTAAACATCTACCTATTGATATTTGGACATCCCTCAAAAAATTACCTGCAGTTTGAAGTGGTTAAACATAAGAACACGGAGAAGAAATGCCTTACTCCTAGAAAGGGTAGACAAACTGCACAATCAAGAACATTATATTCTTGATGGTTTTTCACATTTTTTGATTGCTTATACTCCTGCTGCCTAATGGGCAGGAGTATAAGCAAATCAAAAAGGCAGTCAGGTACTATAATCAAAGCCTTACAAAAACTAAGATATGTTTTCAAAGTAGTAGATATATATTCCATGCAAAAATCTAAGAAAATACAAAACGGACATTCTACCTTAGTGAGCATTCATTAACCAATCAAGAAAGAGAATATTTTGATTGGAAAATTATCAAATCTTTTCGAACACAGTTTTAGGACTATAAACCCAGACAAAGTAACAAAATTCTTCAATTGTTTGCAAATTTCATAATAGCAGATAATTTTTCTCTATCTTATCAATGTATCCCACATAATTCTATAATTTCTTAAATTGCTTTCGAAGATTCCAAATATAGTGAACAAAATTTCAAAATTCTACGAAATATTTCAAATAATTGAAGAAGACGACATTGTGCTACTTTATATCTTTAATATTCATCATCGTAGTGCTTTTCAAAAACCTTCACATGATTCCCATTATTTGTTGAATGTATCGTGAAACACAAATTTTTCCTATACATAATATGACCTGAACCCCAAATTCTTCACTACGATCCCTAGTGCATCATTCTTGGTTATTGTTTTATCAATTAAAAAATTCTCCCATTTTAATTAGTATGGGATGACTAAAATTGTCCTATTATTGCTGCTTTTGATAAGTCAGGCATATTTTGTCCCAAAATTTTAAATCAGACTGTCACTGGTCGATTTAGAATAAAAAGAGGAGGTGGTATTGTAGATATCCTTTTGTACAATATAATGCCGTCCCAAAGTTTGATGAGGAGTACGTAAGTGGTGCCAAACATATGAATTCCAATCCCCCCTATATTGCAAAGAAACTAGCCGAAAAGAATGTAAAAGAGGTAAAATATTCAAAGTTTTGACCTGCCAACTGAGCTCAACCCCCTAAAGTGCTCTAACCTAAGAAGCACGGGTACGGGTGCGGGGACACAGGTGCATCAAACGGGGATACGAAGATTCACCAAATATTAAAAGATGGGAATTTGGGTGCAAGGGGATTCACCACATATTTTATCATTAAATATGTATATATTATGCGTGTGTGTGTGTGTGTGTGTATATATATATATATATATATATATATATATTCAACAAAAGGTACTGCACGAGAAAATCAACAAAAATCTAACAAATAATATAACTTTCATGTTTCTATAAACATGATGTCATAAACAACAACAAAAATAATCATAGAATAATTAAAAATAATTCTACAGGAGGAGAGAGCCCATAAGAGTCCTCAAGAATCGGAGTATCTGGTGCGTGGATACAACAATTCGTCGTGATAATGAAGAATCTTGCTTCCTAGGCTCCAAGTTAGGAGTCCAAACTTTATAAGTATTTTAAACACATCCTGTCAACCTCTCGCAATATAATTATTGGGAAGCCTAGGAAATTCTAATTCGTTCACTACTGAAACACAATGACACACTGCACATATCACATGTCAACAACATAAATTCAACGGGCTAGCTCACAGATATCTCTAAGGGCCTGTGGCATGAACTGCCCATAAACAGGTACTTCCTGAGTAGAATCCACAAGGGCATGGTAATTCTTGTCTACATAAACAGTTCAGCCTAGTATGTGATTTTGTATCAGTTAAAATAAAACTTTTGAGCTTGTGATTTAGTTAACACTATAACGAGTAATAATAGGTGCACGAATTGTTGGTTTTCCAGTGAATAGAATTTGGTTTCAGATATGTAGTGTCTTTAAGGATCCAAAGGTTAAGAAAACGTACCATTCAGATAATAAAAAAATATCGTGTAGGTTAAGAAAACGTACAGTTCAAATAATAAAAAAATATCTCCATGGACATATTTGTTTTACCTAATCCATAGAACTCCTCTTCATCTTTACCACGTTTGTTTCCTCCAGCAGTGGAATAGGAATAATCAGATGCGCGATTTCCAGAACCATATTTTTTCTGTGACTCTGAGTTCAGCAATGTATTGTATGCATGTTTTATCCTCATAAATTTTTGCTGAGCATTGGCCTGTATTGCAAGACATTAGGGATGTTGAACTACCGTACAAGACTAATGCTTAAAAAATTAAGATGAGGAAAGCAAGCAAGAACATCCCCCCACGGGGCCCGCCAGGGCCCCAAGAAGGGTTGTTCCATGGTCTAGTTTGGCAACATTAGTTGATTACTACTATTGTAATATATGCACATATTGTAGAAGGGTATCAATCGCAGTTTGTACAGCAATCTGTCTCAAACAATCACATAAAGAAGGGCAGGGAGAATCAGTCCATGTAATTTAGTTAAAGTGATTGTTGGTATTGAGATATACTGTTAATTGGATCAAGCATTTTTTTCAGGAGCAACGGGTTTTCCTCACTTAATAGCTTCCACTTTCTAGAGTAGTACACCTATGGTTAAATTTTACCTGAAATTAATTAGTATTCAGTTCATAATAAGCTACTGATTCATATTTGGTTGAGATTAAACCAATTTTTCCAAGTCTTTTTGTTTGTTATTCAAAATGAAGCCAAGTGTTGTAAGGTGAAGCTATCCGACCCTGCTGTGTTGAGATGGATCCTAGCTCGAAAATAGAAAAATACAAAACTCAATTAAAAGCAATTGAATCGAGAAATTGTGAGGAACACGTAATTTTACACGATACAATGAAGAGGAAATACTCATAAACCTAACGAATCAAGGAGCGTACTTTTCGCAGACTAATAAATCTTATGCATGACCAATGAGAAAAGCATAGATGAAAAACTTGAAATTATAGGTATTATACTCTACAAGAATTACCTAGGCAAGATATTCATGAGGGAAGACTTCTAAAAGTTGAATATGCTATTTAATTGACATTTAACTTCACAAATATTTTGTGTCCTATAATTGTATGTTGGGATGCCAATATTAAAAATAATATGAAATTAGTACAACCTAAGTTGTCTTTATAAAGCTCTAATTTTGTATCAAGTTGTTGGTGCAATAGATATGCATGTAAAGGTAGGTAAATAGTGATTAGTAAAGAAATCGGATGTTATTAACTATAATTTGCTACAATAAGTTCGTTTAAGGCTGATGAATGAGGATTTTAATCATGTGGGACTAGTTGGGATACTAATTGGATTGAATTTAGTCCTAGAGAGTAAATAGAAATCGGTTTAAAAGTTTTAGGTTGAAGACTTGAAGTCCTAACTAATAAGAAACGCTTATTTAGTAAGAGCTTAAGTAGGTAGAAATCGGTGAAACACAAATTGATATCAAAGTGATGACTCATATTTGAATTAGGAGTAATATCTTAAATCTTGGAAGATAGAATTTCTTAAAAAATTATTTAAGACCCTTGAAACTTTGTTTACTTCATTTATATACACGTTTATTTGATAAGAACTGCCCAAGTATAATAAAAGATGTAGCTGAATCCTAGCCCAGTCCGCATAAAGCAATTGGCAGGGCAAACAGAATAGGATATGTAATGCAAGTCCACTAAATTGAAAAGGTATCTCTTTTTCTGGGAAAAAAAATACTGATTCACACCTCAATTGAATATTTGAATCTAATCACACCAACAATAGATTCTATAGCATTTCTCTCCCCTCCCCCCCTCCCCAAGTGAATGAGGCAAGAGTAGCGCTGATTCAAGTAATTTAACGCCATTCTAGAGAACTGTATATCCATAGAAATTGTTGCCCATCCACTACTCAATCTGGTGCATCTCCGTGTATCCAATGACTTGCCACAGCAAACTCACTTAATAATAAATGAACTATCACTACTATTTCGGGAACAATCTCAATGATTTGAATAAACGAGATTGAAAGCATAGCAGTAGAAATAATTCTACAATCGTATGCATGAGAACGTATTTCTTTACAAGAAGAATTAGATACTTCTAGTAGAAATGTGCACTGTTGAGGTCAAAAATAACATGGTCGGAGAGGAAGATGGGGTCCAACATTATAGTTAAATTTGGCAATCCCTCATTTCACTTCAGGCCCAGCGTATCTTAGATTTCTCGTAATTAATAGGATAAAAAGAATTATCTCTTATATCTTTTGAAGGCTACAAATACAATCTTACTACTTATATAAGCATATCTGTCTATTCAAAATAATTAAAAACTGAAATATATGGCTTGATAAAGTTAAGACATAGTTAAAGCCTTTTGTGTGCCTCTGTGTGCCAAAGAACTACATCAAGTATTGTTTGTACACCATATCTAGATGGGTTATGGTCATCTCTCTATACTTAATAATCCAGAGTAAGTGGCAAGCTCACTTCACTATTCACAACAGCATAGAAGGAACATATAAATCAATACACGACTCTACAAAAAAAGCCTGAAATTTCAAAAGATAGTGACTGCTGAGTTATGTATTCTTTTTATTTTAAGAATGGAAGCTTAATTAAATTCAGAAGTGAATAGCATTTTTTGCAAACATGGGAAGCAAAATTACAAATGAAATAATAAATTTAAGTACAAATTCCATATTGATTTCCTTAGAACTGCAATATCAGAAACATTACTATTAAGGACTTGGCTTTTACCCAATTATTGGAAACATTTACAACTTCAGACATATTTTTGGTAAACATGGGAAACAAAATACCAAATGAGACAATAAAATTTAGTACAAGTCCCAAATAGATTATAGATATTCTCAGAGCTGGAATTTCAGAAACATAAACAAAGACAAGGGTTTTGCCTAATTCATGAAAATAAATTATACCCGCAAAATTCCCACTAATTTGTGCATTATGCAAATATTCAAGTAACAATCATCAGAAGCAATAAACATCACCGAGTTATGGTTGGATGCCAGTAGTTCATAATTTGTTCAAAATACCTCTTTGTTGACATCAGGATGATATTTTAAAGCAAGTTTCCTGTAAGCCTTTTTGATTTCATTAGGAGTTGCAGTTGGAGAAACTCCTAAAACTTCATACGGAGTTTCTCTGCGGCTGGATTTGACTAGGGTTTTAAATTTAACATTTTCCCTCTTCTTATTGTAATTTCTGTAATTGGGTGAAGAAAATTGGCTGCTGAAATTGGCTCCATACCCAATTCTGGAAATGGGTATTGAAGAGATTGGCTTGTTGGAATGATAAAAAAGGGAAAGATTAATGGTGGATTTAGGAGAGAGAAAATGAGTGGCAGAGATGGCAGAGAAGAGGTTGATTGGCGTTATAGAGAGAGAAAATTCATGCATATTCATGAACTCATAAATCTGTTGTCCTGATTCTCTCTCCTCCAGGCTCCAGACAAGTGGATTTTATGTTTATCAATTGTTTTTGACATCACTATTCACTGATCCTTTGTCAAAGTCATTAAATTTACTGAAATATTCAATCCATATTGTCTTGTTATTTATAGATATAGATATTACAATTCTATAAGTTTACCCGTCTTGTATTAGCTTGAGCCGGCGTAACATTTGAAGATAGATTTGAGCCAGATCTCAATTTATGGGTAATCTGTCAGCCTACTCCAAACAGCCCCAACCCCACGAGTTATTCAGATAAATATTATGAACACAAATTATATATAAAAAAAAATTGTATATACATAATATAAAAAAATAGAAAATAAGAAATATTTATACATTTTTATAAAAATAAATTGTGTATGCGTAACATTTGAAAATTGTGCATATTTTTTTATGTACAATTTGTACACATTATATTATTTTTTTATTCGTTATATCTAATGATACTCGGCTACTATTGAGACTTAACATTTTTTTTTATATTGTGCGATATATAATGATACTCGCCTACTATTGAGACTTGAACACCCCCTTAACCCCCTCTGTTGTAACAAAATGATAACCATACCAATGAACCAAAGGGTACTGATAATTAAATATGTTGTTAAAAGGGTTAATTATCTATTTGGGGAGAAAATGTTAATTAACTAAACAGGCTCATTGAGTTATTAATACATTAACACGCTTTAAAATTTAATCTTGAATGAATTTTATGAGATGATCATGAGCATCCCGAGTTACTTGTGATTTTTTTAATGAAGAATGAATTCAACCGCATGGCATATTGCTTTATGAGTACATTTTAATTGTATACTCCCTTCTCCGTGCGAGCAAAGTACAAATTTTATACATATTTAAAAAAATAAAAACAAAAGAAATAGACTAAAAAAAATTCAAATTTCTCTTTAGTAGTCCCACAAATTTCATAAAATGATAAAAAAAAATATTTGTTTATACTAATAGAACTCTTAAAGAGCATAACTAGCAGAACACCCTTTAGCGACGGACCTTGCGATAGTTTGGTCCGTCGCCATAGGTCCGGTCCGTCGCTACAACCTTTAGCGACGGACAACATATAGCGACGGACCCATCGCTAAAGGCTATAGCGACGGACCAAACCGTCGTCCGGTCCATCGCTAAAGGGTGTTCTGCTAGTTATGCTCTTTAAGAGTTCTGCTCTTAAAATGCTCCCTATATCTATATATCTATATATATATATATTAGTTAGCTTTATGTATAATGAAGTATTTTCAGTGATTTCTTAGTTTCCAAATCTTAGTCTTTACTTCTATATTTTCGTCTCTCATTTAATTTGTCCTGAACAGAACTCCATCTGGCTAGGTAACTATAGTTTCTGTAAAAAATGATGACCTCCATTACAATGTACTATTAGAAATGTAAATTATGGTATTGTGCATATTACGTGTTCGATAAAATGACATTAAGAAGAGAAACATGTAAACATCCATTACATACATTCATTTGTTTTGTTTACTAGTGTTAAAAGAAATGAATTTAGATGAAAAGTAATGAATTTGATGTCACTAAATGATGTGTAAGCCCGCGTGCCAGTTTGGCTTGTTAGTGTTGTTGTTGTTGCTGTTGAACACTTGTTGTTGCCACTAGTGCTTGATTAGTTGTGATTTCTGATTTATGTGGTGTTGCTGTTGTAGTACTGTCAATAACTAGTAACTGATGTGTGGTCTGCAGGGAAGGAGTGTTCGAATTCTCATATACTTGTTACATGTGAGTATTTGACTCACTAGTTTAATGTATAATGTATTAAAGAAGTGTATTAACAGAATAAAATTTTGATTGTTTCGGTTTATTTCTTATTTATGTTTTGTATAGGATGGTTGATACAAGTAAGATAGATGGCAAGAGGAAAAGAATAACGGGGGATGATTCTGTTAAAAATTTGAAGAAGTTGGATATGGTGAAGGCAATTAAATCTGGGAATGAAGGTGAAGATGATGTTCATAGGCGGAATATTATTCCCAGACAAAAAATTCTAAAGGTGTGCTAATTTAAATGTTTTTATGAATTTTTTTATTATTAGTTGTTTTGGTTACTGATATATTATATTCTGGTTAATACTATTTTATGGTTTGATTACTGCTATATTATGTTCTGGTTACTGTTATATTATGTTTTGGTTACTATTTATATGCCTTCAATGTGGGATATAAAGATTGATTAGATTGGTTACTAATGATTGTTTAATTCTGATATTGGTTATTTGCATATATGGAATCTTTATTATCAAGAACGCAGTAAAAATTTAACAGAAAAAATAATATATTGGTGTGACATGGAAGTCCCTAGTCTTATTATGAAGAAACTAAACCAAACTCAGTTGAAAAAGTTTAAGATGTCATGTTTTGGGAATTTTTTGATTTTGGTGAACACCAAATGTATTCACAGATTATACACCATGCTCTTGTGAGAGAGGTTCACCAAAGGGACGATGGCGAAATATGGTTTATGTTCAGAGATAAAAGGATTAGATTTGGTTTGCCAGAATTCTGTTTGATTTCTGGTTTGAGATGGCAAGGCAGGGAGGATATATCTGCATGCAAGGGTATGAAAAATCTGTTGGTGGAAAGGTTTTTCAGGAATGAGGCTGTGACACGTAGTAGCATAGGGAGGATATACCGGGGGGCAATTTTTGACGATGACGATGAGGCTGTGAGGATGTCGATTATTCTATTGGTGTGCAATTTCATACTATCGACTGTTTCGGATAACTATGTGGATGGGTATTGATTAACTTTTTATGTTTTGGCGATGTTAATAGTTATCCGTGAGGAAAGTGGCATTTAAGCAGACAAAATACTATTTGTCGAATGCTTTGAAGGGACATTTGAAGAAGGGAACAAATGGAGGTTGGATATATAATTTTTATACGGAGCATTATACTAAATCTTACAAGTTGAATGGACTGTCGTATGTCTTTCAAGTTTTCTTGTTTAAAACTATTCCGACACTTAAAGTTCAGGGTTTTTGTAATGACGAGCATTCGTCGGATGTTCGATTATTTAGATGGAAGGAACTAGTGAAGGCCCCCAAAAATGACAAGCTGAATGATCTAGTTTTTGGGTCTGGACAGGTATGCAGGTTACTAATAACAATGTAGCTGGTTACCTTTATATATAAAGTTGGTTACTAATAACAATATAGTTGGTTACCTTTATATATATAGTTGGTTACTGATTATATTTGTTAATTCTTTGTGTATTATTTTTTTTATTTTATTTGTTCAATGTTTGTTAGATGTTATATTAAACTATTATGTTAGTTTTTCAGCTTAGGATACAAAGCTTGATTCCTACGGCTAAAGAGAAGGATCGTTTGGATTTGGGCGGCGTTCACTTTTTCAATAGGAACGATGTTGATAGGAATGTGAAAAAAAAATTTGAAGGTTGAAGATGTTGGGTTTTCTATTTCTTATGTTAAAGATTTTACGCCGTTGGAAAAGAAGGTGTTTGAACTTAAGAAAGACATTGAACATTTGGGGACTGATATTAGGGATTAAATGCGTATTTTACAGGTTGAGATATGCAGGGAAATGAGGTTCATTATTAGAAAGGAGCTACGTGGCCAATCTAATATTAGCGAAGGTGGGAACAACGATGATGACAACGACGATGACAATAAAGATGAAGATGATGATGATGTTGATGGTGATGATACTGATGATGATGATGACGACGATGGTTCGAAAGGCAAGGAGAAGGACGATGATGACGATGGTTCGAAAGTGAATGATAAGGATGATGATGACGGTGGGTCGAAAGTCGATGAGAAGGATGATGATGAAACTGAGACTGTTAAAGAGGTTGATTATGATGTTACGTTATAAGAGTCCCATGATGCAGGTCATGGTTCGGATGTGTCGAACCAGTTTGAAATAAAAAATAATGATGATGAAGATAATGTCAAGGTTAGACATATTTGTTTGTTTTTTTATGTGTTATATGTGTTTTGTTTTAATGATTAATTAGTTTGTTTTTTTATTTTTCACAGATTGACAAGGACAATGACATGCCATCTTTTGATATATTAAGCCAATCAACTAGGAAAGAGCTTGTTGTTTATGTTGCTGTTGAGGTTAGTGTTATTTTAAAAAATTAGTTACCTGTATATGTTGGATTTGTTACTGCATATGTTGGTTTTGATTACATGTTGTTTATGGTTGGTTACTGTTATAATATGTTTTGGTTATTATTATATTATGGTTTGGTTACTATTATATTATGTGTTGGTTACTATTATATCATGTGGGAAAGAGCTGTTTGTTTTTACCCCTGATGAGGTCAGTGTTTTTTAAAATATTTAGTTACCTGCATATGTTGAGTTGATTACTTCATTATAGTCAGTTTGTTACTGTTCAGTCAGTTTGTATTGGTTTCTGGTGATAATAATTACCTGCATACATCGGTTACTGCATTATAGTTTATGTTACTGCATTACAACATTTTTGTTACTGCATTATATTATTTTTGTTACTTCATATATTGGTTACTATATTGTTGTTTGGATTGGTTATTGCATATACTAGTTACCTGCATATGTTGAGTTGGTTACTGCATTATATTATAGTTTGGATTTGTTACTGCATATATTAGTTACCTGCATGTGTTTGGGTTGAAAATCTAATTGTATCTGTTACATTTTTTGTCAATTGATAAAGGGGTATAAAATCGAGACAGAAAGCATGTCGGCACATGATGAAATGGTATTAACCACTCAGGACATGGAGAGAAGCGCCCATAAACCAGGTGGTAGACCGGTTCGTGAACCTACAAAGAGTGTCGTTTCAAGGTCTCCATATACAACAAAGTTTGGTTCTGCTAGTTCATATTCTACCGTCGTGGGTGCTACTCAAATACGTACAGGTCTTTCTGCATTTCCCAAAGTATGCATGGTCATGCCATCAAAATACGAATATGCATTATTTGATCAATGGTTTAAGATTGACCTAAACAATAGGAAAAGGTATGTTATTTGTAGTTTAGCAATGATGTAGTTTTTTATAAAACAAATAAATTTGTTTTCCTGTGCAAACAAATGGTTACTATTAAATAATGTTCTGGTTACTATTATGTCAGGTTCTGGTTACTGCTATATTATGTTCTTGTTATTATAATATTATGTTTTGTTTACTATTAAAGTGCACTCAAAATGGAATTTTGGTTACTATTATATTTTTTTGTTGCTAGATAATTGTGTAGTATACATAGGTTGCTTAAATTGGGTTTGATTAGATGATGTTTCTGTTTGGTTTACTATTATATTATGTTATGGTTACTATTATATTATGTTTTGGTTACTATTATAGTATGTTATGGTTACTATTATATTATGTTTTGGTTTATATTCATGTGCCCTCAAAGTAAAGTTTTGGTTACTATGATATTATGTTTGGTTACTAAGTATTTGTTTATTACATACAGGTTGCTTAATTTGGGGTTGATTACATGATGTTTCTGTTTGGTTATTATTATATTATGTTATGGTTACTATCAAATTATGGTTTGGTTACTGTTATATTATAACATGATTACTATTTTATTATATTTTGGTTACTGTTAATGTGACCTCAAAGTGGAGTTTTGATTACTATGTTATTATTTGTTGGTTACTATGTAACTGTTTACAATATAGAGGTTGATTATATTGGTTATTAATGACTATTCAAATATGATTTGGTTAGAGTGTATACTAATATGGTAATTTTTAATGTTAGTGTGTATTCTGATATGCTTTTATACTGAATGATTGAAAAATTCTCGGGAGACAACGATAAGATTGAACCTGCATTTATGTTTGGGTCTTTCCCAATATCTTCCAAAATGTGGTTCTACAAGTTGAAAACTCCTGGACAGTGACTAGATGATGATGTGAGTTCTTTTTCTTCTTTTTTTTTTTCAAATTTTGTTGTGATAGTTATGGTTACCTTAGTTAACTGGTTTAGTAACTAGTTTTAACAGTGCTAGTTACTTTTAGCATATAGTTATATTTTTCAGCAACTATTTATATCTTATGGATTTTGGTTTTTTTTTTTGTTCAGCACATCAACATTGCATTATACTACTTCCGAAAATTAGCCAAACACTTTGATAATGTTCATATAAGGGCAACGACCAGAGACTGTTTGTTTTATGCGAAGATAACTGCTTTGTATGATGAATACACTCTAAAAAATACAGATAAGAGTCTATTGTCGAGGGAGGGTGATGTTGCTAAATATATCCGTGGATTTTCCATGGATGTGAACACACCATGGGTCAATGTTGATTACGTGTTGTTCCCCATTCACATGTCATCTTCGGAGCATTAGTTTTTGTTGACTTTTGATGTGCATCGCAGACTTTTAAAAGTTTACAATTCTCTGCAAACCAAACAGGTCACAAATGCGAACAAAATTTATGGATATATGTGCGCATTATATTTTCATCCTACCCACAATACTGTGTAAGAGTGGTTTTTGGAGGGATAGGACTGATATTAATTTTAAGAGTGAACCGTATCGTAATAAGGAGGAACAAGATATAATTGAACTTGAATTTGTAGAGGGGGTACCTGAACAAATTGATGGGTAAGGTTTACATTGTTTACATTTATTTAATTATTACATCTAGTATGATTTTAGTTTTGATTTTTGTTTTATTTTGTTTGTTTGTGCAGTGATTGTGGGATGTTCACGATTTGTTTTGTTGAGCATGTTATTTACCAACAGTTTGCTGAAATGCCTGTGTCATTCCCCATTGCGCAGTATTGGAAGAAGTTATGCGTAAACCTCTACATGCATGCCAGGACCAAGCAATTAGAGGGATACGAGTCTGATACAGAATATCCAGTCAGATTTATCCCTGATTAATATTAGTTTGGTTGTCATTGTATTTTCCTTCTAAACTGTTTTCCATACATTATTTTTTTTTTGATATCCATAACCAGTTATGGTTAGTGAGTTTTTAATGTTTAGTGCAGCTTTTGTAAATGGGATTACTTATTTGATTATATTACCAGTTGTTTGAAATTGTTTGTTGGTTCATATTTGTTACTTATAAGTTGTGTTTGATACATTGTTTGAAAGGTGCAGTTGGTATCCAAACATGCATAGAAGGGTAACCATTTTAGTTTTTGTTAGTAAACAGATAATTACAAGCTTATATCACAACATTTATCAAGTGTTTAATGTGCATGTGAGAGTGCCCATTTATCTAGCTGATGGATACTTATAAATTACATACTTGCAAAAATTATTTGGAAATGATCCAGTTAGTAGCTAAATCTCCATCTAGAGGTAACCATATTATTTTTTGTGAGTAAGAAAATTTTCATAAAAATATTTCAGAACAGTATCCATCAGCTATTTTAGTTGAAAGGTGCAGTTGGTAGCCAAACCTGCATATAAGGGTAACCATTTTAGTTTTTGTTAGTAACCAGATAGTTATAAGATTATATCAGACCTGTTATCAAGTGTTAAATGTATATGTTTTATTTATGTTTTGTCATCAGGATGGAATCAGAAACTCCAAAATATATCTAATTGGTAACCATTCTAATATAACAAAAAAATATCTAATTGATAACCAAAATATATCTAATTGGTAACCATTTAAATATTTAACAAGTAAACATAAGTAACCACATACTTATATGAAAGTAAATAAAATATATCAAATTGGTAACCATTCTTACGTAACACATTGTCTGCATTCACCTCATAACCAAAGCCATGTGTCTAATGATATGGTTACCAATTAACTATTGAACAACTACACCTAGGAAACCAAACACTTATATGAAGGTAACCAATTTATAATTATTGTAGCAACTACTTGCTGAAGACAGTTGCAATATTGTTGCATCCCTAGTATTAGGTTTGTATATAGCGCGGATATGCAATCAAATTACATAAATAGTGCGGAAGCGTGATAAAACGGATTTTAAAATTTTTCATACAAACCATCACCATGATCTTTCCTTGTGTTCAATTATCAATTAACGAAAGAGATAGAGATTAAGAAATTATACCCTCGTAGAACCGTGCTTCCTCGGGTACAAGTTCACCTCCAATTCCTTCGCGTTCTCCTTGAATTTCACCGATTAAATTCCTTCCTTTGATCAACGTTAGCCACCCAAGTGTTTGGCCTCTAGAGGTGATCCACCAAGGAATAATAGTTGTTCAAGAAGATGGGTGTTGGCAAAACCCTAGTTTCTATCTCTATAGAAATTGCAAGTACTCTCCACCCTCTTCAATTCTTATGGAAGAGTGAGTAACTGTCTAACAGTCTGACTGTCTAACCCTGAATCATGATAAGACTCCTCTTATTTATAGATATAGGGAACCCTCCTAAACTATTTAGGATTAGGGTTTTTATTTTAATTAAACTCCTTTAATTAATTGAACTCCTAATCCAATTAGGAATTCATGAGAGAGTACTTCTATTAATTAATTCCCAATCCCTATTAGGAATTAAATAATAGTAATAGTAGTAATAATAATAAGACTCCTCTTATTAATTTATATTTAATATTTTTAAAATATTAAATAATAAATATTAAGATATTTAATTTATTCTATCTCCATAGATTAAATTAAATACACTTAACTTATTATTACGATTATGTCATTTACTTCTTAAATAAATATTTTCCTTTTGCGGTGTGACCCTTTAGGTTCTCCATATTAAACCGGTTGTGAATAAATCAATTAGAACAATTCTAATTTTATTTAAATAAATAAATTAAACTATTTAATTCATTTAAATAAATAATATTTATTCTACAATAAGGGTAAGCCCCCTTAGCGATCAACGACTTTTCAGATAATATAGATTTCAACATTAATCACAAAAGAACCTTTCAGTGAATAGTTACCGTATAATTCAATCCTTCTACCATACAATGTCCCAATTAAATATAAGACATGGAATTACTGTCAAGTCTTATTTTATTTAATTATATGTATTTTGATTCTCAAATGCACAACTCTGATTAATGCAAATTAGAACCTCTTTTCTAATTTCATTCTGCTTTGGTCAAAGACTTCTGAGTTGTCATTTATCGAATCACATAGGACATTCACTCCTTTTACTAGAAGTGGTAGATTCTTTGTTGACCATTCACCTATCTCCATGTGCAACTTATTATACCCAATCATACCCTTTGATATACCCTAAGGGTCTTAAGGGACATGTCAACGTATAACTCATCACACACAAGATACTATGATGATCTCAAGTCCAAGGATCACTTGTACTACTATCACTAGAGGAATTTCTATTGACATGCGAGTAAAACTCCATTAGGTATTCCTTAGCGAGCCACGTTCAGTGAACTTATTCTCTAATAAGCACCTACATACTTGATTTAGTGTCTCCACACAAATGATTATGAGATCAATCATCCTCTTCATAAGAGCAAGCAACGTATGTACTAATCTATCCGGATTCACTAATCCCCTTTTAGTAATCCATCGATTAGGAATGATTTTAGTTTGTGAGCTATCTAGAATTTAGATCTCATTAGCATGATCACCATTATGATTCTAAAAGCATTGCTCAAAACTATGGGTTTGTCACATTTAATATAACAACACCATGTAGATAAAGTAAAATGCCTTTAACAAACGAATAAGATTACAAAGTATATGCTACATCATATCAAATATGATTGGCTTGTGTACATACTACTTTCAATCTCCCACTTGCACTAAAGCCAATCGTCATGGTATCTAATACCCTTCTTCTCTAAGTGACGATCATCCTGCTGTTTGGATAAAGCTTTAGTAGATGGATATGCAATGTTGTTATTGAGAGTCCACTATCTCTATAGTGACTTATCCCCTTTCAATGATTCCACTAATCAAATGAAAGTGCCGTAATACATGTTTGAATCCAAGATGAGACTTAGGAACTATTCCTAGTTCTGTGATGAACTTTTCATCCAAACAATCAACTTGCAGCTTCATTTACAGCTATATACTTTGTCTTTGTCACTAAACCAACAACACTTCGCTGTTTGGAACCTTTCCAATTCACTGCACCACCATTTGAGGTAACTATTTACCCTAAAGTGGATTTGTTATCGTCTTGGTCAGTCTGAAAAACATGAGTCTGTTTAGCCCTCTAGTTTTAATTCAGACCTACCATGAATCATAATCACATCTTCAGTACCGGTTAAGTACCTAAAGATGTTTATCATTGTCTTACAGTGATCATCTCCAGAATAGGACTGATCAACATCAAGCCTAGTATATTCATTGCATACATGATAGTAACTCATGCGATCTCTCTTTCAATTGGGGACAATTTTAGAGAGATTCACTCCATGGCTCATCATCATGAGACCTCTCTTGGAGTTTGTCATGCTAAACGCCTTTAGCATCAAATGAATATACGTTCTTTAGGTCAAGCCGAACATCCTTTTAAATCTATCCATATAGATTTATATCCCCAATGTATATGATGTTCCTCCCAAGTTATTCATGGAGGAAAGTTTAGACAATTTTATCTTTACTGATTATAACATTGGTGTGTTATTCCTTATCAGTAGTATATCAACATATAATACTAGGAATGTCACAGTGCTCCCACTGACCATTTTGTACACACTAGGTTCATTCTCGTTTTTGATAAAATCAAACTCTTTTGATTGTCTCATCAAAACGAATGTTCCATCTTTGAGAAGCTTGCTTCAATCCATAAATGGATTATTACAGCTTATATACACGATTTGCTTCAACCTTTGAAACAAATTCCTCTGGCTGTATCATACATACATTCTCCTCAAGTCTTCATTGAGGAAGGACGTCTCCACATCCATTTTACCAGATTTCGTAATAAGCTGTAATCACAAGCAAAATCCAAATGGACTTGAGCATTACCGGTAATAAGGTTTTATTACAGTCAACTCCTTGACTTGAAAAACCTTTTAAACAGGTCTGGTCTTATAGGTCTCCACCTTGCCATTTGCCCCAGTCTTTCTCTTAAAGACCCATATTCACACTCTAGGGATTATGCCCTTTTGTGGAGTAACCAGAGTCTATACTTGGTTCTCATATATGGAGTCCATTTTGGATTTTATGGCCATCTGCCATTTTTCTGAGTGTCTACTACTCATAGCCTCATCGTATATAACTGGATCATCATCCTCTATGATGCGTACCTCATCATCATCCTCTATGATGAATCTATACCTCTCAGGTATCTTCGGTACTCTTCCAGATTTACGATTCGGTTGTGGTATAATAGGTCTATCTACAGGTTCATCGGTTCGACTTAAAGTGCTTTGTGGTTCTTGAACTCCTTCAAGATCTATTACCCCTCCCACTACCTCATTCAATGATAAACACCTTTATCTAAGAAGGCAGCGTGTAGGATTATAGTAATAATAATACCCTAAACTTACTTTAGGATATCCCACAAGTCTGCACTTGTCAGATTTTGTCCCATACTTATCTTTGAAACTTTTTCACATAAGCTGGACAACCCTTTATCTTAACATACTTAAGAATATGGATCTTCCCTATCCATAACCTTTATGGAGTCTTGGGGCCAGATTTCTGAGGTTACCTTATTTTGTAGATATGCAGCCGTTTTTAAGGTATAACCTTAGATGGATACTAGAATGTCGGTAAAAATTATTATGGACTGCACCATTTCCAACAAGGTATAATTTTTCCTTTTTGATACACAAATCAATTATTGCGTATTAGGAGGTGTCCATTATGAGAAAATACCATTTTTAGATGATCTAGAAACTCATTGCACAAGTATTCTTTCCTCGATCTGATCAAAGAATCTTAATACTTTGTCAATATGTTTCACTTCTGAATTCTTTGAACATTTCAAATGATTCAGACTTGTATTTCATCAAATACACACATTTAACTCTTTGAATAACCATCTCCTTTTTCTTTTACTAGTTTGTTCAATTTACAAAATTATTTTTCATGTAAGTCAAGTTTACAAAGTCCATCAAGTGATCTTCCAGTTTCAAACAAAACATTATCATTATAAATAGAACAACAATTGTTCTTAAATATAATACCAGAACTTTCCTTGTCCAACAACGTAAGTTCTAATGTTTCTAATGAGAACTGGAACATAATAACAACTTATTAACTTAATAGACTTGCCCGTAGGCAATGCTAAACTATAAGTTTCTATGGTTAATGCAGCAACCTTTGCTCTATTCCACACATAAGATTACTTACTCTTTGTTTAACTTTCTACTTCTGCTTAGTCTCTGCATTGGATTGCATACGTGAGAACTACAGCCGGTATCCAATACCCAAGTAGAACCTTGACTTACAGAAAAATTTATTTCAATCATGAATAAACCTATATCTGTAACCGAAGCTTCACTAAGCTTCTTCTGGTTACCCTATGTAAGATTCTCCTTACAGTTTTCCTTTCCAGTATCCAGGCTTATTGCAGTGGAAGCAAACTCCTTTGCTATCTGCATCAGTCTTGTTCTTATTGTCCTTTGTTTTTGCCTTTCTATTTACCTTCTTTGAATTGTTCTTCTTTTAAGAAGATCATTTGGCCCTCTTCCGCTTCTTGGAAGAATCATCTACCAGTAAGACTTGGTCTTTCTTGATTAGAAAGTGACTCTTTACAGTTTTCAACATGTTTAAGCAACTCAGGCTGGCTGACATATAGCTTGTTCATGTGGAAATTCACAACAATTTGTGAGAAAGAGTCCGAAAGTGATTGCAAGATCAAATCTTGTATCAACTCTCCATTCATTAAAACCCAGTTGTCCCAATTGTTCAATCAGATTGATCATTTTGAGGACATTTGTCTATACTGTAGTGCCATCGGTTATTCTAGATCAGAAGAGCTCTTTAGATATCTGATATCTAATAGTCCTACTTTCCTCACCCTTCAACTCCTTGAAGGTGCAGGAGTATAGTAGGAGCATCCATAGTTTCATGCTGACGCTGAAGCTCGTTACTCATGGATGCGAGCATGATGCATTGAGCCAACTGTGCATCATCTTGCCACTTTTTAAAAGTAGCAATCTCTTCCTCAGAGGCATTGTCTGCAACCATTGCAGGGATAAGCGTATTAAGGACATAAGATAGCTTTTCAGCCTTGAGAACTATTCTCAAATTCCTTAACTAGTCCGTGTAATTCGGTCCGGTTAATTAGCATCTAATATGCTCCGCAGTGATAGTGAATTAGACATTGTAAAATTCTATAAATGAATTTGTAGTTTAACAACATTTCAGCATACATTCATTTATTAATTAATTACCAAAATAAATTAGGTCTTTATTTTAAATTGGTTTCTCCCACTATTTTCATCAAACTATATTACCCTCAATATACAGTTCGACAAATCTAATTAAAGATTTGCTAGTGAGAATAAGGATCCCATTTTAAATGTATATAGCCTTGTGTGACACAACAAACGATATATAAATAAATAGGTAGACAACTATTATCAATTACATCACTATGTAACTCCTTTCAATTTGCCTCTTAGATTATTTTGATCAAGTGTGACACATCCGAATCAAAATTATCCAAGTTAAGTCCAACCTAGCACTTCCATATATTCGAAAGAAAAACATTGTCCTTGTGTGACACAACAAAACAACATCGTTCAGTCTATGTATAAGCATCAAATGTGATAAAACAACATCTTAAATATTTAATACTTGCCTTGTGTGACATAACAAACTCATATTAAATATTTAATACTCTATCGCTTTACCATGCCAGAAGGCGACGTTCGATATTCCAAATATCTTTGAACGCTTAGGACTTAATATAATTTCTTTGAGGGGTTTGTTATTATTAGTCTCATCTTGTTTAGCGTGTATGCACATATATATATATATATAAAATACGCGTCATATTATTTAACATGTGAAGCATGCTTGTATAATATATAATATATACATAGTAAGCATGCACATATAGAATACTATATTCTACCCGGATTGATTATGGACTTTTATTCTAGTTTGGTTCACTAGAGCCACCAAGTGAACCAAAAGGTCAAACCTAGGGTGCAAGAATTAAATTTAAATATAACTATTACATTTAAACACGGGCTCCAATACAAACGGGTCTTCAAGCACTCCTTGCTCCTTTGTCTCCAATTCTTCAAAATTAATTCTAACTAGTCCTATTACATAAACTATTTACAATAAATAGAAACTTTAATCAGCAGTCAAGGGGAAGTACATAGGAGGGAGATAGAATTTACATTAAGAAAAATTATAGAAGACGAGGTACGCAGACCCCATTTATAAACACTCATACATTCAATCATCCACTAAAATAAATCCAATCACACATTGGTCAGTAGTCCATAATCAATCCCTATTTATTATCATACATATCTCCATATGTATCAATAAATAATATTCATCTCATGAATAATAAAATCATTTCATATATGCATTGATATCAATTAATGGGCAATTAAAAAGTTTACTAGAAATCTAATTTTGAAACAAAAATAAACTCCTTTATTTTGATCAAAATTTTAATCATGATAAACTTATTTATTTTATTTTATCCAATTTTGAATAAAAATAAACTCCTTTATTTTTAATCAAATTCCAAATCAAAATAAACTCCTTTATTTTAATTAACATGGAATTCAATTTCAAGTTCAAAACAAACTCTTTTATTTTAACTTAAAATTGTTGGAAAATAAAATATGTTGAATCATATTCGTTATCAAAATAAACATCTTTATTTTTAAGGAAACATGGAATCCTATTCCATATGTGAATAAAATCTTTTATTCTAGGAAATATGGAATCATATTCCATATGTGAATAAACTCCTTTATTCTAAATTTATATCAATTAAATAAACTATTTATTTAATTGAAGAATAAATTATTTTTTCGGATTCTGTCGTCCGGCGCAGCTGCGCCCAGAATGAACTGGGAACCAGCGCAGCTGTGCTGAACCCCAAGAAACATTTTTCTGGGTTTGGGCGCAGCTGCGCTCCAGAATGAACTGGAGCCGGCGCAGCTGCGCCGCGTAGCAGATTTCGGGAAAAACAGGTTCTGTCCAAAAATTCGATCCAATCGCATATCATACACACATGGAATAATCATAATCGATAATTAGCACAAGGTTAGGCTCTGATACCACTGTTAGGTTTGTATATAGCGCGGACCATTCTAATATAACAAAAAAATATCTAATTGATAACCAAAATATATCTAATTGGTAACCATTTAAATATTTAACAAGTAAACATAAGTAACCACATACTTATATGAAAGTAAATAAAATATATCAAATTGGTAACCATTCTTACGTAACACATTGTCTGCATTCACCTCATAACCAAAGCCATGTGTCTAATGATATGGTTACCAATTAACTATTGAACAACTACACCTAGGAAACCAAACACTTATATGAAGGTAACCAATTTATAATTATTGTAGCAACTACTTGCTGAAGACAGTTGCAATATTGTTGCATCCCTAGTATTAGGTTTGTATATAGCGCGGATATGCAATCAAATTACATAAATAGTGCGGAAGCGTGATAAAACGGATTTTAAAATTTTTCATACAAACCATCACCATGATCTTTCCTTGTGTTCAATTATCAATTAACGAAAGAGATAGAGATTAAGAAATTATACTCTCGTAGAACCGTGCTTCCTCGGGTACAAGTTCACCTCCAATTCCTTCGCGTTCTCCTTGAATTTCACCGATTAAATTCCTTCCTTTGATCAACGTTAGCCACCCAAGTGTTTGGCCTCTAGAGGTGATCCACCAAGGAATAATAGTTGTTCAAGAAGATGGGTGTTGGCAAAACCCTAGTTTCTATCTCTATAGAAATTGCAAGTACTCTCCACCCTCTTCAATTCTTATGGAAGAGTGAGTAACTGTCTAACAGTCTGACTGTCTAACCTTGAATCATGATAAGACTCCTCTTATTTATAGATATAGGGAACCCTCCTAAACTATTTAGGATTAGGGTTTTTATTTTAATTAAACTCCTTTAATTAATTGAACTCCTAATCCAATTAGGAATTCATGAGAGAGTACTTCTATTAATTAATTCCCAATCCCTATTAGGAATTAAATAATAGTAATAGTAGTAATAATAATAAGACTCCTCTTATTAATTTATATTTAATATTTTTAAAATATTAAATAATAAATATTAAGATATTTAATTTATTCTATCTCCATAGATTAAATTAAATACACTTAACTTATTATTACGATTATGTCATTTACTTCTTAAATAAATATTTTCCTTTTGCGGTGTGACCCTTTAGGTTCTCCATATTAAACCGGTTGTGAATAAATCAATTAGAACAATTCTAATTTTATTTGAATAAATAAATTAAACTATTTAATTCATTTAAATAAATAATATTTATTCTACAATAAGGGTAAGCCACCTTAGCAATCAACGACTTTCCAGATAATATAGATTTCAACATTAATCACAAAAGAACCTTTTAGTGAATAGTTACCGTACAATTCAATCCTTCTACCATACAATGTCCCAATTAAATATAAGACATGGAATTACTGTCAAGTCTTATTTTATTTAATTATATGTATTTCGATTCTCAAATGCACAACTCTGATTAATGCAAATTTGAAACTCTTTTCTAATTTCATTCTGCTTTGGCCAAAGACTTCTGAGTTGTCATTTATCGAATCACATAGGACATTCACTCCTTTTACTAGAAGTGGTAGATTCTTTGTTGACCATTCACCTATCTCCATGTGCAACTTATTATACTCAATCATACCCTTTGATATACCCTAAGGGTCTTAAGGGACATGTTAAAGTATAACTCATCACACACAAGATACTATGATGATTTCAAGTCCAAGGATCACTTGTACTACTATCACTAGAGGAATTTCTATTGACAGGCGAGTAAAACTCCATTAGGTATTCCTTAGCGAGCCACGTTCAGTGAACTTATTCTCTAATAAGCACCTACATACTTGATTTAGTGTCTCCACACAAATGATTATGAGATCAATCATCCTCTTCATAAGAGCAAGCAACGTATGTACTAATCTATCCGGATTCACTAATCCCCTTTTAGTAATCCATCGATTAGGAACGATTTTAGTTTGTGAGCTTTCTAGAATTTAGATCTCAGTAGCATGATCACCATCATGATTCTAAAAGCATTGCTCAAAACTATGGGTTTATCACATTTAATATAACAGCACCATGTAGATAAAGTAAAATGCCTTTAACAAACGAATAAGATTACAAAGTATATGCTACATCATATCAAATATGATTGGCTTGTGTGCATACTACTTTCACCTAGTTGGTTACAAAAGTGATTGTCACTGATAATCACCCACAATTAAAAAACACTTATTGAAATCGTAAAAGACAGTAGCAATATTATCACTACTGGATTATTCCAATAAATTTATTTATTCAAAGTTACCATATGATTGTTAATTGGTTAGTTACAGTAAACAAACAGTTGTTTCTAACTAACACTTTTCTTTGCTGATGTATTATATCAAACATTCTTTGATCGTAAAATTGGTGGATTACTGCATGTTTTTCTGTTGTGTCCTTTTTCTTGGCATCTGTTGCATTTATTTTGAATTTTGTTTTCAGATCCATGTTTGTACCTCCCTATCTTTGGTCTTCCCGCTGGTCTTCTTGTATTTGGTGGTTTTACACATATGTTTCTTATTTCTTCTGGAACATCCCAATTCTCTTTGTCATCTAATGGCGGGATGGAAGCTGAATAAGTGTTCACCAAAGTTATTTTTGAGTAGTTTTTCGAGCAAAATTCATAACAGCTAAAATTTTTTTTTCTGAGAACAGCAGCAGCGTGTAGACAAGGCATCTCATGGTACTGAAATTTACAGCATGTGCATGTCCTTTGTTCTATGTCCACAATAAATTGTTTGGTGATATCGTAAACAGTGAAAATCACTAGGTTTGATGTATCAACCTACAACACAATTTACGGATATAGTTAGTATGTATAATCAATTTTTTTATGTAATTCGGAATTATGAAAGGCATATGTATTGTTGGTAACTTTTTCAGTATATACAGGTAACCAAAAATGACTAATGTGGTTTCCTTAAAATGCAAATGCAACTTTTGGTAGGTATGCATGTAACAAGTTTAAAAGTTGTATGACTGATCTTAAGTTTCTTTGATTCAATGATATTAGATTGCAATCTTCTTTCAGCTGTTGTGGAAAGGATAGTGAATGTTGATATTGCTGCTTGTTTGTTTGTGAAATACCATCTTTAAACCATACAATGGAGGTATTCAACCATTGTTGTAACTGGAAGTTCCCTGATTCCTTTGATTGCATTGTTAATAGATTCGGTTGTGTTTGAAGTCATGGTTGAGTACCTGCTTACAGTGCCATGGAGTCTTGTGCATTTCTCTAACTTAATCTCTTCCTCCAAATATGTCCTTATTCGAGTATCAATTGCATCAAGTAAACCATGTGTCTGTTGAATTCTTCAATAGTGTAAGCTCTACAAGCCCCATTGTATGCTTTTTTGAGTTCTTCTCCTTTCTTTTTGAATCTGTTTTTTATATTTTTTAAAACATGATATGTACATGAACTATGCATGACATCGGGGAACACAAAGTTCAGTCCCTATACAATGGCTTCATGACTATATGAAACAATGTATTGTCCTTCTCTTACTCCGCAAGCCTTTCTCAAATTGACGAAAAACCATCTCCAAGATAGTTCATTTTCACTGTCAACAACTACAAAAGCAATTGGAACAATATTTCTGTTTGCGTCCTGGGTGCTTGCTATGAGAAGTGTCCCCCCGTACGTTGATTGTATGAATGTGCCATCAATTACAATGATTGGGAAACAATGATGTCATGCTTTAATGGATGCTCCTATTGCAAAGAATAGATACTTGAAACATCCATTTGTTTCCAACTCCAGGGCTGTGATTGAACCTGATATGAAATTTCACTAATGTCAATATAAATGTATGGAGTAGCTGTTATTGACTACCGATAAAAAACCATTGTTTTCTATATTTTTTTTTTTCATAATCCATTTGGTAGCCAAACATTCGTACACAAGTAACCAGTATAAGTAAATTGGGTTACCAATTATTTATTAGAACTTTAAGAACAGTTTCCAACCGTTACCTAGATTTGTTTTCTTCGACATGTGCAACTATAAAGGGATCAATGAGTAATCGTGTGAATTTCCTCTTACTTTTTCCAATATTTTTTCCTTTGATATTTATGCTTTTTGGTAAGAGATAGACACATTATACTTTGTCATCATGTCCTCCACAATATCTGTTGGTGTGTATATTTTCTTCAAATTTATTAATCTATGCATTATGCATTCACTAACCAACTCACTATTTGATTGTCTGTGATCTCCCAGCATTATGTCTGATGTACAGTGTGGATATTATTGAATTCTCTCACCTTGAACATACTAGTTTTTCAAAATTTTGATGCTCTCAACTTCCAATTGCACTTTTCATCCTCTACGCATACTAGCACAAAGTCTCTACCACTTACTCTTTGAACCTTGTGTTGTCGATGTTGCCTGATTGAATGTCGTCTTATTGCTTGTGTTAGGATTTTTTTTGTCTTTGTAAGTTTGATGTACTTTGACTTCATATTCATTTGGATTTGATATGACATCATCATATTGTTCTTCAGCGCATCCTATGTCTTGTTGTTTGTCTTGTTCTTGATCAATAGCTTCAATGGTAATCTGCTCAGCATATTGTGTTCCAATGTGGTAATCTTGTGTTGCTAGTGGTATAAGATCTGAATTCCATTATGTTGAACTGATTGGCCTTACATTCTCTTCTACATTTCTCAAGTTTTGTAAGATTGTATTGCCTCCATTGTTGTATATCTCCTCTATAATTAGTGGATATTTGCACTGTTCATCTGATTTTCTACTCACTTTCATATAGAATCTGAAGGTTGCTTCATTTGAGATACTGATTGGGGGAATGTCGCTTTTAATCTGAAATTTGAATGACAATTTTGTTGTGTCAGTGTCTATCATTATTGCACTGCATACCAAGTTGTTCATTTCTGAGAGTGAACAAGTTGATGGGATTATTAGGCCGGTAACTTCAAAATTGTTGTATTTGTTACTGTCAGACCATGTTCCTTTGAAATAAAGTACAACTGGTATCATCTCCATCGTCTGGTAACTGAATCAATTTAAAAAAAACACTACTGTGAATGGTAACCAAATCAATAGTATATAGTAACCAAAATATAGCTAATTGGTAACCATAAATATGAAACACATTGTTTGCATTCAGCATATAATCAAATCAATGTGTATCATGACCTGGGAACCATTTAAATACTTAACAAGTAAACCTAAGTAACCAAATACTTATATGTCAGCTACCAAAATATATGTAATTAAAAAAATAAAAAAGTGAATCAGTACTAGAAACACACTACTGTAAATGGTAATCAAATCAATAGTATGTAGTAACCAACCTAAAGCTTGTTGGTAACCATAAATATGAAATACATTATTTGTATTCAGCTTATAATCAAATCAATGTGTATCATGACCTGGGGACCATTTAATTATTAAACTAGTAAACTTAAGTAACCAAATTCTTATATAACAGTAACCAAAATATATTTAATTGGTAACCATTCTTTTAAAACACATTTTTTGCATTCAGCTCATAATCAAATCCCTGCGTCTCATGCTCTGCTTACCATTTAAAGACTAAACAATTAAACCTAGGTAACCAAACACTTATATGAAGGTAACCAATTTAAAAATTTGTAGTAACTACGGATGTAACTGAATTGAAACTAGAAAGAACCATACCAAATTTTCAGACTACATTTATACATTTTACGCATCTTTAATCCATCAATAAACAACTAATCAAACTTCAAGCCAAATTAAATTTAAAAAAAGGTCAGGAAAAAAAACATACGGATCCTTATGAATTGCAGAATTGCAGAAGTTTCTTTGGAGTCGTAGTAACCAGACAACTGGAGAATTCTTTGGTTAACAGAGCACGATTATTGAGAAAGAATGGAAGTAAGAGAAGATAGTTTGATCTGTATCGAGAATGGAGGGATTATGACATTTGTTCTGATTTCCATGTCGAGATTGGAGGAATTTGTTAAACTTAAGTATTCTTTTGGTTTACAGAGCATTCGATACGAAGATGGCGCAGTTATAGAGGGATTTGATTATTTGGATCGATTTGTTTGGGTTTGCAGAGAATGGTAGCGATATGACAATATCTCCTTTTTCAGGGTTTTAAAGATACGTGGTGTAATTAAATTGTCATTGTTGCACTTTTTTTTGTAATTATTTTGTTTGTACACTAATGTTATAATTTTTTTACTAAATGTTGTATATTACTTTAAAGAGCCTTTTTTTTCTGGGCATATAAATCTCTTGATACCAAGCATTATTATTGATACTTTGTTTGACAGCTCAATTATACAGTAAAATAAAATAAAAAGATCGGCATTTTGGATTATAAGGACAAATCTGATATTAAAGTAACAACTTTGATATGGATGATTGTAGATTAAAAAATGAAATACCTAAGCAGGTCGGAGTTGGAGTTGAGCATAATATTAGTTTAATATGTTACTATATATGATGATAAATTTATATCGATATTAAACACTGATGTATGTAAATTTATTAATAAGAAGGTGTAAATAAATGACCCACATAATACTATTATATTTTCACGTTAATTACAATTAACATTCAACATAAAATTAGTCGTAAATAAATAAATAAAAGTTTCTCGGCACGACATTTCTATTCTTGCCTGTGCTCATTCAATTACCATTTAATAAAATCATGTGGATATGCACTAGTGATGGACAATCTCCACTTCAAAATATAAAATCAACAGAGGGAATATTAAACTTCAGATTCCATAACAAAGAAAAATCTAAAAACGCACTACAAAAGCCAGAAAGCACAATGACTTTGTTCCAACAAGTGTCCAAAACCAAAATCAAAGCCTATACCCCTTCCCTTCCATCGTGAACCCATCATACATAGTTCCAAGAAAAACACATCATTTGGAATTTTTCCTAGCTACTTGTTTAAGCAGATAAGATCGAATCACATCTTCATCTCTGGATTGAGGGCTTAGGAAAAGACTAACCTGGCCCCTTGAAGGGTTGAACCCAGTTGCTAACTGAAATACAAGACAAAAGCAAGAGGCATATAACTAAACCCAAATAGGAACATTTACATTCAAGTCTTTATGCTAGAGAATCGATTCCATAAATAAAATTTCAACTTAAATATTGCAAGATTTTACACAAAAAAAATAGAGGGGGGGAAAAAATTAGAACAGCCATTTTCGAACTTGGAAATAACATTAAAACGCTTCTGTCAGCAATTTTTTTCTTTTACTGGCCCCCTTTCTGAATTCCATGAATTTAAATCAATGGCCACAAGAACTCGAGAAAGAACCACAAGAGGCTATTTCAGCTGTATGTTGTTTGGAGAACAAGATCTATAGTACATCAAAATGAAAATCATCAATGCAATGCACTCAAAGTATATGCTAAACTTGTGGTCCAAATATAAAGCATCCATGGATAAAGCAAGACATGGAAAGCAATCAGAAGTATTTTCATTTTCTAAATCTTTTACAATTCTATCTTTATCGTACCCACCACTGCACTATATATAAGAGTATTAAGAACTCAAGGTTTCATCCTTTCATCAACCCACTAATCTATAACTTGAATAGTTTGCAAAATCTTTTATAATTCTATGATATCCACAGTATGTAAACAAAGTAAATTCCTTCCATGCATCTTAATCTCCTATAAGCCAATGCCTAAAGACTTTCGAGCGACTATTATAAATTATGAAGACTATAAGAGATTATCAACAAATTTACCTAGTAGAAACAAAAAAATACAACTAAACCATAATCAAACTCTGATCTCTCACAATTTATACAGAATTAAACTCGAACCCAGCCTCCTTTTCTTTTATTTTTTCCCGTATCAAACAAAGCATAACTTACTTGAAGAAGTCTGTTTACAAACAGGTAAGTCTATTTCCTTACCCTCAATCCATATGACCTAAAGGCATTATTAGGGTAGAAGAAATCCAGAGAAAAGAGATCATCAACCTATATTTCAATCCAGAAAAAAAGAGAGAATTGAACAAATTACCATGCTATATCCCTTTAAGAAAACTAAGAAAATCTTGCTCTCTAACCATTTTTGACAGCCAAGATAAAAACTTACTACTACCTGTACTAGAACGACAATTAAACACATCCAGATGTCCCATAACTTTCATCACTCATTCACTGGACAAAATAAGCTTTCATATAACAACTATTAGAAAGACTAAAGAGTAAAGGGGGTATCCTTTGTAATCCATTTCTGAGTGCAAAGAAAAGAAGACATAAGCCACTTCTTTTCAATTCAAAATTCCTTTTGTCTGACAGGCACACTGCGGTCATAGTGTGGCTCCAGGACTATCCGTAAAGTTTATGCTTCCATAAAATCTATACAGTTTTTTAATTAACATCCTTCAAATACAACAGAGAGGATATCACAAAAAGATGCCATATTTTACAATGAAAACAGTCTTTTTATGGTCGATCATCAATATGACATTGATTATAAGGAGTGTCAATAAGGATGAAACTTGAGGAACAGGAGTGAGTACAAGGGTAAATAAGTAGATCTATATAAATATTTTTAAAGACAACTAACTATCTTTTTAGTAATATCCAAAAAGTCTTAATATCGTATAGCATATGGCCCAAAAAGTTACATAAAATAACTACTAAACGGGCAAGTCTTAATACCACAGCATTTGGCCTAAAAAATTACATAAACTAACTTCTAAACAGGCCCGTGCTTGGCACGGGCTTATGAACTAGTGCAGCATAAAATTGAACTATCCATTTCCATAGCTCGTATAAGCAGGAAGGAATCTCAATACCAGTAATATAGAGGATGGTAAAGGGAATTAGTACATCTGATTCCCATTAGTCAAGGAATGCTTCATCAGTTTACATATAGATTGCATCATCGCTGGGAAAAATGGTTAAATAAATTCATTAAAACACAAAAGAATAACAATATAAGTGGAGGAACAGTTCAAAATGTACTCAATGACTAGTTGTCATCTAGGTATTATCAGATATGATGCACCAAGAATTGCCTTTGACAGTACACCTGGACAAGATAAGCTTTATAAGCAGAACAAAAATAATGCATTATGAAGAGGACAAATATAATGCTTTATGAATAGCTCCAAAAAAGCAAGAAATTTGAAACTACTTTACAGTTTCTAAAATCTACGTTTTCACTATTTATTCATTAGTACTTGGGCAGTTTGAATTTATACAACCAAAAAAAATAGTTTGAACCTATTATGATATCTATCTATGGATGATAAATCATGAATATATATATATATATATATACATACATGTAGTGTGTGTGTGCATATATGGACATGGGATGATGCAGGATCATTAAATTTTATGCTGTAATTTGTTATTAAGTTAAGAAAAATGCAAATATATTATCAACTGTAAAGAGAAATGGATCACGGTTGGATTCGGACCCACATCTCTTGCCATGAAAGCAAGTGCCTTTCCGATTAGACGACGTGATCATGTCTAGATAAGCCTTATATTAGACCGTGTTATTCTTCAATATGTTTGCTTTTCTATTTTTTCCCATAATTAGAATTCTCAATGTAGGGCAATCCCTGAATTACAAAAATAGGACTCGCATCCATGACATGCATTTTGCATTGACATAATTACAACTATGAGTGCATGTCATTGTCCTTGATTTCATGAGATTTTATCACCGGAAATTGCATCTGCTGGTATTCTCTCGAGTTAAAGGGGGAATCAGAGGTAAAGAAATATAGGCAATCCGATATAGCTATTCTAGGAAATTGATTTTGCAAGCTCTGAGAAGTGATAAAATATGATGATTACATAAAATCATTAGAACACTAAGGAGTCGTTGTTTACTAACCAAAGGTTGGAAGAAAATAGATGCACTATGAGTGACATTCGAGATACGTACATAATGCATATGAAGATGCTTCCAGCAGATACACAGCTTATCAATGCGTAACTTAGACACCAGTAAATATCAAAATAAAGCACTCTCAAGCATAGAAGTACAAAAAAAAACACAACAAAACAAACAAAAAAAAATCAAGACTTGAAAAGTAAGAACCCGCTAAAATACAGAATAAGACCCTCAGTTAAACAAGCTTCTCCCACAGGGGATAAGAGTAGTTAACATTCACTAGCTTAGAAATAAGAAAAGTTTTAAGAAGTAAACAAAGTTTATTTGAAAGGTCATCACAAGGTAATAAATAGGAAGCTTTACAGCATTCCCTGTATGGGTTATATCACAGTAAAAATCTAACAGTAGTTTTGTTATCCTGAAATGGTAATGGTTGTCAGGCATATAAAACTAGATCTAACAATACCAGGTATCTTGACTTCTTCTTTTTTTCCCAGATAAAAATCTTTAACTCCTTACTTTTACCAACTCAAAGAAATACTTAAGTCCATCCCTTTGGTTATCATTCTTTTCTTCACCAAAAATAGAAAAGGAGCCGGACAAGTTGCCGGAGGAAAAGGGATATGACAGTCGGCTAGTTCATCAGAAGCCTTAAACCTGCTTCAAACCCCTAATGAGCAATCCCCGCAATTTGTTCACATCATTGATTTAGAACATGTGAAAAGAGAAGAGTCAAACAGTTAATTGCTGCTCATCCTATATTATAAGACCATTAAAGTAAATGAATGTAGCTTTTTTTCTTATTCTAATGGACCATAGAGTATAAAGTGAAAAAATGGTCCATATTTTCTTTTCTTAAAGGAGCATAAAGTAATAAAACAACCAAAGGTCACAAGGAAATATATTTATCCATACCAATGACCCACATATAAGGGACATAATTGAATTCGCAGTTATGTGCCTAATTACAATTTCATTTTGGGCTAGGGAATATGCTAACAAACAAACAAACACCCTACTTATCACATTTCTCTCGACAAGTCATCTTTTTGCAATCAAAACTAATTTGTTTCCCCCAACATCAAATATCATACTTGGAAAATGAAAGTTAATTGCATACATTTTAACTTTTTAAAGCAGAAACAACTCAAACAAGTAACTGATCTATCACTCATTCAAAAGACAAATATCATCAAAAACAAGAGTTTCTTAAAGAAGCACAATTCGGAATCATCCATACCAATTCATGTATTATCAGTTCAGCAGCATAAAAGGGAAAAAAATACTAAATTTAAAACAACAATTAAAGCTCCAAGAGAGCAAAAAGCTCACCTCCCCTTCCACTTCTCAATGAAACTCCAACCACCAAATAATCATTTATCACTAGGAGTGATCCGGTGATACGAATTAACCGAACCAAACTTATTACCATACCAATCCCTCTGCTGCATCATATTATAATCAAATCCCGGATAAGCCCCTGGCTGAGGCATCCCCATATGCCCGTAAACCGGCATAGGCACCATCTGTGGTCCATAAGGCATTGGAACCGATACATGTCCATTTACATTCCCATTGATATTCCCGGATCCATTCCCAACGGAGGACTCATGTAAGCTCTGCGGCACCGGTGTGGAGGCAAACAAATGATCCGACGCCGATGGCCCTTCATTCGATAACCCCTGCATCCTCTTCAAATAAAGCCTATACTTCTGCAAATGACTGGCAACGTTTTCACGAGTCAATCCTTCAACATTCATCAACTGCATGATCGTCTTCGGCACCGCGTTTTTAATCCCCAAATGCGCCACAACATCCACAAACCTCTTATGTAACTGCGGAGTCCAAACAAGCCGCGGCCTCTTCGTCGCCGCCGCCCCGGCCCCCGCCGTGTTATTCGAATCCGCCTCCTCCGCGTCGAGTCGCCGCACTTTCCTCGAATCCGAACCCTCCCGAGTCAGATCCGTCTCATCTCCATCCAATTCCATCCCTTTCTCCTCATTAAACGACTTGAAATTATCAAACTTATTCGAACAGAACTGTCCACGCAGACTAGATAAAGTATTCTGCGAAGCACGGTTCACGTCGAGATTCGTCCGGTACGGCTCCGGCGTAATACTGAACGCCGACGACAGCTCCGGCGGGATCAACGGCTGAGACAACGGAGTCAAGTCATCGACGCTCGGTAACCCGACCTCCCACTCCGACACTCGGTCGTCGTCAACTCCGCCGGCGTAGTAATCGGAAATCTTCACTTCTTCGCCCATTTACAGCTCCAAGTGAAGAACCATCCACACTAAATTAGGGTTTCTTAATTGAATTAGTTCGTTAGATTTCTGTAAAAGTCAGAGAGAATTGAGGGCGAAGAGAGAGATATTTCGGTGAAGTTCGAGAGAACAGGAGAGAGGAGAGAGGAGAGAGAAAGGGCGTGTTTGGTTCGAGGGAGAAAGGGGAATTAATAAAATGGGGGTAAATTCACTTTTGGGGGAAAAGTGCAAAATCTGATTCCAGATGGGTGACAGCGTGGACTACTTAGCTAGATATTTTTGATCTTCTAAATATCTTCCTATCCCTTCGTTATTATACTCGTTGGTGTATGCTAGTAATGGGACTCGCCCCCATTGGCTTGATATTGATTTTTTTTGTGATTTCTTAAATCGCTTTAAATAACAACTATCTTTAATATTTTTTAAACATAGAATAAATTCATTTTATTTTAGATATAGAATTATTATAATTGTAAACTATTTAACATATATTACTAATTAAAAAATCTATTATTCTAAAAAATTAAATAAATAAGCTTGTAACCCGTGCGAGGTACGGGTTATATATATGTTTCTTTCACGTGCTGTGAGATGTTTTTTGTTTTTTTTCTTTTCTTGACAATTAGAATTCATTTTAATTTAGGTTCGTTGTTTTTTATAGTTATCTACTAATTTTATGATTAATAAAATTATTTCAGTTGCAAGATCCTCTTTTAGCTTATTATTTTGTGTGTGTATATATATATATTTAGGTTTTGATCGATATAATAGTAGTATATACGGAGAAGTAATAGACTAGATTTTAGGCTAGTCTAACCTGATGCGTATTTTGGGTCAGTCTAGTTTTGATGTGAAAAATTTAAGCCCACAAATAGATATTGATGACTAATTAAATTAATTTAATTTATAATCTTCTCTTGGATTGTTATATATTATTATTGATTATATTAATTTTAAATTTAATAATGCGTTACATTGATTTAAAAATTCAAATAAGATCTTATGTTTTAGAATAGACGAAATTTTTTATTATATGGATTAAATTGAAAATAATACTACTGATTTCAAGCTATTTGGTTACGTTAGATTGATTAAAATATAACTTAAACTTAATTTTTTATGAATCTATGCATATACTCCTTAGGATTAAAGTTATAATTAGAGATACATTTTGACTTTTAAAATTAATTATAAAATCAAAAATATAAAATTAATATGATTTCATTTGAGTTTTGAAAATAATAAATATTGTAATTAGCGGTACTTTTTAGCTACTATACAATAATTATATTTGTTTATATCAAAATTTAATAAGTTCATGTTAATTTTGTAAATTTGAATATTTAAATTTTATAAATTAATTTCAAAAATCAAAATATATATCTAATTTTGGAACAGATAAACTACATACTTTTGTTCTTAACCTGCCTTAAAATTCATGTTAGACAAATACAAAACAAAAGGGCAATTGCATAAAATTGCCCAAAAAGTGACTCCATATTGCATAAAATGCAAAAAGTAAATGATAAATTTGTAATAGGAAATAGGTTGTACAAATCTAAGCATATTCCAAATTCTTTGATTCAAATAAATTTTAGTAAAATAATAAAAATATTATTAATAAATTAAAAATATAAAAGTAAGTAATTTGCAAGTGTCCAAATCCTAATCGATCTCCCAATTTCTCAATTTGTAATCGTAAACAGTCGGCGACCGGCCTAGCGATCGGTCCTATTTTTTTTATTTTTTATTTTTGTTGACTCCCAAATAATTTATAATATTTATTTTAACTCAAATTTTTAACCCTGTTTTTGATATATATCCAAATTACGCTTAAATCACTGAATTCTGTAAAAATTTAAGTTAAAATAAATATTATAAATTATTTGGGAGTCAAAAAAATAAAATAAAATAAATAGGACCGGTCGCCAATAACCGGTCCCCCTAGACTTATTGAATTGTAAATGTTAAATAAATAATTTCTTTATGAAAAACTCAAACAAGATGGCTAATAAATTCAGGTGTAGTTTAGTTATGGCTGAGCTCCTGAAATTTGTTCTTATTTGGTCCTTTTTTGGGTAAGACTAGGCAGGGGTTTTGTAAGTACATGTTTTGTTAATAGTAGGAAAGTTTTTAGTTTGTTGGATGTGATTGATAGAAGGGTAGGACTAAATTAGTGTATCTATTTCATATATGTTGTTCTCTAATTTGGATGTAGTAGGTGGATGGTGTGCTGCTTTTTCTTTTCTTTTTCTTGTTATTATTATTTATTTTCATTTTTATTAATTATTTATTTCATTTTTGTATATTTTACAAGTTTGATTTGTTAGTGATTAGAACTTCATAAATTTGTGAAGGAAACTTAATTACTATTAATGGCTACTAATGAAATTAAAATTTTTACTTCTTACGAAAAAGGAGAATGTTCAATCTACCTAAACATAGCACAAATTCAATTAGTAAAATATGTGTTATGTGTATGTTTGGTTATTCAGCATTTAGTGCGTTTAAACATTCAAACGTATTTGATAATTTTATTCATCTAGTAATAGTCAATTTTAAACACAACTTATTTTACTCACAAACGCAACGTTTGAGATTCAAACGCAACATACCAAAAATGGTAAGATGAATTTGGAGGTTCAAATGTTGTAAACATTGATAGCCGAATAAATCCTACATACAACATAACATGAAAATATTATAAAATTTATATATTATATATATTAGAAAATAATATATATATATATATATATATATATATATCTATATAAACTAAAATTATATTCTTGAGCTCTACTTTTCCAATTTTGAAAACTTAAATTTTATTATTTTAAAAAGAAACTATTTCGAAGTATTACCATGTAGGAGTATAAGGTATGTGTAATCAACCTTCATATTTGAACAAAAAATTGAGTTATCTTTTAAGAAACTTGAGTATATTATATTTGGGTTTGAGCTGGCGACTAACCAATAGAGAGTAAAGATAGGCAATAATTTATTTATACTTACAATAAAAAAAAAAGAAAACAATATAATATAACCGCCTTTGCACTTTTTGTCATTAAACATTTCAAAAATAAAAAATTGGAAAACGGTGGACGGACCAACCAATTGAGATAGAGGATGATGCATTCGTGGAAAAGAATAAATTAAATACGAATAGGGTGTAAAACTTGAGTTTTATTTTAATTAGCAACAACATGCCACACACAGAGTTTAGGAGAAAACTAAGAGATGTGTATTAACATATTTTGTATTTACTATTATCATAATAAATCTGTTTAACTATTTATATTAATTTTTTTCTAAACTACTTACATGGCATGTTGTTAATAAATGGTGTAAAATATAAGACACCAACTTTTATGAAATAAAAGTTTATTTTTTTTATGATTATTATTTTAAACAGTAAAGTGTTTAATTGTTATAATGTTATAGGTAATGGTGATATATGCAAATTATCTGATAAATAATATGTCGAGAATTATTTTTTTTGTTGGAGAATATTCTTTTTATTGGAGATTATATTCGGTAAACTACGACGGCGCCAAAATAACAAAATATTGGTGGGCCCACAATGACTAATTGTCGGATATAAAAAATGACAGTATTAATATTTTTATACAAAGTGTCAACGGTATTATCACCTGCAACTATTAAAATACCCGGTAATAAAAGAACAGTAGCACGCGTTATTCCACAGTAGAACGCGTTATTCTACAGTAGCGCACGGTATCGCACAATATTTAATATTATTGATTTAATAATTGATATAGTAGCGATTGCACAGTATTTTGATTCAATAATTGTTACAGTAGCATCTGCATAGCGTTTTATATTATTTTTCATGACACAGTAACTCATATTATTTGATATGATATTATTTGACTAGTTAGCATTATTGACAATGTCTAGAAGTTTTGTCAAGGAAATGAGTTATTTAATTGTGTGTCGTATATACGGAAGACCCTCTTTTTCCTGAAAATGATCTGGTTGTCAATATTGTGAGTCTATAATATTAATGGTGAATAATTGTTGAAAGACTGAAAATGTGTTGATTAAAAATAAATGATATGTGGTAGTTATTTGTTCAATTTTTGGGGTTTATTATGAAGCATTTGTTGTAAGTTAACTTATATTTATGTGGGACCCACACTTTATTTTGTGGGATCCACAATTTATTTTCGTGGGATAATTTCTTCAAATTTTGTTTCTTCTGTGGGACCTACAAGTCATTCAATAGTTACTTGTTAATTTTACAAACCGTCAGAAGAATTTTTAATTCAGTTTTATCTTAGGGTTAAAAACCTAAGAGAAAGCATATTCTAAGGATATGCTAAGGTATAAAGTATATTAAAAGAATATGCTAAGGAATAAAGAATATTTCAAAAATATGCCAAGGGTATAAATATAATAAGCCAAGGAAAGTTAGGGAAAAGACCAAAATGCCCTCAACTTGATTTTCTTATAAATAGGAAGGGTTATCTTAACGAAATTCACAACTTCCTTGTACTCTCTAAATTTTTACGTTCTCTCTAAGTATGCTGAGCTATACAAGTATTGTCAAAGTTAGTAAACTCCATAGAAAACGACATTCAATCACTTGTTAACTAAGATAGGTAATATCATTTATTTTATACTCGTATGTAATATCATTTGCTTTCATATTCGTAAGTGATATTATTTTACTTCATACTCATAAGGGTTGTTATTCATTCCGTATTAATTTGTGGGAATAACCTGTCTACGCGGAGTACCGCGTGTCTGGTGAATAACCCTTCGTATTCATTCCTTATAAGTTTTTTGTGCAAATGATCTGTCTACGTGGATTACCGCATAACAGGTGAAAATTCATTTGCAATTTCGTATTTTCTTTCATACCCGTATAAGATATTATTTCTTTTGTACTCGTCAAGAGATATTGTTTTCTTTCATATTTCTCCATTTATGGTAAGAAATTATTGTTTGTTTCCATAACCTTATTATTAAATGGTGAAAATCTCTAAAATTAGTAGAATATCTTTAATAGTTTGTGCTTCATCTAATATTTTTATCAACATCTTTCTATTGAAAATTTTATCGTTATCTTTGAAATATGAATCTTGAATATCATTCTTGAATTTGACTTCACATTTTTGTCATCGTGTTGGCAATTTGGACAATCTTCGTTACTGGATAAATTAAATTACAATCTTTACTATTTATCCTTGATCTCATTGTATTTTTTTTTATATCATTGTCATCATCTTCAGACTTAAATTGCGGTGATAGTTCTCTTTGGTCCGTAGTGCAAAGATGAACTGGTGTGACATGATTATGACCAAACTGTTTATTGGTACAATCATGACCTTTGGTGTTATAGACAAAGGCTTGTGGTGAAAGCTCTCTTTGACCTGTAGTGCAAAGATGAACTGGCGTTTGGCATGATCATGACCGGTGGTGTTACAAATAAATATCTTTGGCCTGTAGTGCAAAGATAAACTGTTGATTTGGATATTCATAAACAAGAACTGTTGATTGGTGTTACAAGGATAAAATATTGGTGGTGAACCTTTAACTTATAGAAGATGGTAGATATTATAATCTACTTGACTATTCTAATGGATTGTTTGTAAGATCCCGATTTTATGAAATAAAAGTTTATTATTTTTTTTATGATTATTTTTCTAAATAGTAAAGTGCTTAATTGTTATAAATGATAGTTAAGGGTGTTATATGAAAATTATCTGATAAACAGTGTATGTCGGGGAATATTCCTTTTGTCGGGGAATATTCTTTTTGTCGAAAAATATTATATTCGGTATCGTACGACGGCGCCGAAATGACAATATTGTCAACGATAGTGGGCCCAATTGTCGGATACTGAAAACGACAGTATTTGTCAACGGTACTATCACCTGCAACTGTTAAAATACCCGGTAATAAAAAGAACAGTAACACGCGTCCTTCCACAGTAGTACGCGGTATCTCACAAGCACACGGTGTTGCACAGTATTTTATATTATTGATTCAATAATTGATAAAGTAGCTATTGCACAGTATTTTGATTCAATAATTGTTACAGTAGCATCTGCATAGCGTTTTATATTATTTGTCATGACACAGTAACTCATATTATTTGATATGATATTATTTGACTAGTTAGCATTATTGACAATGTCTAGAAGTTTTGTCAAGGAAATGAGTTATTTAATTGTGTGTCGTATATACGGAAGACCCTCTTTTTCCTGAAAATGATCTGGTTGTCAATATTGTGAGTCTATAATATTAATGGTGAATAATTGTTGAAAGACTGAAAATGTGTTGATTAAAAATAAATGATATGTGGTAGTTATTTGTTCAATTTTTGGGGTTTATTATGAAGCATTTGTTGTAAGTTAACTTATATTTATGTGGGACCCACACTTTATTTTGTGGGATCCACAACTAATTGATCGGTGAGACCCATAATTTATTTTCGTGGGATAATTTTTTCAAATTTTGTTTCTTCTGTGGGACCTACAAGTCATTCAATAGTTACTTGTTAATTTTACAAACCGTTAGTAGAATTTTTAATTCAGTTTTATCTTAGGGTTAAAAACCTAAGAGAAAGCATATTCTAAGGATATGCTAAGGTATAAAGTATATTAAAAGAATATGCTAAGGAATAAAGAATATTTCAAAAATATGCCAAGGGTATAAATATAATAAGCCAAGGAAAGTTAGGGAAAAGACCAAAATGCCCTCACCTTGATTTTCTTATAAATAGGAAGGGTTATCTTAACGAAATTCACAATTTCCTTGTACTCTCTAAATTTCTTACGTTCTCTCTAAGTATGCTGAGCTATACAAGTATTGTCAAAGTTAGTAAACTCCATAGAAAACGACATTCAATCACTTGTTAACTAAGATAGGAAATATCATTTATTTTATACTCGTATGTAATATCATTTGCTTTCATATTCGTAAGTGATATTATTTTACTTCATACTCATAAGGGTTGTTATTCATTCCGTATTAATTTGTGGGAATAACCTGTCTACGCGGAGTACCGCATGTCTGGTGAATAACCCTTCGTATTCATTCCTTATAAGTTTTTTGTGCAAATGATCTGTCTACGTGGATTACCGCATAACAGGTGAAAATTCATTTGCAATTTCGTATTTTCTTTCATACCCGTATAGGATATTATTTCTTTTGTACTCGTCAAGAGATATTGTTTTCTTTCATATTTCTCCATTTATGGTAAGAAATTATTGTTTGTTTCCATAGCCTTATTATTAAATGGTGAAAATCTCTAAAATTAGTAGAATATCTTTAATAGTTTGTGCTTCATCTAATATTTTTATCAACATCTTTCTATTGAAAATTTTATCGTTATCTTTGAAATATGAATCTTGAATATCATTCTTGAATTTGACTTCACATTTTTGTCATCGTGTTGGCAATTTGGACAATCTTCGTTACTGGATAAATTAAATTACAATCTTTACTATTTATCCTTGATCTCATTGTATTTTTTTTATGTCATTGTCATCATCTTCAGACTTAAATTGCGGTGATAGTTCTCTTTGGCCCGTAGTGCAAAGATGAACTGGTGTTTGACATGATCATGACCGGTGATGTTACAAATAAATATCTTTGGCACATAGTGCAAAGAGAGGCTGTTGAATATAAACTGTTGATTTGGATGTTCATAAACATGAACTATTGATTGGTGTTATAGGGATAAAATATTGGTGGTGATCCTTTAACTTATAGAAGATGGTAGATATTATAATCTACTTGACTCTTCTAATGGATTGTTCGTTCTGCTGTAATTGTTGTTATTGAACAATTATAATATCTTTAAATCTCTGATTTAATTCTGTTGAAGACTAAAGATAATTTTATTCTTCATTATCTTAGTCATGATATTTCTTACTGTGCTATTTGTGCTCACCCTTTTCCTTTTTGTTCCATTGTTCTACTCAAGAAAAGAGAGTGTAGCGGGGACTAGCCGGGGAATGGAGTGATGGTCCGAGATAATAGAAGTGTCTCAATACCTTACTATTAGTATGACAATAAGTGTATTGAGAATTTAAGATGTATTTGTATTGTGTTGTCGTATTTTGCACAACACTTATTAGTTGTAAATGGAAAAATTCGTATTTGTATTTGTATTTTGTGGAATGTTATTGGCGACTCAAAATGGGTTGTATGGACCTATTTTGGGGGCGTCACCTTGTTTGTTCCGCTGCAGTTGTTGTTGTTGTTGAAACACTTATAATATCTTTAAATTTCTGATTTATTACTGTTGAAGGTTAAAGATAATTTATTTTTCATTATCTTAGTCCTGATATTCTTTACTGTGCTATTTGTGCTCACCATTTTTCTTTTTATTCCATTATTCTCCTCATGAAATGAGAGTGTAGCGGGGACTAACCGGAGAATGGAATGATGGTCCGAGACGGTAGAAGTATCTCAATATATTATTAAATAGTGTGGCAATAATTGCATTGAGAACTTAAGTTGTATTTGTATTGAAAGTCATAATATGTGTGTTATCGTATTTTGCACGACAGTATAATAGTTGTAAATGAGAAAATTTGTATTTGTATTTGAATTTTGTAGAATGTAATTGGCGACTCAAAATAAGTTGTGTAGACCTATTTTGGAGATGTCACATAAAATTCTAATTTTACCGGCTATAAATTAAATATGAATGACATGTAAAATTAAAGTTTTACCCCTATTACTAATAACATGCTACATAAAGAGTTTAGAAGAAAATTAAGATATTTGAATTATATTAATAAATTTTATAATTACACTATTTAACTCTCCGTATTAAATTTTAGATCCCTTAATTCTTTTATAATTATTTACGTGACATGTAATTAGTAAAAAATATAAAATTCTAGTTTTACCGCGATCCCTATTTAATTTATTCTATGCGTTAGAAATAGACGCGGTGAACTCGTGACGCCACAATCCAAACAGGTCTCTTTGTGCTCGTACTTTTTTTAGATTCTTATTGGTACTTCACTTGCTACAACAATTTCCTAAACTGTAAGATCTTTCATCTAACGCCCGTGACAGACAGGAAATTCTAACAATTTTCCAAACTATTTTTTCACAATTTATTGAGTAATTAGATAATATAAATGACGTTAAAAGGTCGAATAATTTTAATATTTTAAATTTTAAAATTAGAGATACATGTTTGTTTTAGTTCGTTTTAAACTAAAGATATATTTTTTTAAATTATAAAATTACATAAAATTCATAACATGTTATTACTTATTATTTATATTGTAAAAGTTATCATATCATTACTGTAGACACCCAAATTTTGCATTCCTTGTACTAACCGTGACAGGAGGGCGAAATCGTCAATTGAACCGGCCTGCGGGAGCGAAGGAGCGGGCACAAGGGCTAGCGCCCGACACCACCGCAATGTTTTGGGCAACCCAAGCTTACGTGACAATAAGGCCGTCCGAGGCAGGCATTCCCGGATGAGGTGGCACGTCTCCCGGAAATTCCCGGACTGCAGAAAACGAGCCTGTCAGCGAAAACCGACATTACGGCACGAAAATCGAGGCGTGGCACGAAAATCGAGAAAGTCAAGCCCGCCAGCCGCGGATAGATCTGCGGCCAAATGAGTGCGCCTTTCTGGAAAGTCAGATCCCGAAAACCGGGCTGAGTGGCGAGCCAGCTGGCCAGCCTATTTAAGCTCAGCCTCGGACAGCATACAGGAAGTTGAAAGAAATTTGGGGAAGAAGAAGGATTCAGCACAGCAGCAGCACGGAATTTGAGAGAAAAATAGTAGATTTTGCAACAAAAATAGGAAGAAAAGAGAGAAAAAAGAGAGAAATTTTACTCCTTTAATTTTGATTGTATCAAATATATTTCTCATCCTATTCAAATATCAAGATTTCATCCCTTTGAGACCATTTTGCAAGGTAAAAAATTCTTTTGTTATAACAATTCATATCATCTTATTTGCTTAGATGGGATGTAGTTTTCATGTATATTGTTGAACAATCATGGATTAGGGATTGTTAGTGAAGGTTCCATCGGAATAAAATTCTTCCTAATAACCCGAGGATATCCAAATGATGAAATTTCTAGCTCGTTTAGGGTGATTCATTGGGTGTAATTTATCTAGATTGTCATTTCCGGATATCATGGTATATTAGATAAGTCCGGGTTGGTTAGTTATGTAGTATTCATTTTGTAAGCATGTATTAATCTCGTGTGAGCCTAGGAATGCGACCCCGTGGTCCAAATCCGATGATGGACGTTTTGATGTATGTGATAGATTCAAGATGCTCGTTTTGTAACATGTAACCATTGGGCCTTAAAACGACGCTAAGGCGAGGATCGGGTTTAAGGCCCCGTACTAATGGAATATGTGATTGTTGGCGTTCGGGGATATTTTGATGGTTTACATGCCCATGAATAGCCCCGACGCGTGTTCATGCTTGATTAAATCTTATGACACAAAAAAAATGATTTCAAAGATTAAACCATGAAGATTTTCATAAAAATCAATCAAATTAGGTTATTAGCTTCACGAAGATAAGAAATTGAAAGTGCTAACGAATGTCGATTCCCATTTAACGAGAAAGCTAAAGAAAATCGTTTCCCAAAATATTACACAAAATGATTTTATAAATATGTAACGTTTTATTAAATTCTTTGGGCATAGGGCTAAAGAGATCCTAGAAATTGCCCATCATTTTATGAAAGCAACGTATAGATCTCGATTCCTATTTTGACGAAGGTTTAAAACTCGTGTTTTTGCCAAAACGACACCTAATGAAAATCTCATAGTTTTGACAAATAAAAATCAAATCTTTCTCATAACGAACCAAGCTTTCTCGTATAAACCGAAAGACATTCCGAAGCGCTCTCAAATTAAAACACGGTTTTCCCTAAAAATCCAAATGATTCTTTCATACAAACCCACCACGACATTCACATAGGCACACACACACACACACGCACACACACACACACATTCATGAATTAAAGGATAGGAAAGCATCAAGATTGCGGTAACCGTGTTTTACGGAAGTCGAGGGGTGCCTAACACCTTCCCCTCACTTAAGCAAGCCCCCGAACTCTATGAATCTCAATTCGCAGACCAATTAATTCGGAGTCACATATGAGCCAGCGATTATAAACAACGAAAATTCGGATGAGTTGGTACATCCATTTCAAATATACCAACTGGCGACTCTGGTTAAATTGACTCATCATAAAAAACGATCTTTCAAAACCCCGTCGACCTCAATGCCGACCTTTTCCAAAAAAAATCATCTAAACCAAAAGGTTAAAATTGGAAAAGATTAAGAGAGACAAAAAACCGGCGTCGACAGCTGGCGACTCGGCTGGGGACCATTAGAGGGCTTAAGCCGCGTTCAAATCTTGATGCTATCCTATCCTTCAAAAAAATTCGGGAATGTGCGTATGTGTGTGCAATATGTTGACATGTTTACTTATTGTTGTGTGATTGTGTGTTTTGTCCAATAAATGAATATTTGTATGGAATTGCTTTACTTTAAAAGTAATCATTTGCATACGGTGAGGACGATGAATGTGGATGTATGTTGAGATTGTACCTCCTCCTGAGGCGAACCCGTCGGTTGCTTATTACTGGACTCGATGGGGCTGCTCCCCGGAGATGGCTCAGGAAACGCACCACCCAAATCCGCTCCAATCGAAAGGGCTCAAACGAGTAGATTGCGAAGATTTGGGGACCTTCATGCCGAAAAGCCCGTGAGAGTAACCCTAGGATAGGTCATCCTCAGATTAACCCAACGCAGGAAAAGTCTCTTCATGCCTTTTTACATTTATATGTCTAAATGTCATGATCTCATTCAATATTCATATATCCCTTTTCTGTGTCAAAAGAGATTACTAACCTCTGTGAATTGCAGGGAATAGTTGGGGGAGCATAATAAAGCATGTTTAGCATTGATTATTGCATTAAAGGACTACTAACTTTCTGTTTTACAGGGAAAGATTAAAAAACCCAAAAAACACACAAAAATTTACAGTTTTAGCATGCATCCATGTTTTCATTTCCCCAGGACTAAACTTCGAACCGTTGTCTCTGTAGGATTGCTCCTCAAACCCGTTCGCAGTCTAAGAAAGCCCAAAACTCTACATCTGAAATGGCTGATATTCCTAACCATGGTTCCATATCTCGGGAAGAGTTTGATGACTTTAAAAAGCAGATGATGGAAATGGCCACAATGCTAAGGGAACAGTTCCTAATTCGACAGGATCCGCCAAACCAAGGACCGCACAATATTCCACCACCGGGGGGCGATCAGAATCCTCCTAAAAATGGTGCAAACCTGTTTAAAGATGACCAACCCCAACTCAAGGACGAGCCAGTCATCCCAAAGGCCGTGCCCATACCCTGCAGGACAGTGATTACCATCCCAGAAGAAGGGGACAATGACGACCTTCGGAGAAAAATGAAACACATGGAGGAGGACCATCCAATCTCTAAGGGGCATAGGCTCCCTGGGCAGGGTTAATTATTCGGATCTATGTGTTTTTCCCCGGAGCCAGATATCCAGAAAAGTTCAAGGTCCCCGAGTTCGAGAAATACAATGGAAAGGGAGACCCCTATACACACTTGAAAATATACATTGGAGAACTCGGGTCTTATGCCGAAGACGAAGGGCTAAGAATGCAGCTGTTCCAGAAAAGCTTAACAGGGGAGGCAAGAATCTGGTATGCCCGCCTTGACAACACCCGAATCCACAACTGGGAGGAATTGGCCCATACCTTCTTAACCCAATACAGCTTTCAGGCCCAGATGGCTCTTGACAGGTACCAAATGACAAAGGTTAAAAAACAGCCTAGGGAATCCTTCAGGGAATATGCACAACGATGGAGGGGCATGGCTGCACAGGTGAACCCCCCGATGAGCGAATCGGAGATGGTAATGACTTTTGTAGACATCCAGGAGGCGCCGTATTATGAGCGGGTCATCTCGGGGATTGGAAGACCCTTTGCTGAAATGATTAAACATGGAGAGATGGTCGACATGGGGTTGAAATCGGGTAAAATCCGGGATCTTACTGCTTTAGAAACTGCTGCCGAGCAAATACAGAATGGAAACTATGGCAGCACTTCCCGGAGGGTCCAAAAGAAGAAGGAAGAGGATGTTTCCCTCATCCTACAGGGGTCATCCAGGAAAACAGAAAGCCATCTTCCGGTTCAGGTACAGAGGGTGGGGACATCCCGACAGCCAAACTTCACAGATCAAAGGGCAGAGGGGCGAAGAAGATACGAGGCCTCGCAAAATCGAGTATTCACCCCACTCGGGGAGCCTCTCGAGCGGATTTTGGCGGTATTGATGGCCCAAAAGAAGATAATCAATTTGGCTCCCCCAAGTGACCCGAAAGGAAGGAGATTTGACCCAAGCAAACGGTGCGCCTACCACTCGGGTTCCCCGGGGCATGATACACAAGATTGTTGGACATTGAAACATATAATTCAGAACATGATCGACAATGGGGAAATTGTGGTGGAACAACCAGACTCCCCGAATGTTAAAGCAAATCCCCTGCCAAGACATGATGGGGGGGGGGGAGTCAATGTGACGGAGGCAAATGAGGCTGGGGGGCCACCAAGATTGAACTATGTGCAGAAAATTGAGGAAATGATCAACGTGATACATGATCATGGGAGTGCACGGGGAACGCCCATCAGGTTGATAGGGGTAAGTACGAACGGCACGGAGGGACCGGTCAGGTTGACAGCTCCGAGGTCCATCATCCTTACGGCAAGGCCGCAGCTCCCCATCAGTAGTCTGAAGACTGTACCCTGGAATTATGGGGGAATGCCAGAGGAAACGGCCAGTTGTGCTTCCGTGACGACAAGAGGGAACCCCTTATATCTTCCCGGGCGAGTCCTTGAAAGCCAAAAGAGGAAAAATGAGGAGGTTTCCGAGGAAAGGGCCGTCGAATTTTTGAAAAGGATGGATCATCCAGAAACAAGGGGGATCCAGATTTTAAATGAGGAGTCAACCCTAACATCAGTCATGGACTTGGTGTTGTCATCCAGTAAGCATTGTAGAACCCTGACAAAGGTTCTGGAAGAGGCATACGTGCCCAAAGAAATTAGTGAGGAGGGTCTCGGCCAGCTGGTGGGTCACTTGTTAGAGGGCGATGCAATATCCTTTACGGATGAGGACATTCCCAAGGAGGGAAGAGGGCACCGAAAACCGCTACACATTGCGGTAATCTCTTCAGGATATGTCATGAATGGGGTGCTGATCGATGGGGGATCGGCATTGAATATATGTCCTCTCAGTACGCTAAAGAAAATGAACATCAGTTCCAAACGCCTCCGAGCCAGTCAGGTGGTGGTTCGGGCTTTTGACGGATCCCGGAGGGATACCATCGGAGAAATAGAATTGCCGGTGGAGATAGGGCCCTGTACTTTTGATATCTCCTTCCAAGTCCTGGACATTACGGCAAGCTACAACCTGCTGTTAGGGAGGCCGTGGATACACATGGCCGGGGCAGTTCCTTCCACGCTCCACCAACAAATCAAGCTGCTCATCGATGGCCATCTGGTAACAATCTCGGCCGAATGTGATGACCTTCCTCCTCCCAGGAGTGGCCTACCAGTGATCAATGTGGATGAGTCAGCAGCACATGCCAGCTTTCAAGCACTAGAAATTAGCACTCCCCATTATAGATGCCTGGGAGCTCCAGCTGTGAAACCTAGGATCTCTCCGGAACTAACCTTTGTGGCAAAGGAAATGATAAAAATGAACTTCCAGCCTGGACAGGGATTGGGGAAAAGCAATCAGGGAATCATTGAGCCCATCCACCTACCACAGCAGATAGGCAAAGCAGGGTTGGGATACCATGGGGGCGCAGCACGGAGATACCGTCAGGATGCGACTCCGATTCGACTAGATGGCAGTCCAGTGACTAAAGTCGGCAATGGACAGGGGATCGACGGGCCTGTGATTGGGGCAGGGAATGAAAAATTAACCCCCGCACGTAATAGGTCCGCCCGGAGGGAAAGTTTCCTGCAGGAGGTCGCAAAAGAGTTTGAAACCCAATGCTATATCCCCGGACAATCAACAAGCAGCGAGGAAGGGACGGATGTTGTCCCGCCGCCGGGGGCCCAACGAGTTATGCCTATCATCAATTGGGCGGAGCTAATGATTCCCGATGAGGGTAAGAGAGGGGACTCAGGCGATATAGCCGTAGTCATCGGGGAAGTGTCCGATGTGAAGCCGCCTTTCATTCGGCGCATTTCGCCCGACCTAACAGTCGACAACTGGACCATGAAACCAGTGATATCCAAGCAAGGGTAAAACCCGACATCAGGGTGTTAGACCCCGGAGGACGGGAGAATGAAGGAGTTTATTTTGTTGTTATTTTATTTTTGCATAAATTATGTCGTTTCTTCGTGTTATTTGAAAATGCGATCGTCGTGGAAAGCAACTTATATATGACAAGTATTTTGTTTTATGTCAGGTGTACCAATTTGAGTATTCCTTGCCTAACAAACGATCTTTCAAATTTGAATGGTGATTATGATTTTGACATTGAGCTGGATTTCGATTTAATGGGCATTGAACAAGACGAGACAGATTACGACGACGCGCCTGAGGAGATCAAAGGATGGGTCGAGGATAAACCCAAACCCAATTTGGACCAGACCGTCACCATTGATATTGGAACCCCTGATAAGCCAAAAGAACTCAAGATAGGGACAGACCTTACCCCCAACCAAAAAGCAGAAATAATTGAGTTACTAAGCCAATATGAGGATGTCTTTGCCTGGTCGCACGAGGATATGATCGGATTGTCCACCGACATTGTGGTGCACCGGTTACCCATCAAGGAGGGTTTCAGGCCTGTCAAGCAGAAACTAAGAAAGTTGAAACCTGAGTGGAGCTTAAAAGTGAAGGAAGAGATCATCAAGCAGTTCAGGGCGGGAATCATTATGGTGTCCACTTACCCGGAATGGCTATCCAATGTGGTCCCAGTGGCTAAACCTGGAGGAAAGGTGAGGGTATGCGTGGACTACAGAGATCTAAACAAGGTCAGTCTCAAGGACAACTTCCCGGTGCCTTTCATACACATCCTGGTGGATAACACAGCCCAGTACGAAATGTACTCTTTTGTGGATTGCTTCGCAGGATATCATCAGATAATGGTGGCGGAGGAAGATCGGGAAAGGACCGCATTCATCACCCCCTGGGGCACTTTCTGCTATAGACGACTGGCTTTTGGCCTCACAAACGCGGGGGCTACTTATCAGAGAGCCATGATGGCCTTGTTCCACGATATGATGCACAAGGAGATAGAGGTCTACGTGGACGACATTATTGTGAAATCGAAGGTAGAGTCCGATCATATAACTCATCTCAAAAAGCTATTCGATCGGCTCAGAAAGTATAATTTGAAACTCAATCCAGCCAAGTGTGCTTTCGGAGTACAATCGGGCAAGCTCTTGGGATTCCTGGTTAGTGATCGGGGCATTGAGTTGGATCCAGCAAAGATTAAAGCCATTGTGGATATGCCGGCACCTCACACAGAGAAGGAGATAAGAGGATTCCTGGGAAGAATAAACTTCATCAGCCGTTTCATATCCCACTTGACAACTACGTGCGAGCCAATTTTCAAGTTGTTGAGGAAGGGTGCTTCCCAAGAATGGAATGAGCAATGTCAGAGGGCCTTTCAGACCATTAAAAAGCAGCTGACTGAGGCACCGGTGCTGGTACCCCCAAAGGTTGGGATCCCCCTGTTTATGTACATATCGGTCAATGCCATCGCGATGAGATGCATGCTAGGCCAAAAGAGTGAGGCAGGTAAAGAGCAGGCCATCTATTACCTCAGCAAAAGATTTAGCCAATGTGAACAGAATTACACTCCCATCGAGAAGACTTGTTGTGCTCTGGCCTGGGCGGCAGGGAGATTACAGCATTACCTCCATGGGCATACTACGTACCTGATATCGAGAATGGATCCCCTGAAATATATTTTTGAAAGGCCCATGTTGAATTGTCGACTATCAAGATGGCAGTTAATCTTACAGCAGTTCGACATGGTCTACGTAACTCAGAAAGCCATGAAAGGGCAAGGAATTGCAGATCAGTTGGCCGAGACGCCGTCGGGGGGGATGGAACCGTTAGAAACTCCTCTACCGGGCGAAGATATATTCTGGGTGTCAGATATGAAATGCAATGATGAGGGACAATTCTGGAAGTTGTATTTTGATGGTGCCATGAATGCTGAAGGGGCAGGAGCCGGAGCAGTCCTGGTCTCTATCACCGGAGAACAATACCCCGTAGCCGCTAAACTGCATTTCAGCAATTCGAACAACACCGCTGAATACGAGGGATGTATCTTGGGACTCCGCTTGGCCCGCGACATGGGAGTGAGGAGGCTAGCAGTGTTCGGGGATTCAGAATTGGTAATCAGACAGGCAATCGGGGTGTACAACACTAAGAAGCTTCGGTTACTTCCATACCATCGTTATGTTACCCAGTTGATGCAAGAGTTCGAAGATATCGCTTTTCGACATATTCCCCGGGGGCGGAATGATTTTGCAGATGCATTGGCAACCCTGGCTTCCTTAATCCATATAATCAAAAGGAAGGACATTCCACAGATCGAGATAGCCGTACAGAATGCCCCGACATATGAGGAGCATGTCGCAGTACTGTCAGACGAGGTGGTTGTGCCAAGGCAGGCTTGGTATCACGATATAAGGGAGTATTTGAGGGATAGATCCATTCCCGACCAGGCGAGTCGAACTGAGAGGATGAGAATTCAAAGGATGGCCATGAAATTTTACCTGAGTGGGGATTCACTCTACAAGAGGGATGCTGGGTTGGGACTGTTGCAATGCGTAGATGAAACACAGGCCCGAAAGATTATGAATGAAATACATGGTGGAGTGTGTGGGCCCCATATGAGTGGACCGATGCTTGCCAAAAAGATTTTGAGGACAGGGCATTATTGGTTGACGCTGAGGGCCGATTGCGAAGATCATGTCAAACGGTGTTATCAATGTCAGGCGCACGGTAATGTGATCCATACGCCTCCCAATGAACTGCACTGTATGACCTCCCCGTGGCCATTTTCGATGTGGGGAATGGATGTAATCGGACCAATAGAGCCCAAAGCAAGCAACGGGCATCGATTCATCTTCGTCATGATCGATTATTTCACCAAATGGGTAGAGGCAGCTTCTTTCCCTAAAGTAACTCAGGAGGTCATCGTCAGCTTCATCAGGAATAATGTCATTTGTCGATATGGGCAACCTGAGGTTTTGGTATCCGACAATGCCAAGAATTTGAATAACGCCCTCATGAAGGGGTTGTGCGACCAGTTTAAGATCAAACACCTCAATTCTGTTATTTACCGTCCCAAAATGAATGGGGCAGTGGAGGCTGCCAATAAGAACATCAAGAAGATCATGGCAAAAATGTCTGCTAATCATCGGGGATGGCCAGATCTGTTACCCCTCACCTTACTAGCCTACCGAACATCAACGCGTACTTCCACAGGGGCAACCCCTTACGCCTTGGTATATGGAATGGAGGCTGTCCTGCCAGTTGAAGTTGAGATGGCGTCCCTCAGAATAGTGATCGATGCTCAGATAAGCGAGGAGGATTGGATGCAAAGCCGATACGACCAATTGGCCCTAATTGATGAAAGGAGGGTGGCTGCTGTTTGGCACGACCAGCTATATCAACAGAGGATCTCCCGATCATACGACAAAAGGATCAGGCCTCGAAAATTCAAGGAGAATGACCTGGTGCTAAAGAGAGTCATGTCTTGTCAGGACGAAGCCAAGGGGAAGTTTGCCCCGAATTGGGAAGGACCATTCGTGATTAAGAAAGTACTATCCGGAGGAGCCCTCATATTGCAAGAAATGGATGGTGAGGTATTTCCACAACCCCTCAATGCTGACTCGGTGAAGCGGTTCTACGCTTAAATCATCAGTTCTTTTTTTCCTTTGAGAGCGAACTACGTAGGACCTGATCTCCCAACTTGTGGGGGTACGTAGGCAGCCATCATGGCGCGGTCCGATCCTTTAAAAATAATCCTTTCCCTAACCAAAATCAATTTTCGATAGCCAGATAAAACCTTCCTACACCCTCAAAACCTTCCCGAAACCAACTGCCTGACCAGTTTCATCCCAAAGTACAGACCTTGACCCAACCAAACAGTTATCCAAAATCTGAGATTCAATCCGATGAAATCAAAAGGTGTGCGGCAATATCTGTCAAATCTCCATCAAGTCTTGAGAAAAGAAAGAAGGCGAAATGTCAAAATCATGGTCAATTGGATAAAATGATGATCCAATGGAAGGCAATGATACGACAAAAGGGGGAAAATGACTAAATTCAAATGCATGTCTATATATATAAGTCGTTTTATTACAAGATTTCTCTTTCAATAACTGATGAAACCAACATAGTCTATGCAGGAAATAAAATAATCTACAAATCTGAAACTAGCTGAAGCAGGATGGACAGGGTGGTGGATAGATCGGAAGCATCAGCATCTCCTGCAATCTGCTGCCCCATCATATCAATACGATCCAGTAAAGCAGTAGCTCGGCTGACAGTCCCAGAATTAGCAGCTATAACTGCCCTGGTCTGAAATACAATGGCGTCTCTGTCAGCAATGGCAGCATCTCTGGCACGAATGACCTCATCTCTCTCGACAAGGGCGGCATCCCTCTCGGTTTCAGTAGTAATCAGGGCCAGGCGGAGTCGGGAATCCTCAGTAATCCGACTCGGGGCAGAATCGGCCGAGATGGGATGGTCTGTGGTATCTTCTGGGAGAATCACTCCAGAGTCACCAAAGCCCCCAGTCTGACTCAAACTAGCCGAATCCAGGTCTCCGCGCAACCACTGCACGTAGGCAAATGTCTGGATGTGACAGCTCCCACTATATGCGGCAAGGATCCTGCAATCCCAAAGCTCGTATACCTGTAGTAGATCCCTCTCTGTACAGGATGATATAAGGAATCGGTATGCGGCTGTGCCCGCGAAGGGGTGTAAATCCTGTGTCTGATCAAACTGCCCCATAACCGCCAGGGGATGGTAGGTCGTCACGCCCCTCAGCCCAACAATGGGGATGAAATCCAGGTAGGGCACATGAGTCAAGAAGCGCATGAAGGAGCAATAGCCCGAGTAGACCAATAGGTGAAAGGGATCCTCAATAACAGACAAGAAGGATGTCCAGGAGGCCACATCAGTACAGCTCACGGGACGAAACGAAAACTGCGCGGCTATGTTGTGACTGAAGCAAAACCCTTGGCGGCGGAAGTGGCCGATGGGACTAAGATGACTCATGAACCACACATACAGCAAAGTCGAGCTCCCTCTGAAGGCTCTGCCTCGGAAAGACTGGCAATATGTGGCTGACATATAGGTATCCGCCAATATCATAGGAAGAATGGTATGATCCTCCCGAAGGGCTCGAACGGCCGCCACAATCCGCATATCCAAATGATCGGGTCCTGCAGGCAAATACAAAACTGAGTTGACACAGGCCATCAGGACATCCACTCTCAAGGCGCCCCAGCGCTCCTCGGACACGGAAAAATCACCGAAGAAAAGTCGAAAACCGTCAGGTGAGCCAAATCGGTCAATGAAGAACTGAAGGGGAACCATATGGTGCGATGTGATCACCGGCAACAGGACAGCCTTTCGCAAACCAGTGAAAGTCAAGAATTGACGGCGCATGGAACCAACTGTGACCCTAGCACAAGGCCTATCCAGGGGCAGGCCGGTGAAGCGAGCATACTCCTCAAGGGTGGGGGTCAGCTCTACTGTCCCTAACCTAAACACCTGACGGGCAGGGGCCCAATAGCTCAGAAGACCATCCACGAAGCCCACTGGCGCCTGAAAGGTCAATAAGGACCAAGAATGTCCCAAAAGACCATATGCGGTAATCCTATCGGCCGGCAGTAAATTGTCCAACCAGCGGAAGAGGCTGCCAACCAACCCTGTGGGAGGGGTGGAATCCAAACGGACCACGGCATCTGAGGACAACATCTGTAGAAAAATAGTATCAAAAGGACTGTACAGGGGTCATTCTCTATCCATAAATAAAAGAGCATGCATCATGCAGTTAATAATAAAACAGGTGAATCCCATAAAATGAAAAAGAAAAAACTGTGCATAAATAAATAAATGAGTTTCAATACATAGTGCATAAATGAAAAATAAATCTAAGCAGGTGCCGATACAAAAGGCCCTATCCTATCTTGGTCTAAATAAAATCAGTATCATCTATGAAAGCAGGATCCTCGAACTGATCCCCTGGAGTCGTCGAGCTCGGAGGACCAAAGTTCATATCAGGGATGTAGGGATGCGCTGTGGCATCAGATGAACTCGGGCCTGCATCATAACCTGCACCGTCAGGATCGTAGGTGTAAGCCTCCTCCGGGGTCCGGCCCAACCCCCGAATAAACAGCGACAACTGATCTACCTGACGGGTCAATGTGGCGATCTGCTCAGCGTGGGTAGGGGTCCGAACACAGGCAGCCCAATCGGTCATCGTAACCGAGCCTGGAACCATGTCTCCAAGAAAGAAAGTGGCCCGAGTCTGGGGACCGATGGTACGAGGTACCCACCAAGTCCTGAAAGCCTCACTCGTACTGGGGCCTGTGGAAAGCATCCGACCGTACCTCCCCCGGCAAGCATGATTCTCCGAGGGTTGAGAATCCAGCGGCCAGAAAGTAGTGAAAGAAAGGGAGTGCGGGATGCGGATCTCTCCAGTGACGCATCTGAATGCGCGCTCTCCCAGATACATCACCCAGCCTCCAACACTCTGCAAAGTGAGGCGATGGGTGGAAAGCTCGAACTCCGGGCCGGAAGGATGCCCGTCAGCAAACCCCACAGTTAGATGCTCGGAGAGGTAGGGAATCCAGACGACGTCGGCAGCCGTGATCAACTCCAGCTGAATACGACAATGTGCAAAGCTGCCCGACACGGGGACCTCCTCCAGAGTACTGTGATGCCATCGCCGACCCCGAGGATAAGTGTCCGGGCCCAGAGTAGTAATAGGCCTCAGACATGGCAGCCGCTCGTAAGCCCAGAACTGTGAATAGAAACAAGGCAAGGCATGAGTCACTATCAAATACAGAAAAGAGATGAAAGGAAAAGAAATACAGTAAGAGAGAGGAGGAAGGGACTCACCAGCAGAAAGTGGTAGAAACCGAGCCAGGCATCAGTCTGTCCCTCTGAGCGTAGACGCAGACCGTGGAGGAAATAAGCAAAAGTGAATGACCCCCAATCGTAGTCACCAATCCGGCCTACATCTCGAACAGCCCCTACGACGCTGAAGTGGATGGTAGAGGAGTTGTTCCCTAGGAAACAACCCCTCATGATAGTCAGGAACAGGCGCCGTAGTAGGATGTCACGAATGCCCTGGTCCGCTGGGATAGGCTGTGCGTATAGACCCCCAACGGCATCGACGGCCAAAGCCCCGGACCGGATACTGCGGGCCTTGAAGACCCGATCATCAGCAGCGAAGCCTAGCAAGGCTCGAACCTCCACTGGAGTGATATCAAGATCCAGGGGGACACGGGACCCGGTGAACTCTATGCCCGTAATGTACCTCCAATCCCAGGGGGTCAGCACGACCTCGCAGTCAAGAAGATAGAGAGACTGCGTATGGTGGAACCATCGCTCGGATAAAGCCCTCATGTAACCCCAGGGGCACTGACGGGGAATGATAGTGAAGAAATGTCGAAAACCCCAAGAATCCACCATCTCCCGGTAATCACTATGCAGGGCCGCGTAGAGAGAGTAAATGTTGAACCAATTACCCCTCGGCTGGGTAAACTCAGGCACCTGTGAAAATCACCAATTGGTCAATCCAGATAGAACCGGAAATTGAGAAATCAAGAACAAATGAAAAGCCGAATCGAGGATACCTCATTAGCAACAAGAGATGCCGAGGGATGACGACTGAGATCCCGACCCAATAGATCGGGTATCTGGACAGAAGCGCCAGATAAGGCGCGATGAGTGGGGGGAGCTGATGTGCTGGAAGGCGGCCCCTCCACCGTAACCTCCGGAGGAGCAACCTCCTCAACGTCCGGGTGATCAGGACGGATGACAGACTCCGCCAAGCGACGAGCCTGACGGGTACGAGGAGGAATAGGGGCAGGTGCAGCCCTGCGACGGCGAACACCCGAAGTCCGAGAGGCGGAGGAGCTACTGGGCGCATCACGATCCATAGCTGGAATAGAACGGGCGAGAAAGAAGGTAAGTTCCCTTTTAAAATTATGTAATGAACATTCTAAATTTCTAGCCTCATCATATGATTAAATGCAACATGATGCATGGGTATAAAAAAAAAAAAAAAAAAAAAAAATGGCGACCACAGTGGGAGCTACTGGGCAGAGTTCCGTTTGTAAAATGGACATCCCATGCATATCCAAACATGTTTTTCAAAGAACTCAAGCCACAACAGATCATAATTGCATTCATATGTGTAAATAAAGCAGGAAAAATGCACGATTTTCTTCCAAAAAGGAGCAAACATATACGTGGGACCGCCTCATGAACATAAAATAGGACCCACACAGTTAATACATAGCATGTGCATATGATAGTACATTACATAGCATTGTAAAGCATACATTTTATCTCTAAACATGCAAATAGTCAAATGTATAGCAAAACATTGACGAAATTGAAAAAGTGACCGGTCAAAGTGTTTACCTGTAAGCGTGAAGATCAATCCTACCGGAACAGTTTTTGCAGGAAAGTTGAAAAATCGACAAAAGACCCTTGCGAACAAGCAAAAATCGAGAGAAATCTGTGTGAGAGGGAGTTGAAAGTGACAGATCTAGAAGCGGCGAGCCGCATATAAATCCCGATTTTGGCCGCAGATGTATCTGCGGCTGGCCGCAGATCAATCCGCGGCTGGCCCTGATGGGTCCCACCTTGCTCCCCTGCAGCCATTTGACGTGTTAAGTGACAAGATGGGTGACCGGCGACGATACCCGGTCCCGACGAGACGATCGACCGGCGACGATAACCGGCGATCATGAGATGGATGTCCGGCGACGATAACCGGCTCCGACAAGATAACCAACCGGCGACGATAACCGGGGGTTACGCGATGGGTGACCGGCGACGATACCCGGCCCCGACGAGACGATCGACCGGCGACGATAACCGGCGATCATGAGATGGATGTCCGGCGACGATAACCGGCTCCGACAAGATAACCAACCGGCGACGATAACCGGGGGTTACGCGATGGGTGACCGGCGACGATACCCGGCCCCGACGAGACGATCGACCGGCGACGATAACCGGCGATCATAAGATGGATGTCCGGCGACGATAACCGGCTCCGACAAGATAACCAACCGGCGACGATAACCGGCTCCGACAAGATAACCAACCGGCGACGATAACCGGGGGTTACGCGATGGGTGATCGGCGACGATACCCGGCCCCGACGAGACGATCGACCGGCGACGATAATCGGCGATCATGAGATGGATGTCCGGCGACGATAACCGGCTCCGACAAGATAACCAACCGGCGACGATAACCGGGGGTTACGCGAAGGGTGACCGGCGACGATACCCGGCCCCGACGAGAACGATCGACCGGCGACGATAACCGGCGATCATGAGATGGATGTCCGGGCGACGATAACCGGCTCCGACAAGATAACCAACCGGCGACGATAACCGGGGGTTACGAGATGGGTGACCGGCGACGATACCCGGCCCCGACTAAACGATCGACCGGCGACGATAACCGGCGATCATGAGATGGATGTCCGGCGACGATAACCGGCTCCGACAAGATAACCAACCGGCGACGATAACCGGGGGGTTACGAGATGGGTGACCGGCGACGATACCCGGCCCCGA